>CAJQUN010000433.1:0-472781 GCA_907163345.1 Haberlea rhodopensis | reverse complement strand
GAATCACTGATGATGAAGTACAACAGTGGAAGGAGAAGATAAGTCAATCAGCTTTGATGACATACATCTGCTTTTGTCATAGCAGGTGATGGGAGTATGAAATATGGACAGTGTTGGGTAGTACCTGCTACATTGGGTCTACGCCAAGATCTACTACAACCTGATCATTGTAGTAGATACAGTATACATCCTGGAGGCAAGAAATATATAAAGATTTGCGTACACAGTTCTGGTGAAAACGCATGAAACGGGATGTACTTGAATTTGTGAAACGATGTCTTATTTGTCAACAAGTGAAAGCAGAGAGACAAAGACCAGGAGGTGAATTGAGAAGTTTAGAGATTCCTCAGTGGAAATGGGAACATATCACAATGGATTTTGTGACCCATTTGCCAAGAATATCTTCTGGTTATGATGCTATTTGGGTGATCGTTGACAGACTGACGAAAGTAGCTCACTTTATACCGTACAGTATGACATTTACCTACTTGAGAATGGCTCAGTTGTACATTCAAATGAAGTGAGACTACATGGAATACCAGTTTCGATTGTATCGGATCGAGATCCGAGATTTGCTTCTCATTTTGGGAAGGCTTACAGTCAGCATTGGGGACTGAAATATGATTAAGTACAGCTTATCATCCTCAGACAGATGGACAGACAGAGCGTACAATACAGACACTTAAGGATATGTTACGTGCATGCATATTGGAGTTTGATAACTCTTCCCAAGATCGTTGCCATTAGTTGAGTTTTCATACAATAATAGTTATCAAACTAGTATACAGATGTCACCGTTTGAGGCACTATATGGGCGACGATGTAGATCGCCATTATATTGGGATGATGTTATCAGTCTTCTATTAGTGGACCGGATATGATCCGAGAAATGGAAGAAAATGTGAAGCTGGTCAGATTGAAATTAAAACCTGCTCAAGATAGACAAGCTGCATATGCGAATAAGCGACATAGACCGCTTGAATTCCAAATTGGTGACCGAGTATTCTTGAAAATCTCACCTTTTGGTATGCGTGGAAGACTGTCACCACGATATGTTGGTCCGTATGAGGTATTGCAACGGATTGGTACATTGGATTATTTATTGGCATTACCCCCATTGTTGAGTGGTATCCATGATGTGTTTCATATTTCGCTATTGAGGAAATATGAACCAGATTATGTATTGCAACCGTCTGAAGTATAGTTGGATCAGATATGTCATATGAGGAAGACCTATTAAGATCTTGGATAGAGCAGAGCAGCAATTGCGTAGTAAAGTGATCCCAATGGTAAAGGTACAATGGGATAGACAGGGTGTCGAGGAGGCAACGTGGGAGTCGGAGCATCATATGATACAACAGTATCCTGAGTTACTTTTTGGTATGTTGTTACATTTTGCTTATATACTAGTGTTACGTCTATCTGTTGTTCCTATGTTAAACACGTCATTGAGTTTATGTTATGATTGTCATAGTATGTATAGTCAATTTCGAGGACGAAATTCAATTAGTATGGAGAATTGTAATGCCTCGATATGACTTATACATGTTGGATATGGCTCTGGCGTAATTATGTGATAATTACGGTATGATATTGACTTGGGTACCGGTGGAATCGAGTGTGTTTAATTAATATATGATGAAATGAATAAGGTGCATGGAAGTAAACATAGTTGGAAACAAGAAGGGAAATAATGAATTGATGTACATGGTTGTTGAACATGTAGCAAGACAACTAGAGTTACATGTAGTTGAATAACAACTTGACATGCATTTGGCTTGACATTTGATGGCATGTGAGAGTCATTTGGTTTAGCATTTGAATATGCATGTGAGTTGCATGTTTTATGCATTTGAGATTCATGTTGAAGGCATGTTGGAAGAAGTATTTGAAGACAAAAATCAGATTTCAAACTCATAGAACACCACATAGCACCTAGTAATCTCTACACAAGCTCCTATCCAACCCCTTGCTTGCTCTTGCATTCTTGTCTTGTACTTAAGCTTGGAATCACAAAGCTTGTGAACTAAAAGTGAATTCTAGTGGGTAAGAGTTATGTATATGTGCTTTATGTGCTTAGTATGTTGTCAGGATAGATCGGGTGGGTGGTCAGTCCACACCCGAGTTCAACCAACTTGAGCCTCAATAGCCCGTGTTCTCGAAATAATTGCACCGAGAGATTATATCGAGTTCGGTTACAAAACCAAGCGAAAGACACTGGACATAATCCACTCTATAACCGATTAACTATTTGAAAGTCATTTTAAAGATATGCAAGAAAGTATGTAAAAACAGTTAGGTAAATAAATGCAGTAAAGTAAATAAACAAGCATTTGTTTATGGAAGTTCGAAGGTCGTGTAATCCTTCTACGTCTCCCCTTCTTCCACCGCATGGAAGGATTTCACTAGAAGACTTTCATTATACAATCCCGTTGTACAAACCCGATCCAGTTGGGAATTTCCCATCCAACTAGAACTCCTAGCAACTCAACTATGTATGTTCTTTAATGTCTCATACAGACCTCTCAATCGGTTGTGATGAATCATCAATCGTTACAATGATATTCACTCATCTATTTAACTCTCAAATACATTGAATAGAGTGAATATATATGGCACAAATGATCTCTAACTAGATCTGATATAGCAAGGTAAGTGGTGCCTAAATTCTGGGCTTGTTCTCTTTCAAGTTGTTTGCTTCTTGGGTTGCCCATTTTGAATCCCAAGTGGGTTTGCTTTGATCTTGCTTGGATTGATCTTCAATCACCTTATTTGAGCTTCCAAGACTTGTATATATAGCCCCAAACAATGATATATACGTTAGACACAAGAATATGCCCGTTGGAAAAGGTTCTGCACCATTCCCGAGCTTGCAACGGTCATATTCGTGTTTCTGGGCTCTTTGTATTTCGGATCGGACTGGCCGGATAAGTCTTGTACAGATCAGTCTGGACGAATCAGCTTGGACAGATCAATCTAGCCGAATCAGCTTGGGCAGATCAGTCTGGCCGGATCAGTCTGGACAATCATCTTGACACAAAACAGATTGAAAAACTTGCTCTTTCGATCTGTTGCTTGTAGCTCTTGATCTTTGATTTTTGGGTAAAGTGATCTACATGAAAGTTGTATGGTACAACTCGATTCGATGACCCCCTAACCGTTTCAAGTGGGACTCTTACTACTCTAGTCTACCTTAAAGCTAGCTCGGACATTCGTCCTTTTCTCTTAGCTTTCCAACAAATCAAGAATCACTCGATTTCAAGTTCGTATGAGAGATTTATACTCAAAAAACGAGGCGATGGTCCTGTTGTATATTTGCTGGATGAAACAGCACATGGCGTGACTTGCAGAAGCTTTTTGCCCATCTTAACACGATTCAGTCTTTGACTTCCAAAGATGACTTGTAGATCTTTGTCTTAGCTTTCCAATCCATCCTGAATCATCTCGTTCCAATAAGCGAGCTAAGCGTTATGCCCAACAGACTGACAGTTGCTTGCTGTAACAGCTTGCTGTTTCTTCGCGGTACAGCTTGATCTTGCAGGCGTCTTTTCTCCTTGATAACATTCGAACTAGCCGATCTATTGTGAAATATGACGTTTTGTATTTTGAGTTGGCTGTTCAACCTCTTTGGAAGCACACCATTTCGATATCCGAGCTATGAGATATGATCAAAACAATCCGCTCTGCCAGGATTTCAGTCTTGGTCCAGCTTGATATTTTCAAGCTACTTCTTTGTAAATCATCAAGCTCTTAATTATGATCTATGAACTGCATACTTGATGAAATATGTTAGCAACACAATAACAAGTTTTGTTAACATCAAAACCAATATTATTCGGGTTCCTAAAACCCAACAATCTCCCCCTTTTTGATAATCACAAAACTCGGATAAAAATATGAGCATTAAAGCACAATGTTACATAACAAGAAATTATATTTTAAAACAACATATTTCTCCCCCTTTTTGTGTGAATCAAAAAGGAAGACAAATAAAATTTTCCTCCCCTCAACGATTGAATTAATTATCCCCCTTAAAATTTGAATAAATGAAAATGGCAAATAAGGAGAGAGGAGAGGGATCGATTTCAAATATTTTTTTAAACAAAAACTATGCAATGCACGGATAAATTTGAACAAAAATAACCTCTTTTTATAGCTAGCACAACAACCATGATTTTCTTCACAAACTTCAACAATGTCCATTCATCAATTCTTGTGGCAGCACACATGGCTCATTTTTGCAGAAACAACTACATTTCCTATTGCATAATCAGGCTGCAAGACCTATACCTCTACGATCCTCTACGAGTCTAGTTTGCAACGTAAAAAGTGGTTCGTCATTTGGACATCCGAGCAAGAAGTTATGGCATATTTCCCAAAGTCGCTGCCGGCTGCCAGAAAAACTAAAATGCTTCGAAAATTGTTAGATAAAATCTAAAAAAAAATTAAACTTAAAATGAGTTTAGAACAGATTGAACAAAAATTAGAACATTTGAAATAGATTTTAAAATTATTTTTGTGCAAAATGTATGCAATGAAATTGATTTTTATGCTAAAAATTTTCATACACCAAGTTTTAGAAAATTATGCTATGAAAATAATTTCATGCTCATGAAAAATTTTGAAAATGATTTTAAAAGATATCCGCTAAAAAAATTGGTTAAAATGCTTTCCAAGAACAACCTACTCTGATACCACTTGTCAGGATCGATCGGGGTGGGTGGCCAGTCCACAACCGAGTTCAACCAACTTGAGCTTCAATAGCTCGTGTCCTTGAAATAATTGCACTGAGAGATTATATCGAGTTCGGTTACAAAACCGAGAAGAAGACACTAGACATAACCCGCTCTATAACCGATTAACCATTTGAAAGTCAATTTAAAGATATGCAAGAAAGTATGTAAAATAGTTAGGTAAATAAATGCAGTAAAGTAATAAACAAGCATTTATTTATGGAAGTTTGAAGGTGGTGTAATCCTTCTACGTCTCCCCTTCTTCCACCGCATGGAGGATTCTGCTAGAAGACTGTGATTTATACAATCTCGTTGTACAAACCGGATCCAGTTGGGAATTCCCCATCCAACTAGAACTCCTAGCAACTCAACTATGTATGTTCTTTAATGTCTCACATACAAGGGCATCTCAATCGGTTGTGATGAATCATCAACCGTTACAATGATATTCACACATCTATTAAGCTCTCAAATACAATGAATAGATTGAATATATATGGCACAAATGCTGTTTAACTAGATCTGATATAGCAAGATAAGTGGTGCCTAAAATCTGGAGTTGCTCTCTTTCAAGCTGTTTTCTTCTTGTAAGTTGCCCATTTTGAATCCCAAGCGGGTTTTCTTTGATCTTGCTTGGATTGATCTTCAATCACCTTATTTCAGCTTCCAAGACTTGTATATATAGCCCCAAACAATGATATATACGTTAGACACAAGAATATGCCCGTTGGAAAAGGTTCTGCACCATTCCCGACCTTGCAACGGTCATATTCTGGTTTCTGGGCTCTTTGTATTTCGGACCGGACTGGCCGGATCAGTCTTGTACAAATCAGTATGGCCGGATCAGCTTGGACAGATCAGTCTGGCCAGATCAGCTTGGGCAGA
This sequence comes from Haberlea rhodopensis, assembly GCA_907163345.1. Classification (NCBI taxonomy): domain Eukaryota; kingdom Viridiplantae; phylum Streptophyta; class Magnoliopsida; order Lamiales; family Gesneriaceae; genus Haberlea; species Haberlea rhodopensis. Next base: position 467,163 of record CAJQUN010000433.1, on the reverse strand, counting down.
TCAGTCTGGCTGGATCAGTCTGGGCAGATCAGTCTGGCTGGATCAGTCTGGGCAGATCAGCTTGATACAAAACAGATTGATAACTTGCTCTTCCGATTTGTTGCTTGTAGCTCTTGATTCTTTGATTTCTGTGTAAAGTGATTGTTGGGAAAACATTTCTAAGTTTTGGTGATCACAAACATCTACCGGACACAGACATCTACCGAATAGACATCTACCGGATATAGACATCTACCGGACACAGACATCTACAGGACACATACATCTACCGGACACAGACATCTACCGAATACAGACATCTACCGGATATAGACATCTATCGGATACAGACATCTACCGGATATACATCTACCGTACACAAACATACCGACACAGACATCTACTGGACAAAGACATCTACCGAGTGCAAAGATATCAAGAGTGTATATCTATCGAGTACAGAAGAATGAACGCTCACTGAAAGAAGGGGAGACGTAGAAGCGTTGTGCTTCGAACTTCCAGAAACAATATTTGTGTCATTTACTTAACTGCAATTTACCATTCAGTTATTACTACTCACAAGTCCAGCAGACGTTTTCCGCACTGTAATCAGTGTCTGGTGACTTGCAACAAATTGAGAAGCTACTGCAGTACCTAACAATCTGTAGCAAACCAAGTAAAATCGAAATTGAATCTAGTGTTCAGTCAACCCTCCCCCCCTTCTAAACACTACCCCGATCCTAACAAGTGGTATCAGAGCAAGGTCTTTTCAATCTTGAGAATTACTAAAAACTGATGGCCTCATTCAGCGAGATTCTCATGTTCAAGAAAGATGAATACGATGACTAGAGAATTCGTATGCAAGCACATCTGAGTGCCCAAGACGATGACATGTGGTTCGTCATCCCTGATGGACCAATGAAGATCATGAAGATCAATACAACAGCTGCCATTACTGGTGGTGAACCTCAGATGGTCGAGAAGGACAGAGCTTCATGGACAAATGAGGAAAAGAAAAAAGCAAATCTGGACAATATGGCCAAAGACATATTGTTCAAAACATTGGACAAAAACATGTTCAACAAAATCCAGATGTGTCCCACTGCTAAAGACATCTGGGAAAAGATTGCTCAGTTGTGCGTAGGAAATGACCAAACCAAGGAATACAAGCTCACTGTCGCCCTACAGAAGTTCGAAAACATCAAAATGTTGTCCGGAGAAACTCTCAGTGAGTATGATGAAAGAGTAACTGGAATCATCAATGAACTTAATAGCCTTGGTAAGGATCTATCCAACAGAGAAGTCACCATAAAGGTCATGAGAGGTCTCCCAAGAGAATGGGATGTAAAAACAATTGCCATGAGAGAATCCAAACACTTAAACAAGATAGATCTACATGATCTATTTGCTGACTTAAAAGCATACGAGTTTTGAATTAGGCATTCAGATTGAAGATGAACACAGCACCAGTCAACCAACCAAAGCTCTTACTGCATCAGAAACCCTGTCTACCATAACAGAGATGACTCCCGAACAAATATGCAAGGATGCAATGGTGCTGTTTGTCAAAAAATTTGGAAAATTTATGAAAAAGAATCAAAAGACCTATCGATCTTATCCAAAGAAGCAGAACTTCAAACATAGATTAGATGAGAATGATCGTGTCTGCTTCAACTGTGAGTTGCATGTTTTATGCATTTGAGTTTCATGTTGAAGGCATGTTGGAGGAAGTATTTGAAGACAAAAATCAGATTTCAAACTCATAGAACACCACATAGCACCTAGTAATCTCTACACAAGCTCCTATCCAACCCCTTGCTTGCTTTTGCATTCTTGTCTTGTACTTAAGCTTGGAATCACAAAGTTTGTGAACTAGAAGTGAATTCTAGTGGGTAAGAGTTATGTATATTGATAGGGTTGAATATTACGTGTATATGTATATGTTTTCGTGTTGATTCTTGGATTATTTTACGGTTTATGGTATATATTTTTATATTTCAGGAATCAATGTTGAAATGCATAAAAGTAGATGAAATGAGCCAAAAATGATGAAAAAGGACCAAATCGAGCGAACGCGTCAAAGCCGGGAAATGAAGAAAAATTCAAAAGAAAATAAAAATAAAATAAAATCATCTCGATCGATCGAGACCCAACTCTCGATCGATCGGTGATGGCAGAACATTGGCGATCGATCGAGCAGTCAGTCTCGATCGATCGGCCTAAGGAATTTTCTGAAAAATAAATTCCTTATAGAGTTTGGGTCCAAGAGGGAAGTCCTTGATTCTTATTCCTTGATATATATATACACGAAAATAACAACCAAAATAAGACTTTGTAACCTAGGGATAGCCTCTGTTCCTCCATACTCCATATCACCTTCATCCACCATCACCACTTCATCCTAGAAATTGGAACAAGCCAACAAGAGAATCGAGGTGCACGATCGAGAAAGAAGCGAGGAAGGATCGAGAATCAACGAAGAAGTCGACTTGAGAGTTTTCTTTTACTTTTCTATTATTGTTTTACATGAATAGTTGGATTTATTGTGTTTTTTATTATTGAGAAATATCAATAACATAGTTTTTCCTATTGATTTTGAGATTGAATTCATATATCCTCTATGTGCATGTGTTATTGTTCTTAATGCTTTTGAAGGATTGATCACCTTTGAATGATATTTATTATAATTGAGATCGAGAGATGAAATTATATACGATAAAATAATTCATGTCGTGTGTTCGAGATTGAGATCGAGAGATAAAATCACATACGAGTGATAGCTTTGGGTTGTTTAATCTAAAATTGGTGGTTTTCATAAAGCGCATTCAATATTAAATTATTAATTAAGTGAACGAGAGTTACTAGTTGCAATTTGATGTTAGATTTAATATAGCTCGAGAGAGTATATTGAATAAATTCGGAAAACCCGTCACCTTAGAGATGTATGGAGGAAAGAATTGTAAGAGTTGGGTTAGGTGAATCATAGTCTTGATAATTCTTTCTTGTGGACTTTTCTCAAGATCGTCGATTATTTTGGTTGGATTATAGTAGTTTAATTTAGTTTAATTATTAATTAATTATTGCAGGTTAAATATAGTTAAAAGAAATCTTATTTGGTACTTGCTTGTTAGTCCCTGTGGGTTCGACAATCCGTATTCTTCCTATCTATACTAAAACTTGACACCGTGCACTTGCGGTCTAAAATCGCTAGATTGGAATTAATTGTTTAAAATAAAAGCGATCAAGTTTTTGGCGCCTTTGCCGGGGACTAACTTTAGTAATATCATACTAGGTTCTTTGATTGTAATTTAACCATTTTTGTTTATATATTTCGAGAAAAAAAATTATATATATTTATTTTGTTTTTTTTTTTGTTTGTCTTGTGAGGTACTTGGAGATGCCACATCAACAAGCCTTCACAAGGTTTGCCCAACAACGTTCCGAGCCGTTCTACGCTGTTTGGGAGAGATTCAATGAATTGGCCAACACATTCCGGTATCACAACTTTTCGAGCTATACTCTCCTACAATATTTCTTCAAAGGGTTGGATGCACAGACACGAGAATGGGTATTGAGCGGAGCACTGGTGACTGGGAGTCCCCTGGTTGATAGAGATGAGGACAGTGTGGTGCACCTGTTCAATGATATGGCGGACTTCGGTCATCACTGGCATTGTGATCCTTCAATACAAGGTTGGAGTCACCAATACCCACCGGAGCCTCACTACCCTATTGATACGCCACAATACATCGTAAAGATAGGAGAGATAGTTCCGCAGATGTCACGACTCAGTTAGAGGATACCTTTGTAAGATTCATGTCATCAACTGAGAACAGTTTGGAGTGCCAAACCAACTCTATGCGTCACCTGGAGCAGCAAATGGCGGTCCTCATGGAAACAATTTCAACTAGCTTCCAAGAGGAAGAGATGAGGGCTACAAATCAAGAGGCGACGAATCAAGTTTGGTTATATGATGATGATCACTCAACCAACCAAGTTTGGGGGAGTGATCCTACTAGTGTGGAAGAGTCAAGGGAACTTGAGCCTCTTCAAGAGATTGAGACTACTTCAGAGATGTCATCCGATGAGTTCCCATGTGAAGATGAGTCGAGTGTGATTGTTGGAGGAGGAAGAGACTCTCGAAGATTCCAATTTGAGCCCATCGATGGAGCCATGTTCTATGCCATATGTGGATCCGTATTTTCCGTCGATGCCAACTTCACCACACTATATCCTCCAAGATAAAAATCCAAGTCAAGAATCATTCTCCCATGCTTACCATTTTAGGACGAATGTTGTTGGAGCGACGAGCTTACACTATTACAATCTTGCCAATCTTGAGGGCATACTAAATGAATACCCATTAGTGGTATCATACGATACTTACTATGGGCGGCATGGCTCTTTGATGGTTGCTTCTGATGGTCAAGACGACGACTAGAAATCAGCGCTTCTTGGGAGGCAACCCAAGCGTATCCTTTTGTTATTTAGTTTTGTTTTATTTTTCAGTTTTTGCATTTTAGTTTGTTTATCTCTCGAGTCGAATATTTTACCATTTGCATTCTTCTCTTGTTAGGTACTCAGTTGGAGCAATGAACCCTTACAACAGTGGAATTTTCAAAAGCAAATCTTCATCAACCCTCATGCAAGCGTCTTGATCAGGGGAGTTTATTTTTTCCCTTTTGATTCATTTGAACATTGAGGTCAATGTTTGATTTAAGTTTAGGGGAGTGGCTTGCATGTTTTACTTGTTTTAACCACATGTTGTATGCTTAAATGACACTTGAATCGTCCGATTATTATGAGCTAAATTTTTTTTTTTATGAGTTCAAACTTGAGAAAAAGAATGAATTATAGTAGTGACTATTCAATGAGGATTTTGATCTCACTATGCATATGAACTTGATTGTTGATGATTATTAGACTTGTACGTGAATATCCTAATTTGAGTTAGCATGTCAAGAATGAGGAATATATTGAGCATCATGATCTTGTGGATTGCATGTTAAATAGTGATAATTGTTGTGAACTTAATGATTTGTCTTGAGCATCTTAGAGTTATCCTAGAACTTATTTGATGATGACACTTTGAGGCGAAATTTTATAGTTACAAACTTGACTTGGAAATGATCTAGACGATCTTTGACACGTTTGATCCTTTCAAGCTTACCATGATTTATATCAATCCCTAGTGTCCCACTTGAGCTTTATTGAAAAAGAATGGTATATGCATTGCATATAATTAGACCCCATTCAACATTATTTGGCAAACTCATTATACCCACCTACTTGAGCCTAAATGGAAGATTTTTATCTTGACCCTAAGGGAGTATAATGATTCTCATTAGATGCACTTGAATTGTTAAACTTTGATGAGCTTATTGTTAAAAAAATTGATGAATGAGAAAAGAAAAAAAGATAGAAAAAGCCTTGAGAAAAAAAATTGAATAAATAAGACCCAAAGTGGTCAAGGCTATAAAAGAAAAAGAAGAGAAGCTCAAACTTGTGCTAAAAATTTGACTTTCCATGATTATACTCTCTTCTTTGTGTTACCATATCTTTTCTTTGAAACCAACACCAAAGGCCTTACATTACAAGCTTAAAAAGTCCTTTTGATCCAAGTCTATGGAGTAACTATCATTAGTGGAGAAGTTGTTTGAAAATAGGCCTATGTGATGGTTGATGATAATCTCGACTTTAAGTTGATTAACATGATTTGATCTTGAATATGTGCATGAAACTTGAGATTGACTATAACACACACACGTTCCGATTTTGAGAAGTGTTGCTTGACTTAGGAGAAAACATGTCTTGTCAACTTTTGTATATGTGCATGAGATTTCTGAGAATAAGCAAGTCATGAAATAATTGTTTCAATTATCAAGAATGAACTCTACCTTATGATTTTAATGCTTAATCGAGGACGATTAAGTGATAAGTTTGGGGGAGTTGATAGGGTTGAATATTACGTGTATTTATGCTATGATATGTATATGTTTTCGTGTTGATTCTTGGATTATTTTACGGTTTATGGTATATATTTCTATATTTCAGGAATCAATGTTGAAATGCATAAAAGTAGAGGAAATGAGCCAAAAATGATGAAAAAGGACCAAATCGAGCGAACGCGTCAAAGCCAGGAAATGAAGAAAAAATCAAAAGAAAAATAAAAATAAAATAAAATAATCTCGATCGATCGAGACCCAACTCTCGATCGATCGGTGATGGCAGAACATTGGCGATCGATCGAGCAGTCAGTCTCGATCGATCGGCCGAAGGAATTTTCTGAAAAATAAATTCCTTATAGAGTTTGGGTCTAAGAGGGAAGTCCTTGATTCTTATTCCTTGATATATATACACGAAAATAACAACCAAAATAATACTTTGTAACCTAGGGATAGCCTCCGTTCCTCCATACTGTTATAATGTGTGAGAACGAAAATATGATATGTGTTGCTATATGAAGATGTGAGGAGGTTCCACTGACATATGGAGCTGAGATAGACATATCATATATGTTCCGTTATAGCAGGATGATGGATGAGACATGTCATGACATATTTGCATTTTATGATGCATGATACAGAACAATCACAATTGATATTTTACGATAGGGATTTATCGTATTATGTTTTTTATTGATATATAACTGAGATGGTTGATTATCAATACTCATGTTGTGTGATTATTCTGTAGGGACTCATAGACGTGGGAGGACGGGATTGTGAGTCAATTTCTGCTGCGAACTGAACCACTGCTTAGGAGTTGAACTTCTTTAGATTGTTCTTATGTACATATGATGTAAATTATGCCGGGGTTTTGTAAACGTTGTAATAACTGACATAGTAATATTCTTAATCAGTGTATTGGAATTACTTAATGCTACTCACATATGTATATGATGTAACATATAACAGATTAAGTAATGAGGACCCCACAAAATTCGAAACATAAATAAGCTCAAATGTCGAAACACCATACACATGCATGCTGAAATCTGCTGCACACTTTTGACAGCAACTTTTACACTAAACTTCTCATTTCAAGGCACTAAAATTCGACCCAAACTCATAATTCTGATTATGGTATACATTCACTTATCTTGAAGGTTTGAGCACCATTCAACCCCCAAATCAGCCAAGGCTCCATGAATGCAGCTGCTACTCAAAAATTCTGCATCAACTACCACACTTCTTGAATGCTAGGCTTGCTACTCCTCAAATCTCCTTTTGCTTGTGGCTTTTGATCAAGTTTTTTGGAGATTTGAGACAAGAATTAGGGCTGATTTTCGAAAATGGAGAAGAGGAATTGAGGAAGAGTGGAATAAGAAAGAAAAATGAAAACTTGTCTATAAATAAATGGAAGTGGTTGTGAGTTGCTAGGAGAGAGAGTGAGTGGTTTAGTCCAAGTGTCAACCAGGTGATGTCCAAGTGCCAAGCATTAAGCCACGTATCTTGTGGCCCAAGTGTCCAATGTGGTGTTGTAGGATTTTTAGTGCATTAATCCTACTACAATGTTAAAGATGGTATAATTATGTGGGCAAATTTAAATAAATAATAAAAAAAATTTAAAAAATAAGATAATAGAAAAATTATTTACGTTTCTAGAGTGGATCGCGATTCTATACCAGGAGAGAGAAAACGGATTCCTCGATCGCGTTTCCTCTCTCCTATTATTTTAATAGGAGAGAGAAACGTGATACATGATCTCGTTTTCTCTCTCTTATTAAAATAATATGAGAGTCTCTCCTATTAAAGTAGCAGGAGAAAGAAACGTGATCCTGGGTCGCGTTTCTATCTCCTATTATTTTAATATGAGAGAGATTCTCCTAAAATATTTTAAATCTTTTTAACATTTGTCTCCCACATTTTTATGTCACATATCTGAACATTAACCCTATCTCAATGAAACTTTAAAGTGGATGAGAGTGAAATGTTAAAAGATTGAGGAGAGAGAAATGAATTGGAGGATAAGAAACATAATCAGGAGAGATAAAATAGAAATATGAGTGAGAAATAGTAGGATAGAGGAGAGAGGAATAATAGGAGAATCTATCTCATATTAAAATAATAGGAGAGAGAGTCTCTCCTGCTATTTTAATAGCAGAGAGACTCTCCTATTATTTTAATAGGAGAGAGAAACGCGATCAATTTTCTCTCTCCTGGTATAGAATCGTTTTTTTATTCTTATTTTTTAATTTTTTATTTTTTTGTATTATTTATTTAAATTTGCCTAATTATGTGTATGCATTCACATATTTACTTATATTAATGTGTTGTGGTCTGGAACTTTAATTCACGGTCTATACTTTTAATTATCTCGATTTTGCATTATCATCATTAATCTGGATTAATCAATAGCGGGGTCTTATAAGAATATATGCTCATTCCTAGTTTTTTTTCTCGAATCAATTGGAATAATCTGGCAATCGAGAGAGCGCTTATAAACTTTTATTGTTATATATTAACAAAAATATGATTTCACAACACCGCCTTAGAAATCTTAGCTCCATCATTTGGAATATACATATTTTAACTCTACACTCGATTCGATCAAAACAACTTTATGTTATGCCCCCCCCCCCCCACCCCCTCCCCCACCCCCCCACCACCCCCACCCCCTAAAAATCATAAAATACAAACAGGAATAAGTCTTCTTTTTGTTTCTAAAAGTTCAGATAGACTCTATATTGTCATTTAGAATTGACTATTTACCATGACCTTTTGCCGGTTTGACATTTGAATGTATTCATGAGACGTGAAGCATTATCTTTAATTGTTCTTGACAACTTGTTAGATGTGCATCCTTATTTTTATGGGAGCTAAATAGTTTGTACTTTAAGAATTGGCTGGAACTTCATGATCTAGTGTACCATCTTATGGAGAGAATGTTCTATTTATGTGTTTTGCCCACAATTCGTCAGAACAAATTAAATAAAGTTGAAATTATTTCTTCTATAGGCTGCAACGGATTTAATGGATGTGGAAAAGCGGCAGATTCGAATTCTGGAAGATGGGGGGGAACAGGTACGGTTGTAATAAATAGCTGACATTCCATTTTCTGCTTCTTTGAAAGTTATTTAATACCTGTGCGAATTGGGTTTGTCTTGGGTGCACCCGGTGTTTGGTGCACCCAAGACACATGTGTATCTATACATACATATAGATACACATGTATGTGTCTTGGGTGCACCAAACACCGGGTGCACCCAAGACAGACCCGTGCGAATTGCTGTCAAACTTTTCTTCGAAACTTTTTAAATCAGTAAAGTGTTCTGCCCGATTGTTGGTTGTGGCGCTCATCGTAAATCATTGGAGGAATTTGAATAATGCTCGTGACCAGGCATCTTGTTCAGTCTGTTCAAAAGTGTTCCCAACATCACGTCTACTCAGCATACATGTATCTATAGCTCATGATTCTTTCTTGCAGGCCAAAGTTACAAGTGGATTGCCATGGTAATTTGCGCCACCTAAGTTCTCTCAGGTTATTCTATCCTGCAAACTCCAAGACACATATAGACCTATACATACATATATATACATATTCATATATATTGGTGTATGGCAGGACCATATGATGCTTTCCAATTCTCTCTTCTTCCCAATCACTTTTGGGATCCACTTTGTTTCGAATCGGCATGTCATATTAAAATGTATCTTGAGAAATCTTATATATTCATGCGAATAGTACGAATGCCGTGTTGAAGGCTGCGGTGCAAAGTTGATGAACACTAAGAGCCGGCAGCATCATCTGATAGACAAGCATAAACCCGCTTCATTTGAGTTTAAGAAAGCCAACCCATCAAAGAAACACAGGCGGAAATTCCTTCACAAGAAAGGATCAGTGGACGCTTCCTCAGCGGCAAATATGCAAGTGGAGGAAGATAGCATGGACACTCTTGTTTCAGCAGTCTCAAGATTAAGCACTTCTGAATCTCCTTCATCCATCAGTTTTGACCGCCGCCACACTCGAGGTTTTGCTTTCGCTCCTGGTGCCACTAAAAAATAGAGAAGACAACCTGGCCGTGCACCTGCTCAAACAAAATGAGACTAGGAACCTCTTAGTCTCGAAAGATTTATTATCTTGGTGCGTGAAATTCTTTGATGCCTCTGTGGTACATAATGTGATTTACCAAACAGAAGTTAGGCGATCTTGCGATGTAATTCTGTTTGACGATCTTGCGATGTATAAAATGCCATATAATTCAGAATCATCTTACAATTGCGCAGTTTATACCTTGATTTTTATTCGATCTCGATAATCAAAACCTATTTGTGCCGCTGGGTTCATAAGCTCAGACCTTGCACTTTATTTATGTTTCAAATGTACATTTCACAAGACTTCTAGCAGTTGCAAAACTATATAATTTAGCTAAGAAAGGAAGGAACTACATATATTTTATAATTAAATTTCCATCTTTAAAAATCACGAAGAAGTTTAAATTGTTCCAACTTGTTAAACATTCATTTCTTAAAAAAATATTAGAAAAGTAATCAAACAGCTGCAAAAGAAGTTGTAATCCAAGCGTTAATGACAAGTTCTGCTCATAATTTCAATTGTCGTTAAACGCAGAGAAGTTGCCAATTTTCAGCAGGTTAACAAGCAGGACTGTCTTCCGAGGATTCAGCAGCAGAAGCAAGTACCAGCTGTGGCTCAACCACGACACCTTCCTTTCTCGCTCTTCGACGTTCACGTTGCAACCTAAAAGACTCCCTCTTCCGTGCTCTGTAACTCAATGGGTTTTCAGGTTGAACAATGCGTGGATAAACACTGATCTGTGGATTTCATAAAAAAAGACAGCTATCATAATCTCTTCCATCTGAAGAAAGTGAACATGATCCAATATTAAAGTTGATTTAGATGAACCTTTTTCTTATCAGGACCAAACTTTTCAAATTTGACAAGCCCATCAATCAATGAGAAGATAGTGTGATCCTTTCCAATTCCAACATTTTTTCCTGGATGAAACTGCAAATGTCAAGAAAATTTAACTCAACAACTACAATCTTTAAGATGCCAGAAAATTACTGCGGAAAGCATAAAAAAATAATGTAGCAAGGGAAGCTATATAAAGACATTACAGATGGAAGTTTAAGAAATTTGCAACGAAATGTTAATGCTACAGTTATAGTATCAGCTAAATCAAGTATCTTGCAGAACTTCCACGACTACAATCGAGGTAAACTACTCGTGAAAGTGGCACAAGAGATGGTATATTACACACTTGAAAATGATGAATGGACACCTAAATGTAACTGGATAGGACAATACGAGAAAACCATTTCTTTGTCTAACTCGGATCATTCAGATACTACCACTGGAACCAGGAATCTTCCATACAAAAATATCCCACCATTTTTTGCACCAATGTCATTTCTGAAAAAAATAAAAACGAATCCAATCGCAAGCTCAGATCTAAATATGGATTTAAGTACTTCAACACGAGTCTATCTGTTCTTCAAACATGAGACATCGCATGCTCCATTCATAAGATGAAATTAACCTAAACAGTTGTGGCATCAAGCAAGGAAACCAGGCCGTTGCCATATTCCATTCCTGCTACCACAGAAGATTGATGTAGCGGAAGCATATAATAAAATTATTAACCTGTTGATTCACCAAGAACAGCCAGGAAAATCTCGAAAATATAGTAAAACACTCGCATAGTCTCATTGATACACACAGAATAACAAGGAAAATCTAAAAAATATAATAAAACACAAATGATAAATTCTAGTTAATGATAAACTGCATCATACGCCAAACTATGGCCGTATAGAACGGACTCACAATAATCAAAACCGAGAAATATTTCAAAAAACAGAAAACATATAACTATCGTAAGAAAAATCAAATTAGAATTGAATCCCAGCTTCCCCTAGCTGATTTATTGCCTAACCAAAACATTACCAAAACGGAAAAACGCTCAAAATCCTGCCATTTTGGATACTTGTCTTATTTGGCTTGGCGTCATCCCAATGTGCCAAAAAAGCCTTTTGCACATCATCTAGATCTTCCATGAAAACAAACATATAATGGAACCGTTTCACATGTCAAATCAATATATCATGCGCTGTTAAGATGATTTTCGAATTTGTTTACAAGCACATGTAACTCATTCAAGTACATTGAAACACACGAAACACCCGCAACAGAGAATTTGGTGGTGGCGACTATGTTATCCTTTTGTTAGCACAACCGAAGACCTATGAGTGTGCGTCAGGGTTCAAACCTTGGTGCCACGCTGGCGAACGATGATGGAACCAGGTTTCGCCGCTTGGTCGCCGAATATTTTGACTCCGAGCCTCTGGCCGGGTGAGTCCCGTCCGTTCTTTGTGCTTCCAGCTCCCTTCTTGTGTGCGGATTCAATCGTCAGAGGCGATCGAATCGGAAAAGAAACAGAGAAATTTTTCCCTACGCCTTGAAATGAACCAGATTCTCCTCTAAGAAAAGTAGAGGATGAGCTCGAACCAATGGAGATGCCATTGAACGCCACCACCAGATTGAAACTCAAACTCACAGCCGCCATTACTGCAAACAACAGCTTGCAAAGAAGTCGAAATTGCAAGAAAACTGATCAGTGTTGTATGTAATTTGAAATTGTTGAATTACGGGTTTGTGGCTGGTTACCTTTGTGGCTGGTTACCTTTTCTTATCCCCAAAACGAATTACGGGTAATACCATTTTCTTATCCTCTGAGGGTGTATGTGAGGTCGTCGTAGCGGATTCCTAGCAATAAATAAAATATAAAATATAATCGTTTTTACCACGTTTCTAATAAACATATCATTTACGATTCAATTTTACAAAATTGGTATCAGAGCATAGGTTTATTCTGAAAATACTATAATAATATCTTGAATATTAATTTGTAACGTATACGGGGGAGACGATTCAAGAATTATGAACCCGAACGAATGTTCGAAGTGTTATTCTTATAAGTGGTACTTCCAAAAATTGGAAGTATTAAATCAAGAGCATATGGCAGAAGCTCAATGCTCCAACCATAAGTGGAAACTATTACGAGGAACAGGATTATGCACACCAGCATAGCCTACTACAGAAAACTCGAATGAATGGCTAAGAGGCTCCATCAATTGAACCTCAAACTACAGTTCGAGTTAGCCGAACTTCAGGAAGACGATCATCTTGAACATGACGATGTGGTTCCAGCCACCAATGATCCAACAGGGTCTGGACCAGATGATTAGGATGGGAGAACCAACCTTTCGAGAAATCGAATCAGATTCTTCTAAGATATCCCAAGATCTTAGAGAAATACAGAAGACAGTGCAGCGTTATGGCTATCTACAATATCATGTCCCTGCACAGATCCATCAGCTTCAGAGTCAGATGGAGATCATGATTGAACATCATGAGGAAATTCTTAGAAACCTTCAAGGTGTTCGAACCCGAGTCAAGGAGTTGGAGTCAATACCGAGTCCGACAGGAAGAAGGAACAGAGGATGGTTACCACCGTCCTATGGAACAGGACCCCTTTTACACCAAAAGGGGAAAGCAGAGGAGGTCCGAAGACCTTTAACGGAGACTGAAAAATGATTACAGTCCTACGATGAGAGCTCATACTTCCCACAAAGTAATGGAAAGAATCAACCTAGAAGGTCTGCGTGATCTTGCTGATTCATTTGCGGGATTAAATCTCGTAGAATTCAAGACATGAGAGCTTGTACCAAGACCTCCACCACAAGAGAGTTTCGGGTCACACAATCCACCCGAAGGTGATCAAAGTATGACACACATGGAAGATTTCACCTCAGCCACTTTGGATCCCCCAGTTGGAACAAGGAACCGTTCCCGCAGACCAGATATACATCAAATGCCTTACGAGAAATCTCAGCTAGATCCAATCCATCCATATGGACTTATGCTCAACATGGATATCTTGGATTTCAAAACAGAGAAGTTCTTATTGATGAATGAGCTTCATTAATGAGAATAGCAGCAGAGACGCTTGACCTAAGTAAAGAATGATTCATTTTCTACTTAAAATGAGTCTGAAAGGATCAGTCAAAATTGCGTGGGATATGGGAGACCCAGGTACCAAGGAATAAGTTTAGCCGGAGAGTCCCTGAAAGAAATCGCGGACAAGATGGCAAAATTCTTTAAAATTTATTTCATTGGAGTAAGTTACTTCGAAGGAATGGAGGAATAAAAGGCTATACAGACAAGCTCTAATTAGCCTGGAACTACATGATATTTGTTATGTAGAAGAGTACATCAAACTCTTTACAGAGTATCGATGGAAGGCAAAGATAGAAGAAAAAGATGCAGCAGAACCGTTCTTTGCCAAAATTCCGAGCCCATGGAGAGAAATACTTATCCAGGAATATACACCTCATGCAATCGAGACGGTGCCCAGGAGAATGTCATTTGTTAAGGTAAAACTTGTGGAGTGGTGCTACCAAGCAAAACTCCAAAAGAATTTCAAGAAACTCAGAGGAATCAACAAAATAGCTCTTCTTTGTTGTACAGAGAATGATATCCCTACAATCATTGGAAACTATCACCAGAGGTGAAAGATGAAAAAGCGTAGAGCTCATCCATATGCCCGAGGAAGTAGTTTAAGAAGAAGTAGGTCTTCATGGAGATCTAGAAAGTTTTGGTCAAAGCAGAAAGCCCAAAGTTACAGATCTGGTCAAAGATCAGGACCAACAAGGAGTAGAACCTTGTCAACATGTTCTAATCAAGCTAGTTCTAGCAGAACACCAACGAATAGAACTTTCAGACGCACACATTGTAACGACCCAAAACTTTTACATGATTTACATTATCATACATAACCATCATGACTCATTTAGGAGCATTGGTTGTGCATAAATGTGCGGTAAATTGTGAATATGACATATGTGACATTTATCTATCAATATGTGATATGTTTTTGGAATCTATTAAATTCATGACTTGAGTGAGATGAAGTAGGTATATTAAAACGACGAGGAAAAGTCGGTTTGTAAGGACCCCCGTGCCCTTAACCCGTTATTAGTGTATTAATCCATACCATTAGTGCATATAATCATAAGATCATGGGAAAAAGTCCTGTGCCAGTGCGACACCACATTAGTGATCCATAAAATTTCTTGCATTCATCCCATATAATATGCAAATCCCCCAACCAAGATTACATATATGACATGCACCCTCATAATACACTAACATGCTCTTAGTTCATTTAGCAATTCCACATTTAATTGCATGCAACCCATAAATGAACAGAGAAAAGCCGTAGTCCATTTATACATTCCATATACACGTAAAATGTACTCACATAAGAGCACCCAATGAATGAGCGTGTATCTGATGTATAAAACACTCTACCGGATACCGTTACTGGTACTTCAATCCTGGAAGCACCTCCCAGGCACAGCTCGATCTCAACACTGGATCTATGTACTTATTCAACCAGCCCTGGTACCTCGATCCTGGAAGTACCTCTATCATCAGCTCGAGCTCAACTCCAAAGCTACTGCTGCTGCACCTGTGTTACCTGCCCCAACAGAGACAGCCCCCACACGGGGTGAGCATACCAATATCACCAATCCAATAAGCATAACATTGCAATTCAAATACAGAATGTAAATGCTATAATGTAAATGATACTCCCTGGATGGTAACACCCTCATCCGGGATCCCATGTATTGTCCATGTTCTCAAAATAACCAAACTCATCAAATTCCCAAAACCAGCTAATCGTCACATAGATTAACTAATATCGTTCTATTATGTCAGTTCCATGATCAATATGGTAAAAACACAATGTAAAAGACCATAGATATCACATATATCTAACCAATAATTCCATATTCCCGTTTCATTGCTCGCTCCACAATGGCGGCATACTAAACCTCGCGCACGCTCAACAATAGCGGCGTCATAACCGATGGTCGCTCAACAGCGATCGCATCCCAAATCATTGCTCGCTCAATAGCGGCACCGTATGGTTCCCAATGTATACCAATTGACATAAATACTATTTACCATGCATATTGTTATCCATTTATAGCAAATATCATGCACCATGCATCTGAATACCTATCCGATGCAATTACCACGTGCCACATATTTCAATGTCCATATGACGCAATCATCACACACCATGTGTTCCAATACCCATTTAGTACAATTACCACACACCATGCATTTTACAGTTGCAATGCTAAAATAGGCTATGCTCGTACGTCCTACGTACCTTAAGTCTCCGTAGTCCAAGCCAAACCTTGCTTGAGTTCCATGCCTCGAGAAATATGTGCTAAAACATAAATAATTCACAATCAAACACAAGCATGCAACCACGTGCCCAAGCACGTTCAAAGCTCCCAATCATATCATCAATTCATGACGATTACCAAAATAAAAGCCCTCTGGCTAAGCATGCATAATACCCAAAATATTCCTTTAAAACGTTTAAAAGATAGCCCAAAAACCCAACCGGGAGTTCCGTTAATTTAACTTGGCTCCAACCAAACCATTTTAAAATCCTAACATTCCCATTGGAATGTGAACATTGCCCCGAAAGCCGACCATTTAAGTCGCAAATCCAAAATCCCACGAAAAAGCCAAGAAAACCAACCAAACCTTGCTGGCGATCGATCGCTATGCCGGGCGATCGATCGCTAGCCCCTCGGCGATCGATCGCTCGATATAGCGATCGATCGCCAGACCTTACTGGCGCGAGGCGATCGATCGCCCAAAAGTAGCGATCGATAGCCACCTTGCTTAAAAGCCCACTGCTTGCGCGCGATCGATCGCCAAAAATGGGCGATCGATCGCCGCGACCTGCAACCCGAAAAACACCATTTTTGAAAGCTTGAAACCTCCACAAAACATACCCCAACTCCTCCCAACTCAAAACCACAACAAATCCACACACAAGGACCCCCAACAAGGGTGTTCAACCCAAAATAAAACAAATCCAAAAGATTTATGATTTTTACCAAAATCACCCAAATCAAACTAAACCCAAAACTCAATCAAAACCAACAAAATCACAATCCAAACGGAGATAAAAGCGAGGGAATGAGATTACCAACTTATCTTCGAAGAATCCGGCTCCTAAATCGAGCCTCCGGCCATTTTCTCCAAAGAGAAAAGATGAGGGTTGGGGAAAGGGGTGTTACACGATAAGAGGGGGAGAGGAGAGGGAGAGAAGTGATTCCGTGCCAAATGACGGAAATCTCGTGTCCAACGGGTATATATAGCAAAAATACCACAACATACCAATACCTCCACAAATACATCATGATTCATTAAAAATCATCTGTTTTCAAAAATCACCTCTCCAACTCAAATTCCATTGCCAGCCCCAGTACAAAGTACTCCGGACCCCAAATCACACCAAAGACCAAAATCCAAGGTCATCACCACGATGAGAATACAATCTCATCCCTTGGATCCAACGACTCCAAAAATCGGATTTAAAATCCCCGGGAGTCCCAAACCGCAATTAATTCTTAATTGCCACAAATAAAATCCCTTAAGGATTAATACCATACCGGGATTAACGCCATTAATCCCAGGACATCACAATTATCCCCCACTAATAAAAATTCGTCCTCGAAATTGCACCGGTGTACTCCACGTAGCACCAGGACTACACAACCAAAATAAGGCCACAACCCCGATTCTGGACCACAACATTAGAATCGAATTAATAACTGCGAGAACACCCACCAAGCTCTAAAATAGAGCAAACGCCAAAACCAAAACAAACCCGAAAGGTAACAACATACCTCGACGTGACTTGTCCCAGAAGTCAGTCCACCACGACTGCAAATCAACCAAATCTCCCTTGCTTGTGACATAGATATCACTCCATGATATTCATCACTTGCCCACGATGCTTGACACGCATCGTCATGATGGGGACCACTAGTATACAACAGTATACTCACAGAAAATCCGGTTTCGCTTCCCAGCCCATCTCCTCCAAAGGAGTAGTTGCACCACTTGCAACCCGGACCGGGTTACCCACGGTCACTGATCCACACAAAACACATCACCAAGGATGTTTACACCGGTGTGTTCCAAGAAATCATATCTTGGTCCCGACACACCATCAAGACTCCACAAAGTCGCAAGTTTCACAGAGGTCACGCAAAACAATCAATTGCATCCCCGCCACGCGTGTCAACCACTGACACCAAACAAATCCGAGTCCTGGCCACCCCTTGTCTATCCTGGGATTTAACAATCCTAAAACATGGAGGCTATCGAATTAACCAGCAAGAACTACCATGGTCTCAAAACACGACAATCCCTCCTTAGAGGGAGTCAATCGTACCTCACGATCATTCCTCAGAATACATCGTGCCATCGAGATTACCGCTCTCGAGGTCCCGCAATCTCACACCGGAGATTTACCAAACCAAGCATACAAATTCGACGTTCAACAAGGAACAAAATAAAGTTGGCATTCGCATACTCACACGGCATACATGCCCAACCACCAATCACAACATGCATACACATGCAATAGACTCAGGTATCTCCTATCATACCCAAATCCCAAAACCAACTGACAAACCTGGATTATTCTCACCCCACGGAGAATGATGGTTGACCAACCAAAACCAAAGGGTGTGATTTCAACATCAACACCACACAACCAAAGCAACGAATCTCCCAAAGGATTCAACCGGTAGGTATATCAGTACCGCCTTTCTCTCAAGGGAAAAAGTCATGAATCCATGATCCTCCAATCCTCAAACCACCGTTCGGAAGACCTGGATATATTTATACCAAAACATATCCTGGAACCCAGAAACACACAACTGGTTAGAGTAGTGCATCAATACCACCATTACCCGAACTCAAAATCCGTATACGCCATGTATACACATCCCAACGATGCTCTGTACTAATGCCATAGTACTCCACAAACGAGCATCTCCCCGGAGACGTCTCCTCAAACGTCTCACCGAGGTAAGAAATTCATTACTCGGTCCAACACTAGTAATGCTTACCATGGCTGATTTACAATCAATCCATGACCAATGCAAGCTGTCTCCAAGACAGTACAACTCAAATCTCTCCAAGAGTCAAAATCAGTATAGTAGTGTCCCCACTAACTATATCTCACAAACCATTGTGACTCTCATTGTATGCCATATGCAAGGATGCTCAACTAGAGCTAACAACGACTTGTTGACACTCACGTTGGTAATACCAACAAAATTGAGCTGTCCCAGTACAAGTCCCTCAAAACAATGTCGTATAAATGTCCCCGTGAGGTATTCCCTACCTCAATCACCATGCCACATAGAGACTACAAGAGTCTACCATAACCCTCATCGTATCACCATACGATTCACCAAACTCGAATCCAACGAGCATTATAATGGTTAACACAAGCGCGCTAAAGTACTGCAACAATACTTGGCTAGCGATTCGCTGGCCCCATAGGCTCATACCAACCTATCAATGCGGCACACGTTCCAACCCGGTATACCATACCGTACAAACCATTAGAGTTGTGGGTCATCGCCCAACATATCTCTAAAACACCAAAGCACAATGGACAACCCGGCGTCCATGCTTAATTACCATGCAATCCTAATCCATTTAGGATTTATTCCACACCCTCACGGTGGTGTGCCCATGCCTATCACATATCACAACAACAAGCGAGTAGTTTCCTCAATGACTACTCTTACCACCAATCACTTGGCCTTAGCCATCCCAACGAGCATACCCAAGGGTATCATTGCTCGACAAACGTTTACCTCTCTAACATGATGCGGTACACTCACCGGTACAATGCATCCAATGCTCCATCGAGCAAACCTGCTCGGAAAAAGGTCTCGTCAACTAGTGACCCAGACTCTACCATGTTCCCACCATTGGCACTCAAACCATACAACCGAATACATAAACATGAATGCATTATTCACCAAAACGACGCCACGCGTCCACATAGACATCCAAATAACATCGTTAACCATATGACGGTACCTGTCGATACACGACACTCATAATCTCATCGTCAAACACATGACGGCACATGTCGATACACGACATCCATAATCTCATCGTCAATCACATGACGGCACATGTCGATATACGACATCCATAATCTCATCGTCAAACACATGACGGTATCTAACAACACATGGAATTCACAATAATGATATCAAAAGTAATTTGCCATACCTCATCGCTATCAAGATAGCGGAATACTTGTATCCATCGTCCACCAGCGGTACATAAGCAGCATCCATCGCTCGTAGGTGGCATAATCCAGTGCTACACACATAGCGGTATAATCCATCGCTATAGAATCGGCGGCATGATCCCTCGCCATAAAGTCAGCGGCATAAAACATCGCTATAAATACCTGGTGGTATGAACCATCGCCAATAGAATACCTGGCGGCATGAACCATCGCCAATAGAATACCCGGCGGAATGTACCATTGCCAATAGAATACCCGGCGGCATGAACCATCGCCAATAGAATACCCGGCGGAATGTACCATCGCCAATAGAATACCCGGCGGCATGAACCATCGCCAATAGAATACCTGGCGGCATGAACCATCGCTAATAGAATACCCGGCGGCATGAACCATCGCCAATAGAATAGCGGAATAATCGCGGACTCAAGAGGTACTCACACCCATGTAGTACTTTGTTCCCGATCGCATCGCTACGTCATGACAGCGGCATCATCGCTTCGACGTGACAGCGGCATGTATCATCGCTTCGACACGACAGCGGCATCATCGCTTCGACATGACGGTGGTACCATCGCTTCGACGTGACAGCGGCATTTACCATCGCTTCGACACGACAGCGGCATTTACCATCGTTCCTGCATGACGCGGAAATACCCCTCGCTTCGACATATTAGCGGCATAATATCCCTCGCAATAGTAATATGACAGCGGCATTATCCTTCGCTTCGACATATTTGCGGCAAATATTCTTCATCGCTATAATATGACAGCGGCAAGTATTCACATCGCTACGCCATGCATGCAACCGTAATGCATAATCCGTATTCCAATAATTGTTTCGGCACGACAGCGGCATCATCGCTTCGACGTGACAGCGGCATTTACCATCGCTTCGACACGACTACGGCATCATCGCTTCGACGTGCATGCAACCGTAATGCATAACCCGTATTCCAATAAACATCGCCATGAGTGTATTTTCATGCACCTCGCTCCAACATTTAGCGGCAAAGCATTAAAATCATCACTCCGATGTATATCTATGCAACCGTAATGCATAGTCCATGTCTCATATGACCCTGCAACCACCATGGTTAGCAATAACATATTCCAATTATGAACACATATCATAAAAGCACATAAGCAATATAGTTGTGCCACGCAACACTAACTACCATCATGCATAAGTATGTGCTTCTCATTCCCATTATCATTTTCCTAGGCCCTCAACAGCCCCAAAGAGCTAACCACTGCTCTGATACCACTAATGTAAGGACCCCCATGCCCTTAACCCGTTATTAGTGTATTAATCCATAGCATTAGTGCATATAATCATAAGATCATGGGGAAAAGTCCTGTGCCAGTGCGACACCACATTAGTGATCCATAAAATTTCTTGCATCCCATATAATATGCAAATCCCCCAACCAAGATTACATATATGACATGCACCCTCATAATACACTAACATGCTCTTAGTTCATTTAGCAATTCCACATTTAATTGCATGCAACCCATAAATGAACAGAGAAAAGCCGTAGTCCATTTATACATTCCATATACACGTAAAATGTACTCACATAAGAGCACCCAATGAATGAGCGTGTATCTGATGTATAAAACACTCTACCGGATACCGTTACAGCTACTTCAATCCTGGAAGCACCTCCCAGGCACAGCTCGATCTCAACACCGGATCTATGTACTTATTCAACCAGCTCTGGTATCTCGATCCTGGAAGTACCTCTATCATCAGCTCGAGCTCAACTCCAAAGCTACTGCTGCTGCACCTGTGTTACCTGCCCCAACAGAGACAGCCCCACACGGGGTGAGCATACCAATATCACCAATCCAATAAGCATAACATTGCAATTCAAATACAAAATGTAAATGCTATAATGTAAATGATACTCCCTGGATGGTAACACCCCATCCGGGATCCCATGTATTGTCCATGTTCTCAAAATAACAAAACTCATCAAATTCCAAAAACCAGCTAATCGTCACATAGATTAACTAATATCGTTCTATTATGTCAGTTCCATGATCAATATGGTAAAAACACAATGTAAAAGACCATAGATATCACATATATCTAACCAATAATTCCATATTCCCGTTTCATTGCTCGCTCCACAATGGCGGCATACCAAACCTCGCGCACGCTCAACAATAGCGGCGTCATAACCGATGGTCGCTCAACAGCGATCGCATCCCAAATCATTGCTCGCTCAATAGCGGCACCGTATGGTTCCCAATGTATAACCAAAATACTATTTACCATGCATATTGTTATCCATTTATAGCAAATATCATGCACCATGCATCTGAATACCTATCCGATGCAATTACCACGTGCCACATATTTCAATGTCCATATGACGCAATCATCACACACCATGTGTTCCAATACCCATTTAGTACAATTACCACACACCATGCATTTTACAGTTGCAATGCTAAAATAGGCTATGCTCGTACGTCCTACGTACCTTAAGTCTCCGTAGTCCAAGCCAAACCTTGCTTGAATTCCATGCCTCGAGAAATATGTGCTAAAACACAAATAATTCACAATCAAACACAAGCATGCAACCACGTGCCCAAGCACGTTCAAAGCTCCCAATCATATCATCAATTCATGACGATTACCAAAATAAAAGCCCTCTGGCTAAGCATGCATAATACCCAAAATATTCCTTTAAAACGTTTAAAAGATAGCCCAAAAACCCAACCGGGAGTTCCGTTAATTTAACTTGGCTCCAACCAAACCATTTTAAAATCCTAACATTCCCATTGGAATGTGAACATTGCCCCCGAAAGCCGACCATTTAAGTCGCAAATCCAAAATCCCACGAAAAAGCCAAGAAAACCAACCAAACCTTGCTGGCGATCGATCGCTGTGCCGGGCGATCGATCGCTAGCCCCTCGGCGATCGATCGCTCAACGATCGATCGCCAGACCTTACGGCGTGAGGCGATCGATCGCCCAAAAGTAGCGATCGATCGCCACCTTGCTGAAAAGCCCACTGCTTGCGCGCGATCGATCGCCAAAAACGGGCGATCGATCGCCCCGACCTACAACCCGAAAAACACCATTTTTGAAAGCTTGAAACCTCCACAAAACATACCCCAACTCCTCCCAACTCAAAACCACAACAAAACCACACACAAGGACCCCCAACAAGGGTGTTCAACCCAAAATAAAACAAATCCAAAAGATTTATGATTTTTACCAAAATCACCCAAATCAAACTAAACCCAAAACTCAATCAAAACCAACAAAATCACAATCCAAACGGAGATAAAAGCGAGGGGAAGGAGATTACCAACTTATCTTCGAAGAATCCGTCTCCTAAATCGAGCCTCCGGCCATTTTCTCCAAAGAGAAAAGATGAGGGTTGGGGAAAGGGGTGTTACACGATAAGAGGGGGAGAGGAGAGGGAGAGAAGTGATTCCGTGCCAAATGACGGAAATCTCGTGTCCAACGGGTATATATAGCAAAAATACCACAACACACCAATACCTCCACAAATACATCATGATTCATTAAAAATCATCTGTTTTCAAAAATCACCTCTCCAACTCAAATTCCATTGTCAGCCCTAGGACAAAGTACTCCGGACCCCAAATCACACCAAAGACCAAAATCCAAGGTCATCACCACGATGAGAATACAATCTCATCCCTTGGATCCAACGACTCCAAAAATCGGATTTAAAATCCCCGGGAGTCCCAAACCACAATTAATTCTTAATTGCCACAAATAAAATCCCTTAAGGATTAATACCATACCGGGATTAACGCCATTAATCCGCGGACATCACACGGTTTCATTATATCGAGAATATGGTTAAAATTATGAATATAGATAGCTGAGGACTTAAGTGTAAGATGATAGAGACTTGAAGGACTAAAGTGCAATATTTCTATAATTCATATTTATCTAGTGAAAAAGGAATGAAACTTATCAGCTTATCTTTCATTTTTGTTTTTGCATCTAAGCTTTGAGGGAAAGCTATCAAAACTCATAGAAACTCAAGTTTTGTTCCAAAAAATTGTAGAGGAAGGTATACCTATGTTTACTCTTTGTTTCTATGGTTTTGACAAGTTTTAATCATGTCTTGGTTGATATTTGTTGAGAAATAACATAGGGTTTGCATGTTGTAGATGAAAACATGTATTTTGAAGTTGATATTTGATGTTATACATGAAGGGAATAGGTTTAAAGAATGTAGAAGAGGTTTTGGAAAGAAAGAACATGTGTTTGTATAAGAAATCTGATGAAAAACAGAACTACTATAGTGTTTTGAATTTTTGGAACTCTTAGACTTTTTTTTTGAGGTTGGTGTTCAAATGAACGTTGTAGTATGTTAAGTTATCTTTAATTTAATAGTAAATTCAAGTGGAGTTATAATGCATGAGTTATGTCCATTTTACCAAACTATGTACAGGTTGACCTTTAAAGTTAAATGATTTCAGAAACTTGTTGTTCTTGGCTAATTTTGTTTAGGAAGATGATTGAATTAATTTAAGCACTTCAAAGATGAATTGTAGAGATTTGAGTTATCTTTAATTTGACAGCAAGTGGGAGTCATTTGGAGTTCATATGAATTAGTTATGAATTTTATACAGAAAGGTTCAAAGCTGAAAAATGCAGAATTTTCCACTAGAACATTCTGCCCTGTAGCGATCGATCGCCTCTTTGTCGAGACCGATCACTCAAGCTAAAATTTTGGAAAAATGGTTTTCTTTGATGATTTAAAGTATGGGAAGCCTAGTATGATGTATGTGGACTATGAAAACATGTTAAATGCAAATATTTGCTGATTTATTAAGATAAATGTATTTATAGGTCATAATCTCAAACAAGCTACAGATAAAGCGAACTAAAAGAGTTCTTCGAGATAGGAATATCGTTTGTGAGTATATCCTTTAACTTGGTATTTAACTGTACATAAGTATATGATTTATGTTCTATGAATTGCCTTTATAATGGGTGTAAATATGTGTTGTATATGATGTGATGTTTTATTATATTGAAATGTGATTGTGAATTGTGCATTCATGTGCATACATAAGAGATTATCGAACTCTGTTATGGATACTAAGGATCTTGAACCATGTGTTGATGCATTCTGAGTACGGTCAGAATTACAGAATCAAAGAATACAGATCCCGAGTTAATTGAGAACTCAAAAAGGAGATCTACAGAGTGCCATGGCCATCTTGTGATCACAAATTATTTCTGATTCTAATTGATCCATAACAGAAGAACAAATAATCATACATACATGTGTACATGTGAATTACTTGTTGTACAAGTGTTACTACAGTTATGATGAGTTATATATGTATGTGATGTTGAATATCGGTTATTTGTATATACTCAGTGAAGTGTTTGTTTCAGATAATCCAAAGTAAAAGTTGACTCTAGAGGCAGGTCTAAAAGTCTTTTTGAAGTCTTTTGCAGTATGGATACAAGGTTGGCCGGCTAATCTGTAGTTCTTCTCCCTCTGCTCATCATTGTACATATAAGTGTATACGTTTTTGGAATGAGTAATGCGAGATACAACATCAATCCATTTTGTGGCATATATGCCATGTACATATGGTTATGGAAAAAGTCTTAAATTTTACATGTTATAAAGTACAATTTTCCGCTTCGACGACTTAAATATTTTTACTATAGTAATGTTATAGTCACAGTTATGTGTATGTATATAAGTGATGTGATACCTTTACATGATAAATGTTAGGTGATATGCCTCGTGTATGTACACGTGTATAAAAGAGATATGCGTGGTATGTGTACTGAAAGGTAGGGTGTCACACACATACTCTTGCAAATGAGAATTTCAAAGATTGTAACTGTTGGACATGCGGTGCAAGAGGACATATCTCTACAGATTGTCCAGAAAACCAAAGCCGTGGAGTAAGACAGTTCGAGCATACCAATGAATTTGAAGATGTTGCCTATTTTCAGGAGTTGGTACAGGTGTATCAATTTGAGGATATTCCCTCAGATGAAAGCATCTATGAAGAAGAGAACTATTCTGATGATGGAGGTGGATCCAGCTCAGAATCAGAGTGAAAAAGAGTTCCTTCAACACGTGATCAGAGAAGAGCCGTCGGAATTTTTCTCTCATACAACTGTTTCTCATAAAACTCTTATAAGGATCATGATGGAAGAGCCAAAGCTTCAGATGTATAATGGATTTACAATTGGAGTAATGGAGAAAGCCATGGATATGATTGGTCTTCGAAGCATGAGGCATTAGATTATCCATAAGGTAACAACATGTGAATTTGCAATCCCAATGGAATTCACGGGAAACCAAATCGAGATGCAATTAATCCCCTATAGAGAAATCCAGGAGATTAAAAACAAGGTCAAAAGAGAAGTTGCTAATACACTCTCATGGATTCATATCGGATTAGAGTCATCATCAAGGCAACATTCAAGGAATGAATTGATTCGCCTCTCAACCTGGAGATCTTTGACAAGAGAATCCCGAACCAAGGACTCTTGTTTGGGAACAGTTGCAGGAAATTTGTAAGCGGAAAGATGGCTTTCAACATCTATCCTAGAATTGCATACAATTTGGGGGATCGATATTTTAACACGGTTCTAACTCTTCATCAAGATTTTAAAAGAAATGAGTTGATGAAAGAAGGAAACATGCCTTACTCGATCACCTACAAGGTCTCATAGCACTCTTGAATACTCATCATTCAGAAGTATGCTTGAGAAAGGAATTCATTGAAGTCCCCAGAATCTTCAAGGATTTCACCAAAGTGGTATTGCCGGACATCATTGATACTCCGACAATAGGAGAGATCGACACGAGGATACAAGATCAACTATTCTGAACAGAAGCAGAAGCCTTATGATCGAGCCAAGAAGGATGTCTTTCCAACAGGATAGGTTAATCAGCAACTATCCGAGGGAAAAACAGAAGGCAGTCTCGAGCAGAATTTAGAAAATCTCTGATGTATTCAAAACAACAGGAAAGCTGAAAATGCCCAGAAGGCTGTAGAGAAGTGCAGATAATTTTTGACATTACGGAGAAAGAAAATATCTTCCATTGTTATGTCCTCCACTATTTGCAACAACCTACAGTTGGTAGGTATCAAGAAACCTTCAAATTGGTGAAATTGATCTAAAAATTGAAGGAACTGCAGGAAGAATCCCATAACAGCTTATTCTAGGGATTGAATTTCTCGAGGAACATAAACCTTGGGAAAGATTACAAGACGGATTAGAATTCATAGTGGAAGGAAAGCGATATCGGATCAGATGACCACTAGTACATTCTCAATATACATCTCCGTCGGGATGTTATATGCGAAGTATTGGGTAGAATATTTTGCAGCCTACATTTATTCAGGAGCTGGAATATGTACTGCCAGACGAGATATCTTCCCCGAAGAAGTTGGTGAGAAATTACCAGCTATTACCGAAAGAGACTTTTCCAAACGAATCCTTATTCTTAATGAAGGAATCCAAGGAGCGGAAATCATTATCGGCAGAGCATGCGGTAGCCCATGGTACAAAGTCAAAACCCCACCTATTTATTCCATGATACGGTGCAGATATGCTGCTGGGAAACAATTTCCTACAGACATTCAAGAAGTTCACTCAGGAGAACGAGACAAGGCGACTTATTTTCACAACCATTTGTGATGATAAGATTATTGTGCAGAGACTAAGAGAGGCATTTCACAAAAAATTCCCCATTAGTTTTTGCACCAAGCGTGGTGATGAAGGAAAACTTCGACACCCAAAGATGAAGAATCAGCGGAAATTTGGAGAAGCGATCCTTCAGTTCAGACAACAAGGTGTGCAAGGTGCCTTGGGACAAGAAGGAGTATCATACCTTACAATTGATTGCAAGATGAGAGGGTTTGGAGATGAAAATCGATGTCCTCTTTGGCAAAGGAGGGGGGGCGACGGGTTGAGGAGAAGGGGAGAAAGGGGGGCGATTTTTATGAGTTGGGAGGAGAATGAGGGGTAAAAAAATTAATCTCCAACAATTAAAACAATACCCAACAAATATTAAACCCATTTCAAGTTAATTCTCCCCAACAATTAAAACAATACCCAACAAATATTAAACCCATTTCAAGTTAAATCTCCCCAACAATTAAAACATCTCAAGTTTTGCATTTAAAGTCTCCAGCTCAAATAATAAAATTAATATGAGTCCCCCGAGCATTTAAATTATGCCAAAGTTCCATCTATGCCCAAATAATTCGACCCGACCCAATACACGAGGCCCAAAATTAAAATCACGTAAATTATCCCATAATTTACCATTAGACTATTAATCATAAACAAAATAAACTGAGCATCACAGTTCTTCCCTACTAATAAAATTTCAACCCCGAAATTTGAATACACGCTTACCATAAAAGCCAAAGTAAATATTTACATACCAGCAGATAGCTCAGGATAGTGTAGGAACATGTGTTGCTCCGTTTCCCATGTTGCCTCCTCGACACCCCGTCTTTCCCACTGGACTTTAACCATAGGAATCACTTTACTGCGAAGTTTACGATCGGCCCGATCCAGAATCCGAATAGGACGCTCAACGTAAGAGACATCGGAATCCAACTTTTATCGTACATCACCATTGTCCGTATGAAATAATGGTACTCTTGAGTCCTTAAACATCAACTCCACCTATATCATCTTCTGGTTATTATCTGGCGTAATGCAATTACTAGAAAGTCCATTAGTAATTCTCATACGTATATCAACATTATGCGCACAGCAATCACATATCATCAATATCAAATATTGTTCATTCCCCAAATTTTATCTCATAACCCGTCATTTTTTCTTATCTACTTAGATAAGTTACTTTGTATTATCCCACATTTCTTACAAATCACTTGTATATAATCAATTTAAAACAATGTATCAACATCAACATCAACGTTGACTGATTAATCTCACACCTTTGTAGATTAAGTCACCTACATGTACAGTAGCATCATAGTATCATGCTCATCACAGTACTCACATGCTTTCAAATATTAATGTTTCCATATTTCATCACCCAACTATCATCTGGTATGAAGTATTAGACAGAAGCTCATTAGTATTTCTCAAATACTCATAACATAACCACGTACCTCGTCATTTACGCATTATTGATATTCATAATGTTTCCGTCGTCAAACATTCCCTGCGTCAAAAGTTTCACGCAATCCTGCACGCATCATGCTACAACAAACTATCACATATATGTGTGATTGAAATTCAACATAAGAATCACTCCCATGCCTCAATGACGTAATTCCTTTTGATCCTTTATTCAACAAAGTACTATTTCATAAATGAATAACATATCATCGTGTAGTATGTATTCATGATTTCTCATACATCAGTCTCATCGCATATATCATCATTTATATGCCTTCCCGTTTTTAACACAATATCAATATGATAAATCATCTAAAGTGAATGTTCATATATCCCATGTATTCTCATTATGACATCATTATATTGTTTATCACATCATGTCTAACTCATCATTAATCACTACATGATTATTTATCAGTGTTGTCATTACATACCAGAGAATAACATCATAATTTCGTACTTACTACGTCGACCCGCAACGTTCACAATAATCACACGCCCACACAGGACATTCGTAGCGATCTCACGTCATCCCGTGACGTTCCATGTCATCTCATGACTTGTTCATTAATCTCATTCCAACATGGTTACATTTAACTCAACATAACATGATTGACAGATCATTAATCTCACATTATACAAAACAATCATGTTTTCATAAACCGATATCATTTCAATCTGATCATCATCACCCCACTGTTATCTCGTCACTGCAAAAATATTCAATGAACATGTTAATACGATATGTCATTTCAATTTCATTCTCAAGTCATAAACTATATAAATCAATCGAGATAATTCACAATCCACGTATATCAAACAGGTTAAACCAAACGAAATGGTTTACCTCAATTCCTCGTTCCCGTGGAACATTCCAATATTCTCTTGAGCCTACAACTCATGTGTCCAAGAAACAATAATATGGTTTGTATAACACAATGTTCACTGCGCTCTACAATCAACACATCATCAATATACATCGCTAACACAATAGCAGTACACTAATACTCATGCTAACATAATAGCAGCACATCAATAATCATCGCCCAATGACGGCACACTAGTATTCACTGTTAACACAATAGCAATATATCAATACGCATTGCCAACAATGGCATGCATAATCCCATCGTCACTACGAGCATGTACAATGTCATCGCCACTACTGGCATACATAATCTCATCGCCACTACAGGCATGCACAATATCATCGCCACTACTGGCATACATAATATCATCGCCACTACGGGCTTGCACAATATCATCGCCATGACTGACATACATATAATATCCATAATCACAATGCATAAAATTATGTTCTTAAAACAATAAGATGTAATAACACTTACTGTACACAGTGGATCCACACTCGATTCTTTAAACTGTCCCTGTTCTCAACATAAATATGCCACAAAATATAATTTCATATCAATACACAATTGATATACTCATCATCAATAACATGACCGTCAAAAAAATATTCATTGCCTCGACATATCAGCGGCATTCACAATATTTCCATCGCTTCGATATGATAGCGATAAATATTATAAATCGCAAATATCATAATATAATCATACCGTCATCTCACCAATAAATGTCATCAATATATCGGTATCAATCACACCCCGCTATTGCATTCACTGCAATAAAAATGAAAGAAAACAATAATGTCTCTTCATCCACTCTCTCCATGATCGCTTTCACCTGTACATTTGATTATCACAATACGTTCAATCAATAAGGTCAATTTAAATCAATGTATATTCATCACCCTCCTTCCATAGTGGAGGCACATAAAATACATTGCACACTCTCAATAGTGTCGATCCCGACAATAATCACATCGCATGCTCTCCCTAGCACCGACTCAATATCAATATACACGTCACATGCTCTCCCTAGCATTGACCCTGAAATATACATGTCGCTCGCTTGTCAGCGGCGACCACATCACTCACTTGTCAATGGTGACCCGAATCACATCGCACACTCCTAAGTGGCGACCTCTAAATCATACTAACACATCGCACACTCATCAGTAGCGACCACATCACTCACTCGTCAGTGGTGACCCAAATCACATCGCTCACTCCTAAGTGGCGACCTCTAAATCATACAACACATCACACACTCGTCAGTGGCGACCACATCACTCACTCTTCAATGGTGACCCAAATCACATCGCTCACTCCTAAGTGGCGACCTCTAAATAAACACATCACTCGCCTCAGCGGTGACCCCACTGTATATCCAACACAACACAATCACATCGCACACAACAAGTGGCGACATCTAAATAAACACATCACTCGCTACTAGGTGGTGACCCTTCAATATATTAATACGTCGCTCGTACCCACAGCGACCCACATATAATAATAACACGTCGCTCAGCACGAAGGCGACCCACACATAATAATAACACGTCGGTCAACCATAAAAGCGACCCTAAACCTAAGCGACACTTCGCTTTTCAATAATACAGTGGAAAATATATTCATCAATGCTTGTACATCATTACGTACCTGTGTCATCATGTAAATGACATACACATACCCGATTGTCACATCATCTGTTGTCATACTCCAACAGCACAGTACTGCCTACCATTTCCTATCCTCAGATAACATATCTCAATTTCTGATCTCTCCTGCAAAATCAGATTTCTCAACATTGCACATAGGATATAAAATATTCTACTATTTATGTCCAAACTCACTTAATCACAATATAAAGTCCTTTGATTGAATTCAACTTAAACAAATTAAACATGCATTTGAGTTTCATAATTCTTAATTTAAAACTCATATGATGCCCATTCAAGCATATACATCACCACAATCTTTAATCCATGTTATGACACACACTACCATGTATCTAACTCATTTATTCACACACTACACATGCTTCCAAAGGTAACACATTTCATACCATAGCCCAACATCCACCAAAATATTACAATGGCTATAAGTCAAGTTAGTTCTTTTCACCACCCATTAACAAGGCTTAGACCCACACTTGAATCACATCTAAGCATATTAACAAACACATTACATACATGATTTTAGTATTCATTTCTTTCTTTCTTTAACCAACAATAATACTAAGCCAAGACATAATTCCACAATTTATTTTAACAATCAACCATCCAATAAAGTGAGTCACAATTAACTTCCAACAATCAATTCATTTATCATACTATCCAAATTCCAAATTATCATTCTTCATTGACAATACTCCATCTAACTACATACATGTATGTACTTTAACACATTTACACTTCAATATATGTAGGGATACATAATAACTTGCATAAACACCATCTACTCACACTAACACACACACTGTTCACGCACACACACACTCTGCACACACACTTCACACACACACTCCCAAAAATCTGCACACACTAGTATTTCAATGCCTCCCCTTCAATTAACAACTCAAAAAACATCAAAATCCATACCAACAAAGGCCAAGCCTAGCTCTCCAATAGCCCCAAAATTGAAACAAATATCACCCACAACCCTAAATTTTCGAACTCAAAAATGGCAAAAACCAATACACCATTTCGAAAATAAAGAGTGCAAGGTGCCTTGGGACAAGAAGGAGTATCATACCTTACAATTGATTGCAAGATGAGAGGGTTTGGAGATGAAAATCGATGTCCTCTTTGGCAAAGGAGGGGGGGCGACGGGTTGAGGAGAAGGGGAGAAAGGGGGCCGATTTTTATGAGTTGGGAGGAGAATGAGGGGTAAAAAAATTAATCTCCAACAATTAAAACAATACCCAACAAATATTAAACCCATTTCAAGTTAAATCTCCCCAACAATTAAAACAATACCCAACAAATATTAAACCCATTTCAAGTTAAATCTCCCCAACAATTAAAACATCTCAAGTTTTGCATTTAAAGTCTCCAGCTCAAATAATAAAATTAATATGAGTCCCCCAAGCATTTAAATTATGCTAAAGTTTCATCTATGCCCAAATAATTCGACCCGACCCAATACACGAGGCCCAAAATTTAAATCACGTAAATTATCTCATAATTTACCATTAGACTATTAATCATAAACAAAATAAACTGGGCATCACACAAACTATGCCAGCCTTTTGCATATGATATTTCAAAGCCATACTTATCTTTCACTGTTTGAATCACATACTTGATTTCATAAGCTGGATCACGACGAACGATTCCCAATAACAAGCTAGCAATCATATTCTTATCCAAGTTCGAATGATCAAGCGACAGCTCACTCAGCAGACAAGTGTGAGGACCACCATATTTGGTTATTTTGAATAACCCAACTTTTTTATCCAAACATGCACACATGTACCATCTGCAAGGTATATCCTCTGTACCGTGTTTGCATATTACTTTCCACAATGTTTTTGTACTCTTAACAACGTGGTACTCACGTTTTGCAACACGTACTGAATAATCCTTCACAGCTGCCTGCAGATGAAATTTATCTTTGAAGACCATGTTGCGATGGATTTCACCTTTGGAGTAATCATAAAAACTCCCCCAACGGCCTGTTGGATTGTCAATCGAATCTCCAAAAACTTCTGGATGTGTCATGGAAAAGAATGGGATTGTTGGATAAAGATTATGATCATTTGTCATGGTTGGTGCCCCCTCCTCTTGGTTTTCAACTGCTTCTGCCATCAGACCAATATCAACTTCATCATCATCAGCATCAGTCTCATCATCAGATGGAATCCCCTCTGGTTCAGAATTAATTTGATCACCAAAATCAGCAAAACTGTCTGCTCGTGGCTCATCGGCAACATTATCAACATCTACTGGATGATCATCTCGGTCTCTACCACTATATGAACCATCAGCTTGATGTCGAGCAACAGACGTCTCTTGAATAACAGATGTCGTCAATCCTTCTGAAAAACTGCCACTCATTGGCATTTCTGGAATATAATCATAATTCCTTGGTTCTGCTTGTATATAAAATTCCAAGCAACTATGACCCTGTTCTGAATCAAGTAGCCATGCTAAATTGTAATCATCATCTATGGGTAAAATAGTCTGACGTAACCCCGAAAAATCTTTGAACATATGCCTAGCATATAATTTCAAAAGAAACTGGTTGCGATCGAACCCAGTGATATCATATACTTTATCTAATAATTGTAGAAAATTAATTGTACGCCGTATCGTTGTACCTCTTGATGGACCACGATCATATCGGACGAACTCAGAATCTTGTATAATATTACCCCCCAATAAAATAAAACTTGAATAGACATATTTTGATAACTATAGATAATTAAATATTACTAGTAGCTAATAAAATCTTTTCTGATGTAGAAGATCAGTTAAAACTGCAACTACAGAGCATAATCAATTTTTATCATATAACAAAAATATTAAAAGAAACTTGATAACTATAGATAATTAAATATTACTAGTATCTAATAAAATCTTTTCTGATGTAGAAGATTAGCTAAAGCTGCAACTACAGAGCATAATCAGAATTTTATCATATATATAACAAAAATATTCAAAGAAACTCGAGTGAATGTGTGGGAGAAATGAGAGGCGAAGGAGTTTATTTATAGCAGAAATAGTTCCGCCAACTCAGTTGGCGGAACTAATATAATAATGTCACGCCAACTGGGTTGGCGTGACCGAATAAAAACAAAGGTCACGCCAACTCAGTTGGCGTGACTATATATTCTAAATTGGTCACGCCAACTCAGTTGGCGTGACCAATATTTTATTCGGTGACGCCAACTGAATTGGCGTCACACTCTGGACACGCCAACTGAGTTGACGGTTTAGGTTACTTTTTAAATTTGTTCATTTTTCAGGTTATTTTTGTAATTCTTTATTTTTTCAGGTTATTTAATTAAATAACCCAATAATTTTAAGTGAATTTACCATGTTTAATAATCCACCGTTCTATAATACTC
This sequence comes from Haberlea rhodopensis, assembly GCA_907163345.1. Lineage (NCBI taxonomy): Eukaryota > Viridiplantae > Streptophyta > Magnoliopsida > Lamiales > Gesneriaceae > Haberlea > Haberlea rhodopensis. The sequence goes on along the minus strand of CAJQUN010000433.1, from coordinate 431,906 downwards.
AACGCTGTAAAACTTCCCCTGCAAGTCTTGACCGTAGTTATCTTCCCATGTATGCTTCCAAGGTATTGGCAACCAAATTGAAAATCCCGCTTCTAAATCTTCCCCAAATTTCAAAATCCTTCATCCATATTTAAACCCTATACTGTCCCCTCTTAAATTTCAACTCACAATTCATAATTCACAATTCATTGTCTTCTCCGTTGATTCTTGCTGTATATTTTTCATCTTAACTGTCCAACATGCCTTCGATGCCTGAAGAACCCCTCCTCGCCGCCAACCCAGATCGTTTCTGCATGTTCCCAATTCAGTACCCTCAAATCTGGGAAATGTACAAGAAATCTGAAGCATCATTTTGGACGGCCGAGGAAGTTGATTTATCGCAGGATCTCCGCCACTGGGACGCCCTTACTGCTGACGAAAAGCATTTCATCAAATATGTTCTCGCGTTCTTTGCCGCCTCTGACGGCATCGTATTGGAGAACCTTGCGGGACGATTCATGAAGGAAGTCCAAATCTCGGAGGCTCGCGCTTTTTACGGCTTTCAAATCGCCATCGAGAACATTCACTCCGAGATGTACAGTCTTCTGCTCGAAACTTATATAAAAGATTCCGCGGAGAAGAACATGCTCTTCCACGCAATCGAAACCGTCCCCTGCGTCGAAAAGAAGGCCAAGTGGGCTCTCCGCTGGATCGATGGGTCAGAATCATTCGCGGAGCGCCTGGTCGCCTTTGCTTGTTTTGAAGGGATATTCTTTTCAGGAAGCTTCTGCGCCGTATTCTGGCTCAAGAAGCGCGGGTTAATGCCAGGACTAACTTTCTCAAACGAGCTTATCTCCAGAGACGAAGGGTTGCACTGCGACTTCGCCTGTCTGCTATACAGTTTACTGAAAATGAAGCCGAGCGAGGAGAAAGTTAAGGGGATAGTCGCAGACGCGGTGGATATCGAGAGGGAATTTGTTTGTGACGCCCTTCCCTGCGCACTGGTGGGCATGAACGGGGATTTGATGAGCCAGTACATAGAGTTTGTGGCAGATAGACTGCTGAATGCTCTGGGATATGGTAAGCTGTACCATGTACAGAATCCATTCGATTGGATGGAGCTAATTAGCCTGCAAGGGAAGACAAATTTCTTCGAGAAGAGAGTGGGGGAGTATCAAAAGGCTTCGATTATGTCTAGTTTGAACGGAAATGGGGTTGCCCATGTTTTCAAACTGGATGAGGATTTCTAATATGGTGGTATTAAGAAATAACTACTTGTGTTATTCTCTCTAGTGCTTTAAAAAAGTTCAACTTTTATATGAAAATACGCTCTGTGTGATTTTATCATCAGGACTTCTACATAAATTTTCTATATTTTAGATTGAAATAGAAAATCAAAGGCTTGTTATTCAACATTATAACATAAATTATATGTTCGTGTCAATCAAACTCAATAACTAGTTAGATTTATTTGAAAAAAAAAGTAACAATAAATAAATGAAGTGGATTAAAAAAAAAAAAATCCATTATATAATAAAAATTTTAAATGACAGTGGGTTGGTCATATAAGCATTAGTTGAACATCTAATTGTTTCGATTTGAATTAGCTGGAGAATGTAATGCTTTATATACATAGCAAATATTTATAAGGTTCATTATAATAGATGGAAAAATTATTATATTTTTATAAGTATGATACAATATTATTACTGAAAAATAATTTTAAATTTAAAACAACATATTAAAATATGATATCATACAAAATTTAGTATTTTATTTAACGATGGATTGAAGACATATTTATATGGGGAGATATTTTTAAAAAACTATAGAAAATATCGTGAATAATTCCATAATTAGACCCACTAAAATACAATACGTTCATTTATTACTTGTAATATATTTTAAGAAAATCAATCAGACTTACTAAAAAGGAGTGGGTAACCATTTTAAAATTTGATTATTAATAAGAACATGTCCAACGGAGAAATGAAGATCAATGTTATTTACATCAGAGTATATTTTTGGAAACAGACTATGTTTTTTGTGTACATATGCTCAATGATGGAGGGAGTGGATCGCCCCCCCGATAAAATCTATATATAACAATTTCAAACCATCTTTATCCTTTTAATTAATGTGACCCATTAATATTTTATTATATTTTAATATAATCTATACATATTTATAATAAATATTTTAAGTCTACTTATAAGTTTGACTTTTATGATCTTCTCTAGAATATTAGCCTATTTTAAATATAAAATATAATTTATATTTATATATATAATAACTATATAATTATATAAGAATAATATTTATTTTATTTATATAAAATATATAATATCTATATACTTTAATAACAATATTTATATATTTAGTACTTTAATTAATATATTTGTATTTATATTTTATATATTAGGTATTTATGAGTTACATATTTAAAATACTTCTTATCTAATAGTTCTATCCTAATAATACCATATCTGCGTACATTATCAATATCCTATTTACATCTATTATCTAATATCCATATGTCCCTATCTATACCCACTTTAATACTAGTGCTTTATAATTTTTATAATAATCATAAATATATAAATAATATTTATAAATTTAATTGAATTTTTTTAAAAAAATAAAAAAAAAAAAAACAAAGAAAATTCCATATAAATTAATCATAAATATAATTTGCAATCTTGACATAGCAAGTGCAATTGCAACAATTACAACTTACCATTTTAAGAATAAAGGTTGGGTTTGTATTTGCCACACTTCGATTTACTGATTGTCCTAATAGCAATTTGCACCCCTTTAAAGTATAATCTTACTACCTTGTCATTTATTGTAGGCCCCTGACATATTTACTTTTATTCACTCAATGAGCTTCACATATTATTTTGTGAGTATATGTCAATAAATATTACATATTTTTTGATAATTAAGTATTTGAAAAAAGTATTTTCTTTTTCTCACTATCCAACCTCAGTCCATCATGCAAGGTTCGTTTGCAAGTTATCCGACTCCTTCAGAAATCGTAAAGCACAGTCCTAATTCGTTGCCTACCTTAAGGCGTAATGTATAATCAAGATATAAGAAAGATTAAAAAAAATCTGGGAGATAGATGGGCAACAATCTTCGTTTTATTCTGGAAATACTTATAATGTTCAATAAAACATCTCTTTTTTGAGAGGAGACACACTTGTTTAACCTCTAATATAGAAGATGCTTGACTCAAGAACATATAAAATAAAATACAGAACAATATTACAAACGATTACAAAAGAAAGAAAGAAATAAATTATTACCAAGTTATGAAAGTTGAAAGATTACAAAGCTTGAGAACTACAATTTTTATTCTCAGAAAACTATGAAGAATTTTCGATGTACTTAACTTCCTGAATGAGTGTATTTATATAGGTGTGAATCTAGACTTCAACTTCAGATTCCAAATCTTGATAATTGTTGAGTGCGCCCGTGAGTGCTCCTTAATTTTCACGTGGTCTGGCATCTTTGTCTGAGTGTGCCAACTTTTCTCGTGAGTGGTCCATTATTTTTGTCATAGTGCGTTTAATAGTTATCACACTATTTTTTAATGATCCACGCATTTTCCTTTGTCGGGGATTCTTTACATTATTGGTTTTTTGTGGTCCCCCAGCTTTAGGAAAATGAGCTCTCTTCTCAGCAGGTCTTTTGTCTCTTCCTGCCTCGGATCTGTCGGTTTGGATCGGAATCCTTTCCCAAACTATGTTTCTTTCTGCTCCGGGCATGCTTGGCAAATGTGATCTATCAATCGGCCAATATGTGACATGTTGCAGAATTTTTGGTAAGTTTCTTTCCCTCCGGAATATTGTTCTCCCAAAGAATTCTTCTTTTTGTTTCAAAGAGTTCTTCGGCAAACCTTGTTGATGTTCTTGTCATGGAATTTTGCATGAAAGTACAGTTGATTGAATTCTGAAAGAACTTAAATGAGTATTTCACTGCCATTTTCTATTTTTAAGGAGTTTCCGTCTAGTCGTCTGAGTTTGTTAAAATAAAAATCATCAATGAAGCCTTTCTTTGCTGGTTTTGGAGCAAAACTAAAAAAATACAACTCCAAAATATCACCTCTGACCAAATGTCGATTATTGGCTCATGTCTCGTGAACAGCTTCTCTGATCCACTTTGATAATTTTGAGGATTTTAGATAATGTTGGTGCAACAGTATAAACCGAAGCGAGAGCTCCGAAATTATATCATTCATGAACTTCGTTTGGATGGTTGCCTGGTTTCAACCAAACTATCGATATTTTTTCAAAGATATCAACAATAGATTTGTCTAGGTTGATACCTCGTCTGGTAATTAGTTTCTCCCAAGTACGTTTGTAATCCTACAAGGGTGAAGAAACTAAATCGTAATTAGTTTGAACCATAGAATTGCCAGTCATTGACCTAAGGTTCAATTCTTCCTCTTTTACGCCAGAGGTGCTAGGTTGACTTGAAGGTTCAGATTCTGATAACACTTGACCCTCAACATTCGCTACATCTTGTACATCCTCAAGGAATGCATCATCTGCAGTACTCGTGATAGTGGTACTTGAATCCCTTGTCTCCTGGTTAGATGAGCCTTGTTCTCTAAACAATCATTTCTGCATCGTTGGAGGTGCGGCCTGGAGGATGGGCTCTTTCAAGACTTCAAACAAACGTTCATGGTCCCGAAAGCACGATCGTATGTGATCAGTAACAAGTTCCTGATCTGCTCGTTGAAGTCGTCATGCGACCTCAGCATTGAGATATATGAGTCCCAAAGTCTCGTTCCAGGATCTCCAAGTTTTCACTGAGATTCCTCACTCGTTTGAGGGTATTGCTAGCAATGTGTCCCTCCATCTCGTGTTAAGAAATCTGCAAGAACATTTTTATCCGATTTCACAATGACAATTTCATAATCATAATATTGGCATTCAGCTTGCCATCTTAAAAGTCTAGCATTTTATGGTTTTGACTCAATTTTATTTTTTAGAAAATACTTAACACTTGTATTATCTATTTTTAAGATAAATTTCTCCGCCAGTAGGAATAATGACCATTTTTTAAAATCCTTTCTTGACGCAATGAGGATGTCGTCAATATACACGAACATAAAGCTGAAGTAATCTTTGAAAAGATTATACATCTTCCTTTGGAATATTGGGGGAACGTTTGCCAATCCCATTGGCATGACATTTCAGATATAATGCACTTGTGGTGCGGAGAATGTTGTATACATTCTGCTTGCTGCCTCAATCTTAATATGGTAAAATCCAGACTTACAATCGAATTTGGAAAACACTTTGGCAGTCTTGATGCTATTTACCAAATGTTCTCTGCTAGGGATAAAGTATTCATGAAATCCAAGATGCCGTTGATTCCTTTGTAGTTGATTACTAATCTTGACTTTCCTCTTAATTTCTTCATGATTCCGAACAAGAAATCATGGACTGCTATATGGAGAAACACCTGCTGAGATTAACTTAAGGTCAAGATGTACCTTATCTGCAAGTTCATCCGATCTTCCATATTTATGGGGATTAGTCTGAATCTAACGAACTCATTTTCTTTTCCGGCTTTCATCTTCAAAGTAGCTTTGAGCTCATTCTTATTCCACTATGCCAGTGAATCGTCATTGTAGTTCCTCTGAATCTTCCTTTTAACATCCTCTAGAGTAATTTGCTCTTCGAGGGTAGCTTAACGTTGTGGAATCTCGTTCTGCAATGCCTTTTTTTAGCAATAACAGGGTTTTTGGAGTAACTTCCTCCTCATCCTGTTCTCTGAAAGACATAATATTAACCAAGTCAAAAGTTTGGGAATCCTTTTCACTAGGACCTTGGTGTCGAAACTGAAGGAATGCTTCACCAAATTTCCGCTGATCCTTCATCTTTGGGTGTCGAAGTTGTCCTTCATCACCACGCTTGTTGCAAAAACTAATGGGGAGCTTCCTGGGAAATGCCTCCCGTAGTCTCGGCACAATAATCTTATGAATATTAGCAGTATATCAGCTCATGTATCATGGAAATAAATGGGTGGAGTCTTGAATTTGTACCACGGGGTACCAGCTTGCTCCTCCGATTATTTTCCGCTCCATGGACTCCTTCATTAAGGATAAGGATCCGCTTGGAAAAGTCTCTTCCGGCAATGGCTGGTAAGGTTTCACCGTTAGGAATCCGACTAAAAAATTCGGATTCCAACCATGGATTTATACGAAGAAACCATATCGGGCGATTAGAGTTATACCTTTATAGCGTGTTTGATGCAGAAAAACATCCACGAGTTCCACGAGTCGTCTAGCAAAACTTCACAGCTTGCCTCTACGATATCCACACGATCGAATCGATAAGGGGTGTTGCAATTATCAAGTTGCTAGACTTGATAATCCAACTGAAAGGAAAAAGACGAAGGTGACAGCTCCTTCTTAGGTTCAGAATCTTGTTAATCTGAATTTACTCATTAACCCTAATATGAATATGTATATATATAGATAAAATGAGGAGGCTAATTAACAATAGGGTTTTCGAAAATCAAACCCAATCTTTATCCATGTACATATATTTTGTATATATATATATATATATATATATATATATATATATATATATATATATATATATTATTTTATGATTAGGACTCATCCTAATCAATTTAATTCGTCCAAAATGAATTTTATCTCACTTTATCGGTTTAATCTTTTGTGCGACCCGTTAGGATCTTGTAACGTTGGCAGTGACATAAAATCTTATTTATGTCATAATCAATGAGTGGTATCTAGCAACACATCAAGGCTACCCAAGTTAAAAGAATGTCATTGACTCCACATTACCTATGGCATGCGATAATATTCACCATGTAACTTAATCCCTTTGTCCTAGGTGTTTAGATTAAACACGAGTCATGGAATAAGTCATACTCGTATAGTTCCATCTTTTATTTCTTGATCATCGAGTGGACTAGAATAAACGAATAAGCTCGATATCACATATCGACTCATTCGAGCATGGCCATGCATTTTAGTCTCATTTAATCAAGGATCCAAACAATTTTCCTGTTATATAGGAGGGACAAATCATATTTTGATCACTCAACACCCCTCTACATAATTCATAGTATATCCAATGACTGTCTTTATAGTTTATCCTGTTACATGTAAGGTTTGACAATATCAAGATATCAACTCCTTATGTTGGGATCTCTGGTGATCTCAAGTCGTAAGGATTATATACACTATTATCACTATGAGAATTGCTTATGACATTCATATAACAATCCATGTAGCATTCTCATGGTGGGTCTGTCAAGTACATAGCTCTCTAACATGTACCTATGTGTGGATTCGATATCTCATATCCATGAACAAATTCATCAATCAACACATACTTGTCTGAATGCGTAATCATTATCCCAATTCATGATAATACTTGACTAGCGAAAATCTTTAAGTATAATATAATATTATTCAAAGGACTTTAATATTTATGTATTCATATTACACAGATATTGGAATAATATTTAATAATGAATTGCCATTAATGAAATCATATTACAATGTATACCAAAATCAACCATCTAATGAGTTGTCTTACGGCATATCCCAACAAATCTCCCACTTGCACTAAGACCAATCAGACATGTACTTAATGCCTAAAGATCTAGAATGACGATCATGCTTCTGCTGTGACATTGATTTCGTCAGCGGATCAGATACATTATCATCAGTTGGTTCTTTGCATATTTTCACATCTCCTATTTCAACGATTTCTCGGATGAAATGAAAACACCAAAGTATGTGTTTGGATCGCTGGTGAGATCTGGTTTCCTTAGCCAATGCGATGGCTCCATTGGTTTCATCTACATACAACACTAGAAAGATAATTATGCTCCCACTGACCTTCTTCTGGGCACAAGGTTCATCTACGTTCTTGATGAAGCCAAACTCTTTGATTGCATCATCAAAACGAAGATTCCAACTCCGAGAAGCTTGCTTCAATCCATAAATGGATTGTTGTAGCTTACATATCTTTCCATCATCCTTTGGATCGACAAACCCTCAGGTGGTGTCATGTACATATCCTCAAGTAAGTTTCCATTAAGGAAATCAGTTTTGACATCCATCTGCCAGATTTCATAATCATGAAATACAGCTATTGCAAGTAAAATCCTGATGGATTAAACCATGGAAACTGGTGAAAAAGTTTCATCATAGTCAATACCATGAATTGTTTGAAACCTTTAACAACCAATCGTCCTTTAAAGGTTTGTACGTTACCATCCATATCAGTCTTCTTCTTGAAAATCCATTTGCACCCTATGGGTCTTATCCCTTCAAGTGGGTCAACCAAAGTCCATACTTTGTTTACATACATGGATTCCATCTCAGATTTCATGGCCTCTATCCATTTCTCAGAATCAGGGCCCATTATAGCTTCTTGATAGGATGAAGGCTCATCCTCATCAATGAGTAGTTAGTCACCTTGTTGAGTCACAAGAAATCCATATCTTTGTGGCTCCCGGTGTACTCTTACAGACCTACGCTGGGCTTATGTCTCTTGAGCAGGCATTACGTCCACAACAACTTGTGGTTCACGTTTCACAACAACTTGTGGTGACTGCTCTGTTTCCATCTCAATATCATGTTCAATGTTTTGTTGTGGTTGTACTCACTGAGTTCTATTCGTCTCCCACTGACTCTTCTAGAAATAAATTCTCTTTCAACAAAGACACATGTCCGAGCAACAACCACTTTGTTCTCGGTGGGATAATAGAAATAGTATCTTTTGTTTCCTTATGATACCCCACAAATAAGCACTTATCAGATTTGGGTTCAAGTTTGTTGGAGGCGTGACGTCTCACGTAAGCGTCACAACCCCAAATCTTCATAGAAGACATACTGGGACGTTTCCCAATCCATATCTCATATGGGGTCTTTTCAACTGATTTATATGGAACACAGTTCAGTATAAATATTATTGTTTCTAAAGCATGTCCCCAAAAGGAAACCTGAAGATCTGCATGACTCATCATTGATCGAACCATGTCCAACAAAGTTCGATTCCTCCTTTCAGATACACCATACAATTGTGGAGTATACGGAGGTGTGATTTGTGGGACTATCCCGCACTCCTTTAGATAGTCATGAAACTCTTGGCTTAAGTATTCACCTCCTCGATCTGATCGGATGTAAGGACCCTAGTTCCTTAAGTGCGGATTAAGGCGTAAATAAAAATTTCCATGCATAAACAGAGTATAAAGGTTGTGTTGATGCCCTGAGCTATTAAATTACAGTACCAAAATAAAGTTCCAAAAAGGGATTAGTTACATTCCCAACCAATGAATGCTAATCCTATAGCTATACACTACTCCTAGAGTAGATACTATACAAAAGAATCAAGCCTGCTACCAAGAGCACTCCTCACTAGCTCACCGCATCAACCCGCCTTAGCCCCTTCCGCCCAAAAGTACCTACAGGAACAACCCCAAAACCATGAGCATGTATATAAATCATATCCACAGTAATATGATCATAATTCAATGCATAAACCGTAAATGCAATTCACTTCCTGTATTTAACACATTTATAAGCTCCCTTGGTTGTCCCTGTACCACAATAATAATCAAAGGATTATAATGCCAATATGCATGTCATGACATGTATCCATTCCGTGTATGCCAATGGCCAATTTCCAGTCTTATTATATCAGTGGCATAATACCCCTCGCGTTTATATGACAGCGGCATTAATACCCCTCGCTTCGACATATTAGCGGCATAATATCCCTCGCATCAATATGACAGCGGCATTATCCTTCGCTTCGACATATTTGCGGCAAATATTCTTCATCGCTAAATATGACAGCTGGCAAGTATTCTATCATCGCTTCGACATGACAGCGACAAGTATTCTATCATCACTGCAATATAATCTCGACTCACAATATATATGCAACCGTAATGCATATCCAACCATGTATGCAACCATAATGCATAACCAACCATATATGCAACCATAATGCATATCCAATCATGTATGCAACCATAATGCATAATTAAGACCATGTATGCAACCATAATGCATAACCAATCAAAGCGTAATAAATACGTTTTACCGTCCGATGCTCGTACGTCTCACTACGTACCTTAGTTCCAAAAGTGGAGATGTCGTGGAACTTTATCTCCTTTGATGTGTGGCTACCTGGGATGGTTCTACACAATCACATGAATCCATATTAGAAGTCAATAAATGAACCATTACCAAAAACATCATCATTTAAAACAAAATCCCAAAATCCACATTTTATGCCTTGCGATCGATCGCCCTCTAAGCCCCGATCGATCGCCAAGTGAAGAGAAAATAGGCATCCAAGCACTGCCTCCATCGATCGATCGAAACATTTTATCGATCGATCGATCGAGACGTCGCACCGATCGATCGGAACAAAATTACCGATCGATCGGTAAGCTCATTTCACGCCTTGTTCAGGCTCTGCCCCGCTCGATCGATCGGACCCAGATTTCGATCGATCGAGCAGCCCTGTTCCAGCGAGAAACTTCCAAGTATGAGCTTCCAACAACACCTAAACACATATACAACCAAGATCAACCACCCATTAGCACATTAGCACATTTCATTGTCGTTCCTGTTTCACAAACTTATGCACAAAATCATTAGTTCACGATATAATGATCGATAACGCGTTTCCAATTATAACCACAATATTTCACATTAACCACTAGAATTGTGACTGTTCCGGTCCCAATACAACAACGGAATTTTAGGACCCCTCGCTTCGACATATAGCGGCATCATATGATATCCCTCGCTTCGACAATGACAGCGGCAGGTTACTTCTCTTAGACATGACAGCGGCAAATATCATACTACCATCGCTTCATATGACAGCGGCAAGTACCTCCCTCGCTCGGAGATAAAGGCTACCGGAACATTCATCAATTATACCACAATAATCAAACACAATTGATTCCAATATCATGATATAACACTATCATTTCACATATTCCATCACATATAAGGACACACTATTCACAATATACATCATCAAAGTTGTAACACGTTTTACCGTCCGATGCTCGTACGTCTCACTACGTACCTTAATTTCAAAAGTGGAGAAGTTGAAGAACTTTATCTCCTCGATGTTGTTAGCACCTGGGATGGTTCTACATAATGATACAAATCAATATTAGAAGCCAATATACGAATCATTACCAAAAGTTTCACAAAACATAACAATTTTGCATTCTGGCCAGCGGCGATCGATCGCTATTTCTGAAGCGATCGATCGCGAGTCTCACCGATCGATCGCTTCAGAATAGCGATCGATCGCCACACGCTACTGGTTTGAGGCGATCGATCGCCAAAACCAGCGATCGATCGCTCCTCGTTTGAAAATGCTACTGGCGACATGTGATCGATCGCCTACTTCGGGGCGATCGATCGCCGAGCCCAGAAACCTGAAAAAATCACCTATTTGTTGCCCAAACTCGAACCAACACAAAGCCAACTCAAACTCACAACATCCAACTACCAAAATCTCAACTTTAACACCTCAAAACACCACCTCCAACCACATACAACATTATACAATAAAAATCCACCCTTAAACCCCAAAAATATGACACAAGAATGACCAATAACCAACAAAACTTTACTACATTGATAGCTTACCCCTTGAGCTTCAAGATTTTTGCAAGGAATCACAAAAAGGGCTCTTTCTCAAAGTTTTCTCCTTCTCCTCTTGCCAAGAAACGAAAATGGGGTTTTGGATAGGGTGAGGGATGGTTATGACATAAGGAAGCAAATATGTGGTTGGAATTAAAAGGGGATAAGTGGAGTTCTTTTAAATATATTAAACAATGCAAGTTGTTAGCATGGTATGAAAAATCTTGGCTAACATAACATTTTAGAACCCCTCTTTAAATATGCAATAAGACTCACATATAAATCATGCTCTACACAATTAATTATAAAAATCCACTCCAACAGTTCATACTAGGAATCCAATATTCCAACATGTAACGGATGCATCCGAAAAGTTCTACCGGGTCAAACCCACGTGACTAAATATTTTCAAATGATAATCAATACCAACACATAGTTCAATTATCCACATAATTAAACATATGAACATAATTAATGCCTTAATTGCAATTAATCATTTCGGGGACATCACATTACTCCCCTACTTATAAGATTTCGACCTCGAAATCGCATGCACTTACCCCAAAAGAAACTAAACATAAATCACATACCAGAGAATAGTTCTGGGTAGTGCTGCACCATATGCCGTTCCGTCTCCCACGTGGCCTATTCGACACCCCGACGATCCCACTGAACCTTGACCATCGGTATAACCTTGCTTCGAAGTCTGCGATCCTCTCGATCCAGAATTCTGACTGGCCGTTCAACATAGGATGCATCTGAACTCAACTGAACCTCTGAAGGCTGCAAAACGTGAGACGGGTCCGGCTCATACTTCCTCAACATAGAAACATGGAAGACATCATGTATACCAGACAATGACGGCGGTAGGGCCAGACGGTAAGCCAAAGTGCCTATGCGCTGCAATACCTCATATGACCCAACATACCTCGGAGACAACTTCCCGCGCATACCAAAACGAACTACACCTCTGAAAGGTGAGATTTTCAGAAAGACTCTGTCTCCCACTTGGAATTCCAATGGTCGTCGCCGTTTATTAGCATAGGCCGCTTGCCTATCTTGAGCCGCTTTCATTTTCTGACGGATCACTTTGATTTTCTCTTCCATTTCTCGAATCAATTCCGGTCCTCCGACCGTCTTACTAGTCAAATCTTCTCAATACAACGGTGACCTACAGCGTCGACCGTAAAGGGCCTCGAATGGAGCCATCTGAATGCTCGCCTGATAACTGTTGTTGTAAGAGAACTCTACAAGTGGCACTGAATCTTGCCACGGAGTATCGAACTCCAAAACACATGCCCTCAATATGTCTTCAAGCGTCTGTATGGTACGCTCTGTTTGACCATCTGTCTGAGGGTGATAAGCCGTACTCAGTCTCACCTCTGTACCCAAAGCTGATTGAAGACCCTCCCAAAAGTGCGATGTGAACCGCGGGTCTCTATCAGACACAATCGAGACTGGGATGCCGTGCAATCTCACTACGTCTCGTACATACAACTGGGCCATCTTCAAGTATGTGAAAGACATACAATAAGGGATGAAGTGAGCCACATTCGTCAATCGATCCACAATCACCCAGATCGCATCGAATCCCGAGGCAGTCCTTGGCAAGTGGGTCACGAAATCCATAGAGATGTGCTCCCACTTCCACTCTGGTATCTCTAATCTCCTCAACTCGCCACCGGGCCTCTGCCTCTCTGCCTTCACTTGTTGGCAAATCAGGCACTTCTTGACGAATGTGATAACATCTCTTTTCATCCGCCTCCACCAAAATTGGTCACACAAGTCTTTGTACATCTTTCTCCCGCCTGGGTGTATACTAAATCTGCTGCTATGAGCACGATGCAGGATTCCTTGACGCAACTCTGGTGCCCTTGGCACTACCCAACGGTTACCAAGCCTCAAGGAACCATCTTCTGCTACTCTGAACTTCGATAACTGACCCAGACGTAAATATGATAACCATCTCTGCACCTCAACGTCTGTCACCTGAGCTTTCCTGATAAGTTCAAAGATGCCCGGTTCTGCCAATAGGGTCGATACATGTACCGGCGATGCATCTAAATCAAAGTCATATCCCAGATGACAACAAGAGGTCATCAAGGCCGATAACTTAATAACATCCTCTTCTGTATACTTCACCTTCCTACTCAAGGCGTCAGCTGTCAGGTTCGCCTTCCCTGGATGGTACTCTATCTCGCAATCATAGTCCTTGAGCAAGTCCATCCACCTCCTTTGCCTCATATTCAGTTCCGCTTGGGTGAATAGGAACTTCAAGCTCTTATGGTCCGTGTAAATGGTAAAAGAAGTACCATAGAGATAATGCCGCCAAATTTTCAAAGCGAAAATAATGGCCGCCAGTTCCAAATCATGAACCTGGTACCTGGCCTCATGAGGCTTCAACTGCCTCGATGCATAAGCCACCACATGCTTATCCTGCATCAGTACACATCCCAATCCTTGCAGTGATGCATCCGTGTACAAAGCAAACCTCTCGTTATCCGAAGGGATACCAGAACAGGTGCTGTAGTCAACCGGTGCTTCAACTCTTGGAAGCTCTGCTCACATGCCTCAGACCATGAAAACGGAACACCTTTCTGAGTCAACTGCGTCAACGGCTTAGCGATCTTAGAGAATCCCTCGACGAAACGTCGATAATAACCCGCTAAACCGAGGAAGCTACGGATCTCGGGCACAGATGTAGGCGCAGACCAATCCATCATTGCTTCCACTTTCTTGGGATCCACAGATATCCCATCACTAGAGATCACATGCCCCAAAAATACCACGCTGCTCAACCAAAATTCACACTTGCTCAGCTTCGCATACAACTGATTGTCCCTCAGAATCTGGAGCACTGTCCTCAAATGATTCCTGTGTTCTTCCTCGCTCCGAGAATAGATAAGTATATCGTCAATAAATACGATGACGAATTGATCCAAATAGGGTTGGAACACTCGGTTCATCAAGCTCATAAATACAGCCGGGGCGTTTGTCACTCCAAACGGCATAACCAAAAACTCATAATGACCATAACGGGTCCGGAATGCTGTCTTCTGCACATCATCCTCTCTAACTCGGATCTGATGGTACCCCGATCTCAAATCAATCTTACTGTACAACCTCGTGCCCTGCAACTGATCAAACAAGTCATCGATCCGCGGAAGAGGGTATTTATTCTTCACTGTGGCCTTATTCAATTGCCGGTAGTCGATGCACAATCGCATCGACCCATCTTTCTTTTTCACAAATAATATAGGCGCACCCCAAGGTGATACGCTGGGCGTATGTAACCCTTATCAAGGAGTTCCTGTAGTTGCTCTTTCAACTCCCTCAACTCTGCCGGTGCCATCCGGTAAGGGGCACGAGAAATAGCGGATGTCCCCGATAACAATACGATCCCGAACTCGACTTCCCTAACCGGCGGAAATCCGGGAATCTCCTCCGGAAATACATCGGCAAACTCGGCAACTACGGGGACATCTTCGACCCTTAACTCTTCTTTCTTTCCAGCAATGTCAATGGCATAAATAAGATAACCCTCATGCCCACGTTCCAATAACTGAGTCATCTTTAAGGTCGATATTAATGGGATTCTTGAGCGGGAACCATCCCCATAAAAAGTCCACTGAATCCCCAAATCAGATCCGAACCGCACTGTTCTCTGTCTGCAGTCCTCCACTGCCTGATACCTGTTCAGCACATCAATCCCCACGATGCAGTCAAAATCTGACATCTCCAAAACAATCAAATCTGACTTCAACTCGTTGCCCTCAAAATAAATGAGGCCGTCATCAATGAACCGATCTGCAATCACACTCTTTCCAGCGGGTGTCGAAACCACTAGAGGCGTGGGTGACGGAGTCGTGCATATACGGTGCCTCTCCACAAAACTCGTTGACACAAAGGAGTGTGACGCACCTGTATCTATCAAAATATAAGCAGGGTGCGTAAATAAATGACACGTACCCGCTATCACTTCCTCTGGAGCTGCTGTAGCCTGCTCCCTGGTTAGGGCGTACACTTGCCCTTGAGTTGGCCCCAATGGCTGTTCTCCCAATGGCCTCGGTGCAAATGGTGGTCTCTGCTGCGCTGGCCTGTCTGAAGGTCTCCCCATAGTGTTCTGTGGCCCTCCCCGGTTAGGACAATTTCGGGCCAAGTGACCATGTTTACCACATTCATAACAAGCGGAGCATCCTTTCACTGAATGGGGTCCTCCGCACAGAAAACACTTAACTTTTTCGAAACTGCTAGCCTGAGACTGTCCCCTATGAGGCGGAGCATTACTTCCACGACCACCCCTTCCACGAGCATCCGACCATCTACCACTGAATCTGGAAGATGATGAGTTCCCCCTTGGCTTAAAATGATCGCCCCTTGGTTTCAAGTTTTCAGGGGTCGGCCTCTGTGATGGTGCTGGAGGCGGTGCCACAGTCGGATATGCACCCACTCCTAATTCTGCCAGTTCAGCTCGTGCCAGGGCGTCATCAAAACAAGTAGAGCCATAAGTGATCACCCTATCATACAACTCCGGCCTCAAGCCTTTCATGAAGTTCCTCATCTTTGCTTGGGTGCTAGTGGCGATATGAGGCACATATCTGAGTAAGGAACAGTACTGGAGAGCATAGTCTGACACCGGCATAGTACATTGCTTTAAGCTAGTAAATTCATCCTCTTTAGCCTGCCGTGCCGCCGCTGAGAAGTATCGGGTCAGAAATCGAGTTCTAAACAGCTTCCAATTTATTTCCATACCCTGAGCCTCCTGTTCAATCACTATGGTCTTCCACCACATCAGCGCCTTTTTGGCCAATTGGAATTCTGCTAGCCGTATCCAAGCTGTCTTTGCTCACGAGGCAGCTACAAATATCTGCTCTAACCTCTCTAGCCATTCCTCTGCCTTCTCCCCTGTTTCAGTCCCTTCAAAAGTCGGGGGTCGATATGATAGAAATTGAGTTAAACTCAGTTCTCCCGGCAATAACTGCTGTTCCGACGGCTCTTCGCCCAAGGCTGGCGGCAGTAGGGGATTTGTGTGCCTAGCACTAGCATTTACACTTACTGCATCACCAACATCTACATTTGCTGCCATACTGCAACACAAGGATTAACAACAATATCCAAAAACAATTCACATAATACATCGTTAGAAAGCCATAACATGTTAGCATAACAGTTACATACTTCATATGTGCACAACATGTTTAAAAGAAAACGCCTAGCCAACTTATTGCTAAGGCTACCCTTCACTCGTTCCCGGGTTCTCTAACCACTGCTCTGATACCACTAATGTAAGGCCTCTCTACCTTAACAGTGAATTCAAGATATAAATAGGGCTAAATATGTATTAGAGACATCTTAGGGTCCTGGTTGTTATGTGAGCTCAATAAAATTACAGGCCAAAATAAAACATCAACAGTTAGTTAATTACATTCCCAATCATGAATGTTAAAGCGATAGCATTGTACTACTTCTAGAGTAGAGACTATCCAAAAATTTCCTGTATTCTATCTTCTTTTATGCCTCCATCAGCTCACAGTTCAACCCGACCCTTAGCCCCCTTGGTCCAAAAGCGTACCTACAGGAACAACTCACCATGAGCATATATATATCACCACTTAACACAATTCAACTTAATAAAATAATTAAGCGTTTGAGACGATTAATAGATATGCTCCTCGATTACCACATTAGCACATTTCATTGTCGTTCCTGTTTCACAAACTTATGCACAAAATCATTAGTTCACGATATAATGATCGATAACGCGTTTCCAATTATAACCACAATATTTCACATTAACCACTAGAATTGTGACTGTTCAGGTCCCAATACAACAGCGGAATTTTAGGACCCCTCGCTTCGACATATAGCGGCATCATATGATATCCCTCGCTTCGACAATGACAGCGGCATGTTACTTCGCTTAGACATGACATCGGCAAATATCATACTACCATCGCTTCATATGACAGCGGCAAGTACCTCCCTCGCTCGGAGATAAAGGCTACCGGAACATTCATCAATTCTACCACAATAATCAAACACAATTGATTCCAATATCATGATATAACACTATCATTTCACATATTCCATCACATATAAGGACACACTATTCACAATATACATCATCAAAGTTGTAACACGTTTTACCGTCCGATGCTCGTACGTCTCACTACGTACCTTAATTTCAAAAGTGGAGAAGTTGAAGAACTTTATCTCCTCGATGTTGTTAGCACCTGGGATGGTTCTACATAATGATACAAATCAATATTAGAAGCCAATATACGAATCATTACCAAAAGTTTCACAAAACATAACAATTTTACATTCTGGCCAGCGGCGATCGATCGCTATTTCTGAAGCGATCGATCGCGAGCCTCACCGATCGATCGCTTCAGAATAGCGATCGATCGCCACACGCTACTGTTGAGGCGATCGATCGCCAAAACCAGCGATCGATCGCTCCTCGTTTGAAAATGCTACTGGCGACATGCGATCGATCGCCTACTTCGGGGCGATCGATCGCCGAGCCCAGAAACCTGAAAAAATCACCTATTTGTTGCCCAAACTCGAACCAACACAAAGCCAACTCAAACTCACAACATCCAACTACCAAAATCTCAACTTTAACACCTCAAAACACCACCTCCAACCACATACAACATTATACAATAAAAATCCACCCTTAAACCCCAAAAATATGACACAAGAATGACCAATAACCAACAAAACTTTACTACATTGATAGCTTACCCCTTGAGCTTCAAGATTTTTGCAAGAAATCACAAAAAGGGCTCTTTCTCAAAGTTTTCTCCTTCTCCTCTTGCCAAGAAACGAGAATGGGGTTTTGGATAGGGTGAGGGATGGTTATGACATAAGGAAGCAAATATGTGGTTGGAATTAAAAGGGGATAAGTGGAGTTCTTTTAAATATATTAAACCAATGCAAGTTGTTAGCATGGTATGAAAAATCTTGGCTAACATAACATTTTAGAACCCCTCTTTAAATATGCAATAAGACTCACATATAAATCATGCTCTACACAATTAATTATAAAAATCCACTCCAACAATTCATACTAGGAATCCAATATTCCAACATGTAACGGATGCATCCGAAAAGTTCTACCGGGTCAAACCCACGTGACTAAATATTTTCAAATGATAATCAATACCAACACATAGTTCAATTATCCACATAATTAAACATATGAACATAATTAATGCCTTAATTGCAATTAATCATTTCGGGGACATCACATTACTCCCCTACTTATAAGATTTCGACCTCGAAATCGCATGCACTTACCCCAAAAGAAACTAAACATAAATCACATACCAGAGAATAGTTCTGGGTAGTGCTGCACCATATGCCGTTCCGTCTCCCACGTGGCCTATTCGACACCCCGACGATCCCACTAAACCTTGACCATCGGTATAACCTTGCTTCGAAGTCTGCGATCCTCTCGATCCAGAATTCTGACTGGCCGTTCAACATAGGATGCATCTGAACTCAACTGAACCTCTGAAGGCTGCAAAACGTGAGACGGGTCCGGCTCATACTTCCTCAACATAGAAACATGGAAGACATCATGTATACCAGACAATGAAGCGGTAGGGCCAGACGGTAAGCCAAAGTGCCTATGCGCTGCAATACCTCATATGGCCCAACATACCTCGGAGACAATTTCCCGCGCATACCAAAACGAACTACACCTCTGAAAGGTGAGATTTTCAGAAAGACTCTGTCTCCCACTTGGAATTCCAATGGTCGTCGCCGTTTATTAGCATAGGCCGCTTGCCTATCTTGAGCCGCTTTCATTTTCTGACGGATCACTTTGTTTTTCTCTCCCATATCTACTGAAGTCATCAGTAATTGTAGCAAAGTATTGAAAACCACCTCTAGCTTGAGTGATTATTGGGCCACATACATCACTATGTATGTGACACCCCTTACACATAGAACACATACACATGAGGCATATAACATAATATGTAATGGAAGCGGAAATTTCAATCTCATAACATCATGCAATCAAGACATGTATCAAAATATAATTTACAAGGCAGTATGCCACAAAATGACCAAGGTTGTACCCCTCACAACCCAACCAAAAACCTATACAGTATATGCAAATGATGAGCTGAGGGAGAAGGACTAGAGTCAGCCAGCCGACCTTGGATCCATAACTTCCAATATACGTAGAAACACCTTGTAGAGTCAACTTTTATTTACAGCAATTGAAAAACAACATTTGCATTTGGATGAGTTGCAAACTCAATGAGCATATTCAAATAACGTAGTATTTAAAATCACATAAGCATATAATTTATATCCACATAAGCACATGAATATACTCACATGATTCATCATAATCGTTACATCAGTTCTCATGATTCATATACAATGAAATGATGCACATGTATGTCTGTATTGTTATTCTGTTATGACCCAACTAATACCAAGAACAATCCGTGATCACGATATGGCCTGCACTCTGTAGATCCCCTCTTGAGTTCAATTATTAACTCGGGATCGATATTTATTTTGATTCTGTAATTCTGACCGTACTCAGAATGAAATAACACATGGTTCAAGGTCATTAGTGGCCATAACAGAGTTCTTTAATCTCTTATTAATGCACATGTCATAATCATATGCATAACATCAAATCATAGGGAAAATAACATCATATAAAACGTATAACGTCACGTCTCAACATGTACCTTTCAGAACTCAATTTAGTTCTTTCACAACATATTGCATTCATCGCAATTCATTCACCAATTCAGGATACTTATATAACACAAATCACATACTGATATAAAGTTAAATACCAAGTTATAAGGATATACTCACAAGCGATACTCCTATCTCATAGGAAGTGCTTAAGTCGCCTTACTGGTGCCGATATCAAACGTAGAACCTATCAATGCATATCAAATGCACAACCAAACTCAATATCATATGTTTTAATATGAATTAATTATAGTTATGCATGAAATGTTCATACCAGGTGAAATTTTACTTTTCTACTATTCATTATTTCTCACAGTTACAATTATGCTTTCTCAATTTCATTTTTGTGTAACCAGTATATGCACATGACGTTTTTATACCCATAAAATTTGTATAAATTCGAAACTACAACAGAATCTCAAGTTTCTTGTTAAATATTGTTTATCATTGTTTAATCTATCACATATATGAATTTCATAATTTTTGGGCATTATTTCAAATTAGCCATACCCTAAACATAAGAAAAAGTAAATAAAAACTACCTCAAAAGGAAGGCAACGAAGCGAGGATTCCAGATATGTACTTATTTTTGAGTTTTGACGTCGTTTCGAAGTCCGAAAATCAACGAAACCAAACTTTCTTTTCCTTTTTCCTTTTCTTCAAACCTCACGGCTTTTACACATAGTATAGGGTGTGAATGTGTGATAAAATGGCTGATATGTGTATAAAATACACGTTTCTCTCACCTTTTTCCCTTCCAATTACATGTTTCTAACTCAAGGTACAAGTAACACTACACAAGGTACAACTTGCTTTCAAGGTACAAGTCATACAACACAAAGTATAAGGTTTTATTATTAATAATTTACCCTTACACATATATTCACTATTTTCACATCTATTCATTAAATTTACTATTTATTCAATTTTAATACTATATATAATCTTATATTCAATATATTTGAATATATTCAAAATTATATTCATTATTTCTTAAAATCTAGTCATTATCTATATTAATCATTAAATTTACTTAATATTTTTCAATTTATTCACTTTATGTCTTCTTATTATTTTATAATAATATATATATTTTTCTTATTCTTTTTCACCTTTATTCTATGCCCAATCTCTATGCTTTCCAATGCACATATGAAATGTCAAAATATATGCACTTATGCTTATGAATGATTTCATATATACCATGATGCGTATGCATGATCATGTAAAGTTTTGGGTCATGACAATTCCTCCCCCCTTTAGAAAATTTCGGCCTCGAAATTTATACCTGTATCAGGAAATAACCACGGATATTGTGTTTTCATGTGTTCCTCTGTTTCCCACGTAGCTTCCCGTTCAGAATGATTCTTCCATAGAACCTTTACCATAGGAATTGTGCGGTTCCTTAACTGTTTGTCCTTGTATTCTAATATCTCAACCGGTTCTTCAACATAACTTAAATTTTCAGAAATTTCAATCGGTTCATTTTGCAGGATATGAGATGGATCTGATCTGTATCTCCGAAGCACACTAACATGGAACACATTATGAATCTGGGACAGTTCAGGAGGTAAGGCAAGACGATAAGCTAACGGTCCAACTTTATCAAGAATCTCATAGGGACCAATATATCGCGGACTCAATTTGCCTTTCTTTCCAAATCTGAAAATACCTCTCCAAGGAGAAACACGAAGAAATACCTTTTCACCAATTTGATAATCCATTTCTCGTCTATGTTGATCAGCATAACTCTTTTGTCTATCTTGCGCTGCTTTCAATCGATCTTTCACAATTTTTATCTTTTCAACTGTCTCTTGAATGAGATCTGGACCTTCTACTATCCGCATTCCTTCTTCATCCCAGCATACTGGACTTCTGCACTTTCTACCATATAAGGCTTCATATGGTGCCATGCCAATACTACTATGATACTGATTATTATATGCAAATTCCATCAAAGCAATATAATCATCCCATGAACCTCTAACATCAAGAACACATGATCGAAGCATCTCTTCTAAAGTCTGAATCGTTCTTTCTGATTGTCCATCTGTTTGTGGATGGAATGCTGTACTAAAATGTAATTTAGTACCCAAAGCTTCTTGTAAACTTCTCCAAAATCTTGATGTAAACCGAGGATCTCGATCTGATACAATAGATAAAGGCACACCATGTAATCTAACAATTTCATTTACATACCTTCTTGCTAAACTTTCAAGTGTCGATCCCCATCGAAATGGTAAGAAATGAGCTGATTTTGTCAATCGGTCAACAATCACCCAAATTGCATCATTCTTCCTTGGTGTTACAGGTAACCCATCAACAAAATCCATTGTTATACGCTCCCACTTCCAAACTGGAATAGGTAATGGATGTAATTTACCCACCAGTGCTTGATGTTCAGATTTCACCGGTTGGCATGTCAAACATTTCGATATATACTCAGCTACATCCTTCTTCATTCTAGGCCACCAATAATGGGTTCTCAAAGTCTGATACATCTTCGTACTACCGGGATGCATAGCACACGGTGCAATGTGTGCTTCCTCCATTATTTCATGCCTTATATTATCCATATTAGGAACACAGAGTCGATTATGGATCATTAAAGTACCCTCATCATTGATAACAAATTCTGTACTATTTCCCTGTTTCACCTTTTCTGCAATACTGATTAGTTTATCATCACGAAATTGAGCATTTTTAATCCTTTCAGTCATTACTGGACGGATACAAAGTGAAGCACAGATAATACCAATCTCATCAACATTCAAGGCAATAATCATTTTTCTCAATTCTAGCAAATATGGCACAGAATGTACTGAAAGATAAGAAACAATACCATATGATTTTCTGCTCAACGCATCAGCAACGACATTTGCCTTTCCAGGGTGATACTCAATCGTGCAATCATAGTCTTTCAATAATTCAAGCCATCTTCGTTGTCGCATATTCAATTCTTTCTGACTCAACAGATATTTCAGACTTTTATGATCGTAAAGATTTGAAATGTGGTACCATATAAGTAATGTCTCCATATCTTTAATGCAAAAACAACTGCAGCAAGTTCTAAATCATGTGTAGGATAAGACATCTCATATGGCTTAAGTTGCCGAGAAGCATAAGCAATAACTTTACCATGTTGCATCAAAACACATCCCAAACCTTGATAAGAAGCATCACTATAAATAACAAAACCATCAGTACCTGAAGGTATTGTCAGAACTGGAGCAGTAGTGAGTCGTTCTTTCAATTCGTCAAAACTCTTTTGGCATTCATCTGTCCACTTAAAAAGAGTACCCTTGCGCAACAATTTTGTCAATGGAGTTGCTATAAGAGAAAAATTTTCAACAAATCTCCTATAGTACCCGGCTAAACCAAGAAAACTACGAACTTCTGCAACATTTTTCGGACACTCCCATTTAGTTACTGCTTCAATTTTAACTGGATCAACTTTAATACCATCACTACAAACAACATGTCCCAAAAAGACAATCTGATCTAACCAAAATTCACATTTGCTAAGTTTTGCATACAACTGTTTCTCACGCAAGGTTTGTAGCACAATCTCAATTGCCGTTCATGTTCCTCAGCCGATTTAGAATATACCAGAATGTCATCAATAAAGACAATCACAAATCTATCCAGGTAAGGTCTAAACACATCATTCATCAATGCCATAAATGCAGCAGGTGCATTAGTCAAACCAAAAGGCATTACCAAAAATTCATAATGACCATACCTTGTTCTGAAAGCTGTTTTTGACACATCAGACTCAACAATTTTCAACTGATGATACCCTGATCTCAGATCAATCTTTGAAAATACTGTAGCATCTTGCAACTGATCAAATAAATCATCAATTCTAGGCAATGGATATTTATTCTTAACAGTCACACGGTTCAACTGTCGATAATCAATACATAATCTCAAGGTACCATCTTTCTTTTTAACAAACAACACAGGTGCGCCCCAAGGTGAAACACTCGGTCTAATGAATCCTTTCTCCAGTAGTTCTTGTAATTGAGTTTTCAATTCTTTTAATTCAATAGGTGCCATTCTATAAGGAGAAATAGAAATTGGCGCTGTACCCACTGGTATTTCGATTGTAAACTCAGTATCTCGATCTGGGGGTAATCCTGGTAAATCATCTGGAAATACATCGGGATATTCTCTAACCACTGGAATATCTTCAAGTTTCAAACCACATAATCTGCTATCTATAATGTGAGCTAAATATGCTTCACAACCACCCTTCACCAATCTGAATGCCGTAGATGCAGATATTACACATGTAGACAATATTTTTCGTTTTCCTTGAAATACTATCTGGGACTGATCAGGAAGTTGCAGTACTATTTCTTTGGTAAAACAATCCAACTTAGCATGATATTCAGTTAACCAATCCATACCCAGAATCACATCAAAATCCTTTAACGGCATAACCAGTAAAGTAGCATGCATTTCAGTATTCCCAATGAACATTTTACAATTCTGATACACAGTATTTATAACAATCATGCTCCCTACTGGGGTTTGAACAAATAAATCATAACCCAATGATACTGGTGTTTCATGCAAATGCATCATGAATAATTGTGATATGAATGAATGTGTTGCACCAGGATCAAATAAAACAAAGCAATTGTACCAGAAATGGATAAATTACCGGTAATCACTGCTGGTGCTGCATTTGCTTCTTCCTGTGTCATAGCAAACACTCGGGCCTGATTGTTGGCTTTACTCTCCTCTGTACTGGTCCCTCTGCCCATACCAAATCGTCCTCGATCTCTGCCTCTGTTAGGTGTAAAACCACTTGACCTGGTTTGCTGAACTGTAGGTTCTTCACGTGGCTTTGAACAATTCCTTGCTATATGACCAGGTTCTCCACATCAAAAACATGTTCCTGTAAACATTCTACACTGTCCATAATGGTTTCGACCACAATGTACACAAGTCATAACTGACGGTGTGGACCAAAACTTTTAGCAGCAGATGTTGCACCACTAGAGCTAACACCTTTAGAACCACTGGGGAAACTTTTCTGTGTAGGTGTGGCAAACCCTTTTCTCTTTCCAAATCCACCAACCTCCTCACTTTGTCTCTTTTTATTCAATTGGAAAGCTTTTAACTCTTTCCTCTTTTCAGTAATATCAACAACATAGATGAGATATCCTTTATGGTCTCGTTCCAATCACTGCGCCATCTTTTCATTGGACTCCCATAACAGACTTGACTCGGATAGTCCTTGCCTGCAGTCCACAACTGCCTGCATACTTGTTCGGCACATCGATGTCCACAACGCATCCGAAGTCTGACATTCCCAGATCAATCAAGTCTGTCCTCAGTCCGTTACCCTCATAAATGAGGCTGTCATAAACCACCTGATCAGTTATTAAACTTCTTCCAGCGGTGTCGAGACTACAAGAGGCATGGGCGACGGAGAAGTGCACATGAAATCGCATCATCTACTTCAGCATTTGCTGCTAGGCTGCAATACAAGGGTTAACAACAATACTCAAAAGCAGTTCATATAATACATCGTTAGGGAAACAAAACAGTTAGTACGACATCATATACTTCATATGCAACATATGCATAAAACATGTTTAAAAGTAAGCACCTAGCCAACTTATTGCTAAGGCTACCCTTCGCTCATTCCCGGGTTATCTAACCACTGCTCTGATACCACTAATGTAGGGTCTTCCTACCTTAACATCATATTGACAACATATTAGGGACTAAACATGCATTGATGATCTCTTAGGGCTCCGGTTATTACGCGAGTTATTAGAATTACAGGCCAAAATAAAACTTCAAGCAAATTAATTACATTCTCAAATGAATGGCACTCTAGAATTATACTACTCCTGGAGTAGAGACTATACCGATTCCTGAATCCTAATTCATAAGGCATCTCGAAGCTCACTTCTTCAACCCTGCCCATAGCCCTCCAAATCCAAAAGTGTACCTACAGGAACAACCCATCGTGAGCATGTACATCATTACTCAACATCATAGGGTAATGGCATATAAATAAATGCATGAAGTAAATGGGTAACGTATACTTCCTGGTTAATTGCATTAACCCTCTTTGGTTGTCCCTGTTTCATAGTCATGCATATAATCGTTAGTTCTCGGCATAAATGATTAAAATCATACTTCACATATATGATCACATCAAACTATGTTAATTAGAAGTGGAACTGTCCCGGTTCTATTATGACAGCGGCACAATTGGCCCCCTCGCTCGACATAACACATCTTATGATACCCATCGCTACGCCTTGATAGCGGATGTACCCCATCGCTCAGCGGATGATACCCCTCGCTACACCTTGATAGCGGATGTACCCCATCGCTCAGTTATGTGAGCGGCAAGACCTTCCTCGCTTGCCCATAATAACCACCGGACATTCAACCATTCTTAATAACATAGTTTCATATTCATCATAAACATCATAGCATCTTATAGACATCATTATCTTGTAAACATCATTATCATATAAGCATTATCATCTTATAGACATCATCGTCTCATCATAATCGTTATAGTAACGTCATATTATCTTCATTTATCATAACATCATCGTAAGCATCTTATCATCTTTATTCATCATAAACATCATCATCATTTATCATAATGTCATCGTAAGCATCTTATCATCTTTATTCATCATAAATATCATCATCATTTATCATAATGTCATCGTAAGCATCTTATCATATTTATTCATCATAAACATCATCATCATTTATCATAATATCATCGTAATCATCTTTATTTATCATAATATCATCGTAAGCATCTTCTCATCTTTATTCATCATAAAAACCATCTTTATTTATCATAGCATCATCTTAAACATCTTATCATCTTATTCATTATAAAATCATCTTCATCGTGGACTTACTTATCATAACATCATCTTAAACATCTTATCATCTTTATTCATTATAAAATCATCTTCATCGTGGACTTACTTATCATAACATCGTGACATCATTTAAATCATCATAACATTTAAACATCATTTCATGTAAACGTCATCATTTCATGTAAACGTCATCATTTCATCGTACATACTTACGCGATAAATGCATAGTCATAGTTAGGAGTGTGTTACCGTCCGATGCCCGTACGCTTCTTACGTACCTTAATTCCAAAAATGGAGAAGTTGTAGAACTTTATCTCCTTGAAGTTGTGGGTACCTGGGATGGTTCTCTTGTAGGCTCCAAATCCTAACAAAGATCACACAAACAAAGTTTTTGTGAAGTTTTCTTCTTCCTTCCTTGGTGAATTTCGAAAATGGGAGATGGGTTAGGGTTGAGGAATGAATTGGGGATTTTAAAAGTGATTGGTAAAGTAAGTGGGTATAGAGGGAAAAAGGGGGTTATAAGGTTAATATTAAAATTATACCCCAAAGTTAACATGATGTATAAATTACCCCAATATGGTATTTTAAAAGCATTTAACAACATGCTACAAACTTCCCTTAAATTCATGCTTTCCTCATAATTAACAGTCAACATATTTAAATCATGTTAACACCTCATTTTCTAATATGTATAACATGCACCCTGAAATGCAACCCTGGGTCACGCCTATCATGTGACTAAGCATTTCAACATGATAATTAATTGCAATACATAAATCAATTATCAACATAATTCATCATATAAACATAATTAATGCCCAAATTGCATATAATTAATTTCGGTATACATAAATCAATTATCAACATAATTCATCATATAAACATAATTAATGCCCAAATTGCATATAATTAATTTCGGGGCATCACATATGCAAACCAAGTATGGACTTTGGTTGATCCACCTGAAGGGGTACGACCCATAGGGTGCAAATGGATTTTCAAGAAAAAGACCGATATGGATGGTAATGTACAAACCTATAAAGGTCGGCTGGTTGCAAATGGATTCAAACAAATTCATGGTATTGACTATGATGAAACCTTTCACCAGTGGCCATGGTTAAATCCATAAGGATCTTACTTGCAATAGCTGCATTTCATGATTATGAAATCTGGCAGATGGATGTCAAAACAGCTTTCCTTAATGGAAATCTGCTCGAGGATGTGTACATGACACAGCCCGAGGGTTTTGTCGATCCAAAGGATGCTGGAAAGATATGCAAGCTACAACGATCCATTTATGGATTGAAGCAAGCATCTCGGAGTTGGAATCTTCGTTTTGATGATGCAATCAAAGAGTTTGGTTTTATCAAAAACGTAGATGAGCCTTGTGTCTACAAGAAGGTCAGTGGGAGCATAATCATTTTCCTAGTGCTGTATGTAGATGACATACTTCTCATTGGGAATGATATCCCTGCCTTACAATCTGTGAAGATGTAGGGTCTTCCTACCTTAACATCATCTTAATACACAAATTATGGACTAAACATGCATTAATAACGTCTTAGGGTTCCGGTTGTAGCTTTGAGCTAATAAAATTACAGGCCAAAATAAAATTTCACAAGCTAATTAATTTCATTCTCAATAATGAATGTTAAAGCTATAGATTTACACTACTCCTAGAGTAGATACTATCAAAATCATGTATCCTATAAGCGTCTTGCTCCTTTCAGCTCACTGCCTCAACCCGACCCTAGGCCCTTCGGTCCAAAAGTGTACCTACAGGAACAACACATCATGAGCATGTACATCGTTACTTAACATCATAAAGCAATGGCATATAAATAAATGCATGAAAATAATTGGTAACATATACTTCCTGGTTAATCGCATTAACCCTCTTTGGTTGTCCATGTTTCATAGTCATGCATATACTCATTAATTCTTGACATGAATGATTAAAATCATCATCTTATAAATATCATCATCTTATAACATCATCATCATACAAGCATCATCATCTTATAAATATCATCATCTTATAACATCATGATCTTATAGCATCATCATCTTATAGTATCATCATCTTATAACATCATCATCTTATAACATCATCATCTTATAGGTATCTTAACAAAATATAACAGTAAATGTACGAAATCTTAGTTAAGTAAACATGCTGGTTATTCGTCAGCTTCTTTTTGTTGACCCTGATTCACATTCGTGCATATGGGCATCTTACCCCATCGTATGGCATCTTACCATATCATAACATCGTGTGGCATCTTACCACGTGGGCGTCTTACCCAATCGTATGGCATCTTGACATATCATAACATCGTGTGGCATCTTACCACGTGGACGTCTTACCCTATCGTATGGCATCTTACCATATCATAACATCGTGTGGCATCTTACCACGTGGGCGTCTTACCCAATCGTATGGCATCTTGCCATATCATAACATCGTGTGGCATCTTACCACGTGGGCGTCTTACCCTATCGTATGACATCTTACCATATCATAACATCGTGTGGCATCTTACCACGTAGACGTCTTACCCAATCGTATGTCATCTTGCCATATCATAACATCGTGTGGCATCTTACCACGTGGGCGTCTTACCCTATCGTATGGCATCTTACCATATCATAACATCGTGTGGCATCTTACCACGTGGGCGTCTTACCCAATCGTATGGCATCTTGCCATATCATAACATCGTGTGGCATCTTACCACGTCATAACATCGTATCATTATATAGACATCATATAAACATCATCGTTACTTATCATAATCATCCTCATAGACATCATAAACATCATCATCATAAACTTACTTATCATAATCATCCTCATAGACATCATAAACATCGTCATCATAAACTTACTTATCATAATCATCATCATAGACATCATAAACATCATCATCATAAACTTACTTATCATAATCATCATCATAAACATCATATCCTCTTCACTCATCATAAACATCATCATCATAAACATCTTAAATACTTATACGATTATTGCGTAGTCATAGTGTAAGAATATGTTACCGTCCGATGCCCGTACGCGTCTTACGTACCTTAATTCCAAAAATGGAGAAGTTGTAGAACTTTATCTCCTTGAAGTTGTGGGTACCTGGACGAAGGTGAAAATTTCACACCTTGGCGATCGATCGCCACTTTTGGCGCGATCGATCGCCAGCCTCGCCGATCGATCGCCCAAAGGTGGCGATCGATCGCCAAATGTTACTGGCGCCCACTGCTGGCTCGCGATCGATCGCCAAGAACGGGCGATCGATCGCCGAGTCCTGAACCACGAAAAATCGCCATTAATGAGCATTTTTCAAGCTCCACTTCAAACCCTTCAAACCCATACTTCTCTACAACATCAACATCATCATAACACACTAAAACCCACATAAAACACTTCAAAAATCATACCGCAACTACATACAACACATACCCAAAACAAACACACATAAAACACAAAAAGCCAACCCATTTCAGAACCAAACATCATAAAAACTTTAGGGAGGGTTCCATACCTCTTGAAGACTCCAAATCTCAACAAAGATCTCAAAAACAAAGGTTTTGTGGAGCTTCCTTCTTCCTCCTTTGAGGGATTTCGAAAATGGGAAGGGTTTTGGGTTGGGAAGTGATTTTTGGGATTTGAAAAGTAATTGGTAAAGTAAAGGGGAAAAGGGGTATAGTGAGGTATATGGGTTAATTTAATTAAACTTGTACCCATTAGTTAACATGATGTATAAAATACCCCAACATGGTATTAGGAATCAAGATCTATAGAGATAGATCAAGAAGGCTTCTTGGCCTAAGTCAAAGTACATACATAGACAAAGTGCTTAAAAGGTTTAGCATGCAAGAATCAAAGAAAGGATTCGTGCCTATGACACATGGTATATATCTTTCGAAGGAACAGTGTCCTTCAACACCAGATGAGAGACAACGGATGAGTAAGATTCCATATGCGTCAGCTATTGGATCTATCATGTATGCCATGATATGTACTCGTCCCGATGTATCGTATGCTTTGAGCATGACGAGCAGATATCAAGTTGATCCAGGTGAAGGTCACTGTATTGCAGTCAAGAACATCCTGAAGTATTTGAGAAGAACTAAGGATACATTCTTGATTTATGGAGGTGAGGAAGAGCTCAATGTAATAGGTTACACTGATGCAAGCTTCCAAACCGACAAAGATGATTATCGATCGCAATCTGGATATGTGTATTGCCTAAATGGAGGCGCTGTGAGCTGGAAGAGTTCAAAGCAAGAAACAGTAGCCGATTCTACAACGGAAGCTGAGTATATTGCTGCCTCGGATGCAGCAAAGGAAGCTGTTTGGATTAGGAAGTTCATTTCTGAACTTGGAGTGGTGCCTAGCATTAAAGATCCAATAGAACTCTATTGTGACAACAATGGAGCGATCGCATTGGCTAAGGAACCTAGATCTCACCAAAGATCCAAGCACATACTTCGGCGCTTTCATTTCATTCGAGAAATCGTTGAAATGGGAGATGTTAAAATATGCAAAGTACCAACAGATGATACGTATCTGACCCATTGACGAAGCCACTGTCACAGCAGAAGCATGATCGTCATACTAGATCTCTAGGCATTAGGTTTATGTCTGAGTGGTCTTAGTGCAAGTGGGAGATTTGTTGGGATATGCCCTAAGACAAATCATTAGATGATTGTTTTGACATACAATGTTTATGATTTTATGAATGACAATTCATTATTATATATTATTCTTTTAACTGTGCAATGTGAATAAATATATATGTTAATGTCCTTAGAATAATATTGTATTATTCTTAAACATTGTCCCTAGTCAAGTATTATCATGAATCAGGATAATGATAATACATAGAGACTAGTATGTGTTGATTGATGAATTGTTCATTGATATGAGATATCAAATCAACACATGGATACATGTTAGAGAACGATGTACTGGACAGACCCACCATGAGAATGCTACATGGATAGTTATATGAGTGTCATAAGCAATTCTCATAGTGATAATAATGTATGTAATCCTTACGACTTGTGATCATCAGAGATCCCAACATAAGAGTTATGTATCTTGATATTGTCAAACGTTACCTGTAACAGGGTAAACTATAAAGGCGACTATTGGATTCACTACGAATTATGTAGAGGGATGTTGACTGATCGAGATAGGATTTGTCCCTCCTATATAACAGGAGATGTGTTTGGCCCGTGAGAACTAAAATGCATGGCCATGCTCGAATGAGTCGATATGAGATATCGAGCTTATTCGTTTATTCTAGTTCTACTTGGGGATCAAGAAATTAAGATTGAATATACGAGTATGACTATTCCATGACTCGTGTTCAAGCTAAACACAAAGGACAAAGTGATTAAGTTACATGGTTAATATTATCACAAGTTCTAAAGGTTATGTCGAGTCATTGACATTCTTGTAATTTGGGTAGCATTGATGTGTTGCTAGATACCGCTCAATGCTTGCGACATAAATGAGATTTTATGTCACTACCAACATTACAAGATCCTATCGGGTCGCACAAAAGATTAAATCGATAAGGGAAATTAAATTCAATGGATGAATTAATTAATTAAGAAGAGTCTTAATTAAAAGTGTAAGGACCCTAGTTCCTTAAGTGCGGATTAAAGGCGTAAATAGAAATTTCCATGCATAACAGAGTATAAAGGTTGTGTTGATGCCCTGAGCTATTAAATTACAGTGCAAAAATAAAGTTCCAAAAGGGATTAGTTACATTCCCAACCAATGAATGCTAATCCTATAGCTTTACACTACTCCTAGAGTAGAGACTATACAAAAATTAAGCCTACTATGCCAAAAGCACTCCTCACTGGTTCACCGCATCAACCCGCCTTAGCCCGTCCGCCCAAAAGTACCTACAGGAACAACCCCAAACCATGAGCATGTATATAAATCATATTCACAATAATATGATCATAATTCAATGCCTAAACCATAAATGCAAATCACTTCCTGTATTTAACACATATAAAAGCTCCCTT
Source organism: Haberlea rhodopensis (assembly GCA_907163345.1). NCBI lineage: Eukaryota > Viridiplantae > Streptophyta > Magnoliopsida > Lamiales > Gesneriaceae > Haberlea > Haberlea rhodopensis. Next base: position 398,573 of record CAJQUN010000433.1, on the reverse strand, counting down.
GGTTGTCCATGTACCATAATCACAATTAAGTGATTATAACACCAATAATATATGTCATGACATGCATCTGTTCCATGTATACCAATGGTCAATCCCAGTCTTATTATATCAGTGGCATAATACCCCTCGCGTTACATGACAGCGGCATTAATACCCCTCGCTTCGACATATTAGCGGCATAATATCCCTCGCATCAACATGACAGCGGCATGATCCTTCGCTTCGACATGTTTGCGGCAAATATTCTTCATCGCTAAATGACAGCGGCAAGTATTCTATCATCGCTTCGACATGAAGGCGGCAAGTATTCTTCATCACTGTGATATAACCTCGACTCACAATTTCATGCAACCATAATGCATGTTCCAACTATGTATGCAACCATAATGCATAAATAAGACCACATGTGCAACCATAATGCATAGCCAATTCAAAGCGTAATAAATACGTTGTCCGATGCTCGTACGTCTCACTACGTACCTTAGTTCCAAAAGTGGAGATGTCGTGGAACTTTATCTCCTTTGATATGTGGCTACCTGGGATGGTTCTACACAATCACAAGAATCCATATTAAAAGCCAATAAATGAACCATTACCAAAAACATCACCATTTAGAACAAAATCCCAAAATTCACATTTTATGCCTTGCGATCGATCGGTCCCCAAGCCCCGATCAATCGCCAAGTTAAGAAAAATAGGCATCCAAGTACTGCCTCCACCGATCGATCGAACCATTTTACCGATCGATCGAGACATCACACCGATCGATCGGGAAAAATTACCGATCGATCGATAAGCTCATTTCACGCCTTGTTCAGGCTCTGGCTTGCTCGATCGATCGGACCTATTTCTCGATCGATCGGGCAGCCCTGTTCCTGCGAGAAACTTCATAGTATGAGCTTCCCACAACACCTAAACTCATATACAACCAAGATCAACCATCCAACACATCATTAAACCTCAAAACAACATGAAAATACATCCCCCAAGCTTAAACAACAAGATGTTGGACCAAGATCCACCCTTATATCCCCAACAACAAGCTACAAACCCAACCAAAACTCAATAAAACTCTACCATAATGGAAGCTTACCACTTGAGCTCCAAGTTTCAAGCAAGAAAACACAAAAACACTCCTTTTTCCAAGTTTTCTCCTCTCCTTTTGTTTCAGAAACGAAAATGGGAGTTTTCCTTGCAAGGGGAGAGATGAAGGGTGGGTTTTGACTTAAAGGTGATGGCAAGGGATGTGATATAAAGTGTGCAAGTGGCTCCCTTGCCATGCTATGGGGTTTAAATGTGTACCAAGACACAAGCATGATATATAGAATACCCCAACATGATATTTTAAAAGCATTTTACCTCAATGCATCAAAATCCCTATTAAAATCATGCATTACCAAATAGACACAACCCATTTCATTTAAACCATTATAACACCCAATTCCCAACATGTATAACATGCACCCTGAAATGCTCTACCGGGTCACGCCTACCATGTGACAAGCATTTTACCAAGATAATTAGTCCCAACACATAATCTAATTATCGCCATAATATCACATAAACATAATTAATGCCCTAATTGCAATTAATTATTTCGGGGATATCACAATACTCCCCTACTTATAAGATTTCGCCCTCGAAATCGCATGCACTTACCCAAATCGAAACTAAACATAAATCACATACCAGAGAATAGTTCCGGGTAGTGCTGCACCATATGCTGCTCCGTCTCCCACGTTGCCTCTTCGACACCCCTGCGATCCCACTGTACCTTTACCATAGGTATCACTTTGTTCCGAAGCCTGCGATCAGCCCTATCCAGAATCCTGACTGGCCGTTCCTCATAAGATACATCAGAATCTAACTGAACCTCAGAAGGCTGCAATACATGCGACGGATTCGGCTCATACTTCCGTAGCATAGATACATGAAACACGTCGTGAATACCAGACAACGACGGTGGCAGTGCTAAACGGTAAGCCAAGGTACCGATGCGCTGTAAAATCTCATACGGTCCCACATACCTCGGAGACAATTTACCACGCATACCAAACCGAACCACACCCCTGAAAGGTGAAATCTTCAAAAAGACCCTGTCTCCCAACTGAAATTCCAACGGTCTCCGCCGTTTATTCGCATAGGCGGCTTGCCTGTCCTGGGCTGCCTTCATTTTCTGACGGATAATTTTTACTTTATCCTCCATCTCCCGAATCAATTCGGGTCCTCCCACAGCTTTACTGGTCAAGTCATCCCAGTACAATGGCGACCTACAACGCTTACCATACAAAGCCTCAAACGGTGCCATCTGAATACTTGCCTGATAGCTGTTGTTGTATGAAAACTCTACCAAGGCCAAAGAATCTTGCCATGAGGCATCAAACTCCAACACACAAGCTCGCAGCATGTCCTCGAGCGTCTGTATAGTACGCTCAGTCTGACCGTCCATTTGGGGATGATATGCCGTACTCAACCTCAACTCAGTACCCAAAGCTGACTGAAGACCTCCCCAGAAATGAGATGTGAACCGCGGATCTCTGTCAGACACAATAGACACTGGAATCCAATGCAGTCTCACTATGTCCCGGACATACAATTGAGTCATCCTCAAGTATGTGTACGTCATACTGTAGGGAATGAAGTGAGCTACCTTCGTCAGCCTGTCAATGATCACCCAAATGGCATCACAACCCGAAGTAGTCCTCGGCAAGTGGGTCACAAAGTCCATAGATATGTGTTCCCACTTCCACTCCGGTATCTCTAAGCTCCTTAGCTCGCCACCGGGTCTCTGTCTCTCTGCCTTAACCTGTTGATAGATCAAACACTTCTTGACAAATGAGATTACATCACGTTTCATCTGTTTCCACCAGAACTGATCACACAAGTCTTTATACATCTTCCTCCCTCCTGGGTGGATGCTAAATCGACTACTATGAGCCCGTTCCAAGATTCCTCTGCGCAACTCCGGCGTACCTGGGACTACCCATCGGTTACCAAGTCTCAAAGAACCGTCCTCAGCCACTCTAAACTTTGATGGCTGCCCCTGAAGTGCCAATGATGACCATCTCTGAATCTCATCATCTATCCTCTGAGCTCTCCTGATATGCTCATAGATATCTGGCTCAGCTAATAAGGTCGATACATGCACATGCGATGTATCTACGTCGAAGTCATAGCCCAGATGGCAACAAAAAGTCATCATAGCCGACAAATGCATGACCTCCTCAGCAGTACTCTTCACCTTCCGACTCAAGGCATCTGCCGTCAAGTTTGCCTTCCCCGGATGGTACTCAATCTCACAGTCATAGTCTTTGAGAAAATCCATCCATCTCCTCTGACGCATATTCAACTCCGCCTGAGTGAATAAGAATTTCAGGCTCTTATGATCCGTATATATGGTAAAGGACGTACCATACAGATAGTGCCTCCAAATCTTCAGGGCAAAGATAATAGCAGCCAACTCCAAGTCATGGACTGGGTACCTAACCTCATGCGGCTTCAACTGCCTCGATGCATAAGCTACCACATGCTTATCTTGCATCATTACACAACCCAAGCCCTGCAGTGATGCGTCAGTATAAAGCACAAACCTTTTGTTCTCCGTAGGGATCACCAATACCGATGCCGTCGTCAATCGGTGCTTTAACTCTTGGAAACTCTCCTCGCAAGCATCAGACCAAAAGAAGGGCACTCCCTTTTGAGTCAATTGAGTCAATGGCTTAGCAATCTTAGAAAAACCCTCGACAAAGCGTCGGTAATAGCCAGCCAAACCAAGAAAACTCCGAATCTCGGGCACAGAAGTGGGTGCAGCCCACTCCATCACCGCCTCAATCTTCCGGGGGTCCACTGAAATCCCACTGCTAGATATGACATGCCCCAGAAATACCACACTACTCAACCAAAACTCACACTTACTGAGTTTGGCATAAAACTGGTGATCTCTAAGGATCTGAAGCACTGTCCTCAAATGTCTCACATGCTCTTCCTCGCTCCGGGAGTAGATGAGTATATCGTCAATAAACACAATGACGAACTGATCCAGATAGGGTTGAAACACCCGATTCATTAAGCTCATAAAGACGGCCGGGGCGTTCGTCACACCGAACGGCATTACTAAGAACTCGTAGTGCCCATACCGAGTCCTAAATGCTGTCTTCTGTACATCCTCCTCTCTAACCCGTATCTGATGGTATCCGGATCTCAAATCAATCTTACTATACAGTTTCGTACCTTGCAACTGGTCAAACAAGTCGTCGATCCTTGGAAGAGGGTACTTGTTCTTTACCGTGGCCTTATTCAGTTGCCGGTAATCGATGCACAAACGCATCGAGCCATCCTTCTTCTTCACAAAAAGAACTGGTGCGCCCCAAGGTGATACGCTAGGGCGTATATATCCTTTATCAAGGAGTTCCTGCAATTGCTCCTTCAACTCTCTTAGCTCAGCCGGTGCCATCCTGTAAGGTGCACGGGAGATAGCGGATGTCCCCGGTAATAACTCAATCCCAAACTCGACTTCCCTTGCCGGTGGGAATCCGGGAATCTCCTCCGGGAAGACATCAGCAAATTCTGCTACCACTGGCACATCCTCAACCTTTAATTCCTTACCCTTTCCCAACGTGTCCACGGCATAGATGAGGTAGCCCGTGTGTCCACGTTCCAACATTTGGGACATCTTGATCGCCGAAATCAACGGAATCTTCGCACGAGATCCGTTGCCATAAAAGATCCACTGAATTCCCAAACCAGATCTGAACCGAACTGTCCTCTGCCGACAATCTACCACTGCCTGATATCTGTTCAGAATGTCGATGCCCACAATGCAGTCGAAATCTGACATACCCAAAACAATCAAGTCTGCCTTTATCTCGTTGCCCTCAAAATAAATGAGGCAGTCCATCAGAAACCGATCAGCAACAACTCTCTTCCCGGTGGGTGTCGAGACCAATAGAGACGTGGGTAACGGAGACGTGCACATATGATGTGTTAGGATCGGGGTAGTGTTTAGAAGGGGGGGTTGAATAAACACTAGATACAATTTCGATTTCTTTTCTGGTTAACTGTAAACTGTTAAGTATTACAGTTGCTTCTCAATATCAAGTCAGTAGACACTTATTATAGTGCGGAAGACGTCTACAAAACTTGTGAGGAATAAAACTGAAGTAATAAAGCAATAAACAAATAACAAGAGAGTTGTTTCTGGAAGTTCGAAGCACAACGCTTCTACGTCTCCCCTTCTTCATTTGCAAGAAGGATTCACTAGAAGACTTGATTTACACTTTACAGTATACAACCTTCTTAGGCACTAACACACTTGGCCTAAACTCCTAGCAATCACACTCTTCTTAACTTTTGGTTACAATGGATTCTATAACACTCTTTACAAAATAAACTTTCTGGCTTTGAGAGTTTTTGAGCAGCAGACTTCAATTGAAAATAATCTATCACAGATTCAGTTTTGATGTTTGTCTGCTCTTTGCTGAACGTTTGGAATATCAGTAGTTTGGCTTTCTTGTTTGCTTTGAAGTATATCTCTTAGTTGGAAATCGTTCAGCTCCTCTTCATTCTCTGCTTGGATGTATTTATAGGTTTGGATGTCCAACGGTAGCCTTTCTGTATATGGAAGAGATTAGCTTTCCAATTTCATATTGTCTTCTTTCCTATTTTGTAAAGCAACGGCTCTTTTCACTCTGACAGTAATGGTGGCGGAGATATAGCAGGGTGCGCCGCTCTGTTGTACCTTTGTCAGAGAATGTTGTACTGATTTTGTCTCGTTGCTTAGTGCTCTAACTGGAAGCTCAGACTTCTGCTGGTTTTCTTTGTTCAACTGGTCGTTCATCCACTTATGACCAGTTGATGTCCTTGTTCAGTGAGAAACTATTCAGTTGATAGTTGTCCAGTAGATGTCCATCCAGTTTAAGTTTGTCCGGTTGATAGCTTGTACGGTTGATGTCTTCACCCGGTTGATGTCTATCCAGTTGAGGTCTTAACCAGTTGATGTCTTAGCCAGTTGATGTCTTGTCCGGTTGATGTCCATCCAGTTGATGACTTATCCAGTTGATGACTTCATCCGGTTGATGTCCATCCAGTTGATGACTTATCCAGTTGATGACTTATCCAGTTGATGACTTCATCCGGTTGATGTCTTATCCGGTTGATGTCCATCCAGTTGGTAGGCATCCAGTTTGTGTCTTCACCCGGTAGGAGTCTTTATCCAGTTGGTCTTTAATATCCGGTAGGACTTCATCCAGTTGGTCTTTGTTATCCGGTTTGTAATTACCAAAACTTTAGAAATCGTTTTCCCAACATGATGTCTCGCCACAAAGTCCGCAGACACGAAGGAGTGCGAAGCACCTGTGTCTATCAAAATAAAGGCGGAAAATGTAAATAGTAGGCACGTACCAACTATAACCTCTTCTGGAGCTGCATCGGCCTGCTCCCTGGTCAATGCATAGACCTGTCCCTGAGGTGGCCCCATCGCCTGTCCTCCCATCTGACGAGGCACCATCGGTGGCCTCTGCTGCACTGTACCACTAGAAAACCTCCCTCGACCTTCCCTGAGATCCGTCTGTCCTTTCCGGTTGGGGCAACACCGAGCAATGTGGCCCGACTTGCCACAAATGTAGCACGCAGAACAATCTCGCATCAAGTGCGGTCCTCCACAAAAGTGGCACTTGACATCTCATGCTCTACTAGCTTGAGTCGGTCCCCCATAAGTAGATGTAGCACTCCTCCGATCCCCTGTTTCTCTTCCCTCAAACATGGGCGGGTGAAAGGTCAGAAACTGAGTCAGGCTAAGCTCCCCTGGTAATAGCAACTGAGCAACCGGTTCCATGCCGACAGCGGGTGGAGGTAAGGGATTTGCCTGCCCGATGCTAGCATTCACGCTCCCAATATCACCCACCTCCTCGTTGAGGTTCCCCGCATTCATAGCCGCCATGCTTAACACAAAGGTTAACAAAAATTCCAAACAATATATATGCTAAACCGTTAGCCAATATGAATGACAAGCATGTTAGTATAACAATTGTATACATAAATATGCACCACATGCATAAACATGTCCCAAATGTAAACACCTAGCCAACCATGCTAAGGCTACCCTTCACTAGTTCCCGGGTTCTCTAACCACTGCTCTGATACCACTAATGTAAGGACCCTAGTTCCTTAAGTGCGGATTAAAGGCGTAAATAGAAATTTTCATGCATAACAGAGTATAAAGGTTGTGTTGATGCCCTGAGCTATTAAATTACAGTGCAAAAATAAAGTTCCAAAAGGGATTAGTTACATTCCCAACCAATGAATGCTAATCCTATAGCTTTACACTACTCCTAGAGTAGAGACTATACAAAAATTAAGCCTACTATGCCAAAAGCACTCCTCACTGGCTCACCGCATCAACCAGCCTTAGCCCGTCCGCCCAAAAGTACCTACAGGAACAACCCCAAACCATGAGCATGTATATAAATCATATTCACAATAATATGATCATAATTCAATGCATAAACCATAAATGCAAATCACTTCCTGTATTTAACACATATAAAAGCTCCCTTGGTTGTCTCTGTACCATAATCACAATTAATTGATTATAACACCAATAATATATGTCATGACATGCATCCATTCCATGTATACCAATGGTCAATCCCAGTCTTATTATATCAGTGGCATAATACCCCTCGCGTTACATGACAGCGGCATTAATACCCCTCGCTTCGACATATTAGCGGCATAATATCCCTCGCATCAACATGACAGCGGCATGATCCTTCGCTTCGACATGTTTGCGGCAAATATTCTTCATCGCTAAATATGACAGCGGCAAGTATTCTATCATCGCTTCGACATGAAGGCGGCAAGTATTCTTCATCACTGTGATATAACCTCGACTCACAATTTCATGCAACCATAATGCATGTTCCAACTATGTATGCAACCATAATTCATAAATAAGACCACATGTGCAACCATAATGCATAGCCAATTCAAAGCGTAATAAATACGTTTTACCGTCCGATGCTCGTACGTCTCACTACGTACCTTAGTTCCAAAAGTGGAGATGTCGTGGAACTTTATCTCCTTTGATGTGTGGCTACCTAGGATGGTTCTACACAATCACAAGAATCCATATTAGAAGCCAATAAATGAACCATTACCAAAAACATCACCATTTAGAACAAAATCCCAAAATTCACATTTTATGCCTTGCGATCGATCGGTCCCCAAACCCCGATCGATCGCCAAGTTAAGAAAAATAGGCATCCAAGTACTGCCTCCACCGATCGATCGAACCATTTTACCGATCAATCGAGACATCACACCGATCGATCGGGAAAAATTACCGATCGATCGATAAGCTCATTTCACGCCTTGTTCAGGCTCTGGCTTGCTCGATCGATCGGACCTATTTCTCGATCGATCGGGCAGCCCTGTTCCTCAAAACAACATGAAAATACATCCCCCAAGCTTAAACAACAAGATGTTGGACCAAGATCCACCCTTATATCCCCAACAACAAGCTACAAACCCAACCAAAACTCAACAAAACTCTACTATAATGGAAGCTTACCACTTGAGCTCCAAGTTTCAAGCAAGAAAACACAAAAGGACTCCTTTTTCCAAGTTTTCTCCTCTCCTTTTGTTTCAGAAACGAAAATGGGAGTTTTCCTTGCAAGGCGAGAGATGAAGGGTGGGTTTTGACTTAAAGGTGATGGGAAGGGATGTGATATAAAGTGTGCAAGTGGCTCCCTTGCCATGCTATGGGGTTTAAATGTGTACCAAGACACAAGCATGATATATAGAATACCCCAACATGATATTTTAAAAGCATTTTACCACAATGCATCAAAATCCCTATTAAAATCATGCATTACCAAATAGACACAACCCATTTCATTTAAACCATTATAACACCCAATTCCCAACATGTATAACATGCACCCTGAAATGCTCTACCGGGTCACGCCTACCATGTGACAAGCATTTTACCAAGATAATTAGTCCCAACACATAATCTAATTATCGCCATAATATCACATAAACATAATTAATGCCCTAATTGCAATTAATTATTTCGGGATATCACAAAAAGATTATAAGGATTTAATTAAATAATGGGTTTGGGCCCATGAGGCTTTAAGAAAGCCTTAAACCTTAATTAAATCTTATAATATAAATACAAGGTTATGATTAATTGTTTACAACACAATTCATATCATTCCAACCTACACAAAACAAGCACACGGCCGCCTCCTTCACGCTACAAGGTTGCTCTCGGCTTCTTCATAGTCGTGGGCTATTCTTGTGTGATTTCCGGCAATTATTCGATTGTGAATCGAGTGTGCTTCTTGTTCCGGTTTAAGAACGAGTCTAGCAACTTGTTCTTAGACTATCCCTTCTCCCGATTTGATCGTGTGGATACCGTTGAGGCAAAACTTGATAAGTTTTGCTTGTGACTCGAAGAAGGCGTTGGACGTGGTGCTGCTCCGTGGAATCTGCTCAAACACGCTACAAGGGTGAGACTTTTGTAAATCCTTTATCCGATATGAACCCCTATGTATAGATCCGCGGTTATAGTAATCCAAAAATTTTAAATTCCGCTGCGTTGTATGCTTGTTGGATTACTTACAATTCTTTCCATTACTTTTTAGGTAGTATTGGATCTCCTCGGATGACAACGATCAATTTTTCTGTTTCTGTCATGGGTCTTTGGACCTCCTTGGCTTTCCCCTTTTGATGTAAAATGGGTTCTGTACCATAGGATGGTGGTAATCATCCTCCGTTCCTTCTTCCCAACTTGGTCTTGACTCAAACTCCTTAACTCATGTTTGAACATCTCGAAGGTTTTCAAGAATCTCCTCCTGATGTTTGATCATAATCTCCATCTGACTTTGAATCTGATGGACATATGCAGTGGGGAGTTAGAATATAGAATAATGGATAAGGGGAGTAAAGTTAAAGAAAGTTTAGGTTTTGGGAGTTTTTTATGAGTTTACCCCTATTTTAAACTATTAATATTAAATTATTTATATTATTAAATTGATTTATAAATAAAACCAACTAAGGCCATAGAAACGTTTTCCCCAAGATACTGCCAGGTCAATAGAAAAGGAAATGGCTGTAAATAATTACCAGGAGTACGGCTGTGGACAGAATCCAACTGCCGTGTCGCGTCACCAAATCGAAACACTGGAGCAGAACGTTTAGCTTAGACGCTATTTTCTGCGTATTCTCTCCATCCATGGCCGCAATTCCTCTTCCGACGCTTAGTTACACCGATAAATTACTCCCTATTAACTTTAATCTTAATGCTACAAACAAACATGTAATTAGGATTTCTGGTAGTTTTCAACTTAAACAGCTGAAAAAGAGTAAGCGGAGCGGAAAGAGTTTTGTTTGTCCAGCTGCTTCAACCGTTGCAATTCGCGATCTTGATGCAGATGAGTTCAGACATCCTCTTGATAGACAAGTAACTGAGGATTTTGACCGTCACTTTTCTTTTCATAAGATGTTTGGATTCGTATTTTGAGATTGTCTTGTGTTGTCTGTATTTTGTATGTGGATTTTGATTCAGAATACGTTGATTTTGAGATCTGTTCCAGGGTTAAACGAAATTGGAAAAGCTTTATTGGGTAAAGTACTTCCTCTGTTTGTGATCCTTTGTTCTACAGTTTAGCTAGTGTTTGTCTGCGATGATTTAGTCTTTGATTATTATACTTAATTGCAGGAAGTGTTGCGGAGCAAGTCATGCTTCTTGAGAATATAGGGACATCTGTTCTTGTATCTGAAAATCAGGTTATCAGATTTAGTAAATAACAGTTCTGATATATATTTGCCAATTGTGGACATGTTTGAATTCTGAAAATTAAGGCAAACCTTGAAAATTGATTGCTATCCTTGTTCATATGCATTCATTTTAAACTTTTTTACTTTCATTTACTGACATAATAGGGTTGTTTACTTGTTTTAAAAGCTCCCTGAACTTCGTCAGTTGATGGTGGAAGCCGCCGGTATACTCAACATTGAAACACCTGATTTATACGTGCGACAAAGTCCTGTACCCAACGCCTACACTCTAGCTATCAGCGGGAAAAAACCATTTGTTGTTATTCACACGAGCTTAGTGGAGCTTCTGAATAGGAAAGAGTTGCAGGTCATCGTTCTCTCGAGTATCTTCTGTAACACGCAATGTGTCATTTATTTAATTTATACTTGTCTAATTATATACCAATTTTCTTGTAATTATCAAAATATCATGATTTTTAGTTAAGTTGTATTCTACTTATTTATTTTTGTTTTTTTATCGTATGTAGGCTGTTTTGGCTCATGAGTTAGGCCATCTGAAGTGTGACCATGGTGTGTGGTTAACATTTGCAAATATTCTTACTCTTGGAGCTTATACCCTACCTGGTAAGAATTTGCTTTTTCAGCTGTCAACTTGATTTGAATTCAGAATTTCAAGGTCTAATGCAATGTCTTGATAAAGTGTGATTTTTCATTGATTCACCTGATTATAAGTTAGATTTTCTATATGATGGAGCACCATACAGAGTATATTTTATTTTCAGTCTTAACCAAGATCATCCTTTCCATTTGACAAGCTCTGCATTATTTTGTTTACAGGCCTTGGCAATCTGATTGCTCAGAGACTAGAAGAACAACTTTTCCGCTGGATTCGGGCAGCAGAGCTCACTTGTGATCGTGCAGCCCTTCTTGTCGCTCGAGACCCAAAGGTATATGTGTGTAGATATATAGGACTGATATTTTACATCTGTGGCTTGATAAACTTATTTTTCACTATCTTTTTCTTCCAATATCCCCCGCAAGAGGTAGTCATCTCTGTTCTGATGAAATTAGCGGGTGGCTCCCCCTCGTTGGCGGACCAATTAAACGTGGATGCTTTCCTGGAGCAAGCTCGTTCTTACGAAAAGGCTTCTTCCAGCCCGGTTGGGTGGTATATAAGGTCACACAAGTAACTTTATGTGAATTTTGTTTCTAATGTATGGACGGATAAATACATTATTTAGTTCAACATTGTACAGGAATGCTCAAAAGCGGCAACTTTCACATCCGCTTCCTGTTCTGCGTGCTCGGGAGATTGATGAATGGTCTAGGAGTCGAGAGTATCGATTACTTCTTGAGCGTTTGAAGTTGGTGAATTCTGCCGTTTAGCATCTTATTGTCAGATTAATTTTATTTCGACCTTGTGATGCTGTCTCAGATACTTGAACAAAAGATAGATAAGAATGAAGGGCCATCAATCGTGGTTGTTCACTTCATTTGTGGCTGATGTATTTGTATTTCAAGTTATTAAAAGTATTTACTCCATAAGTGAGCAGTGCAGCTCAAACAGTCGTATGGATAAGTTATCACAGGTTATTGGCAACTTGTACGCACAATGCCGGACAATCCGTTACATCTTCTTAGAAGAATTTTGAATTTGGAAGTCTCAAGTTCATAGTTGTGGCTGATACTTGATATCTGATCTTTTTGTTTCAGATTACAAAAAGCCCGGATGCTTGAAACATCATGTTTTGGAATTTGTCACACACGACTAACCAAAATAACAAGGACCTTCTCCAAGAGGCAAATGATATTCGTAGTACTCGGAGACTCCAAGCTCGTAGTTATTATTAGACCTGACCACGGTTCAAAATCATCGACGGTCCAAAAATCTTCGACTCTTAACCTTAATATTCCTGGACGGTTATGGTTCATGAACCGCTGGTTACGGTTAGACCCATATATTTTAAAGTTTTTTAAAAAATATTATTTAACTTTGAAAAAAAAGGTGTAAAAAGTATTCGGTTATGTTTTCCTCCATGGATAAAAATGTGCAAGATATATTTGTTTGATTAATATATGTTAATTATAACAATCTACTTAGATCAACAAGGCTAAGCATAGTGGTTGAAGCTAATTATTCAAGTTGGAGGTTACGAGTTTAAAGTTACACCATAACATATATTAAATTTAAAAATGTAAAAAAAAATCAAAATAAACCATGAACCACTGGTTCACAGGTTAGAAAAGTATGACCTTAACTGGCCCATCTATAGACGGACCGGTTATGAGTCCAACCCGTCGAGCTGTTGACCCGGTTAACTGGCCCATTGACCACGGGCCTTTGGGTCTAATTATTATGATAATAATATATGTTTTTGTGCTAAAACCAAAGTAGAGCATTATAAATATTGCTTGAATATCATCAATATGCCAAACTAAGTCCTCGAACGAACCCTATGAAAACACGAAAAACGAATTTTTGAGGCATTAGATTTAATGCACGAGTTGCCACTTTGGACGGACAGGACAATGCATCCAATGGATGGGAGGTGCCACGATACCAATTTTAACTATAACTAATACCAAAATTGATGAGTATCAATTTTAACTAAAATAAACAGCATAATTGTTTGAATTAAATACAAATTTCAAGTAATACCAAAGTTGAAATTGAACTGATACCAAATTTATTTGAGTTTAAAACGAATTTAAACTTAACTATATCAAAATTATTTGAGTTTAATATAATTCTGTCACGGTAGATAAAAATCATTTTAACAATATTTTTCCTATTTTATGTTCATGGTCTTAGTAGTAGCAAATTGAAATTTTTGACACATTATAATCTCTTATGTTATTGAATACTAATAATAAAATTATATTATTATTAGGAATAAGAATAATAAAAAACAAGAATAATAAATATTGTTAATAATGGTAGTATTGATAATAAGAATAATAATAAATTCTATTGGAAATAATAATACTAAATATAAGAATTAGGGAGACTAGCAAAGTAATTAGAAGTCTGTACTCCCTAGTTGAAAAAAAGAAAGTATTTTGAGGTCCTTAATTTATGTAATTGATTAAAATATCCTTCACACTTTTCCATTCACACCTCATTTCTTTCCTCCAATTTCTTCTCACTCTTCATGTTTCATTCATCCTCTCTTTTCCGTAAAATTATTTTCCCCATTTTTCTTCTCACTGATTTTCTTCCTTGATTTGAAGCAAATTTCATTTTTTGCCTCAGATTTCTTTGCCCTGTTTACGCTGCTAACATGTCCCATTATGAAACATGAAACTTTTGATCGAAATCTTGGAGTTTTTTTCAATCGGTAATGTAATTTTTATCTTCTTTATTTTAATTCAATCTCGATTTGTTCCTGTATTCCCAATATTAATTTTAACTTAATATTATGTGTGTTTTGATGCTTTTTTAGAAGAAAGGCCGCTATGCGCAAAGGGTTGGAACTGGGGCTCCGGTCTACTTGGCAGCTGTTCTTGAGTACTTAGCTGCTGAGGTATATATTTTGAATTTTAGATCCTTCGCTTCCATTTTGGATATGTTTTCAACTTGTTTTTGTTACTGGGTCTTGAGTTTGATTATCGGAATCGCAATGAAGTTCTTGGTTTTGAATCTCTCTAATCTCGAGATTGAAACAAATATTGTTTGAAGTTTTATTCTAAATAAGCACATATGTATGTTCATTGTTTTGTGTGAATTGATGTAGGCTTTGAAAGGTGGAATGAGAGAATAAGTCAAATTGCGACAAAGTTTGGTGTAAGGCACAATGATTGGAAGATGAAGTCTATGGTGATCTGACATACGTAATAGCTTCATGTGAAGCGATGTTGAACGTCTTGAATTGATTGCAATGACCCCTATTACATTTATAGGATTGGTATATGATGTGACTAGAAATAGACACATCTTTAGTGCTTAATTATCTACGATTTGGTAGGTTTTGATAGATAATTTGATACGTATGCTACCTAATCATATATTTGTGTAATTGTAGGTACAATCGAAGAAAACGAGCCAAAAATGATGTATAAAGACCAAGAAGAGACATGGACAAGACAATGACTCAAAGTTGATCAAGAAAAGGGCAAAAATGTAATTTTGGAGGTGGCAATCGATCGCCTGGAAGAGGAAATCGATCGCCTATGGACAGAAACTTTTGCAACAAAATTCACGGATCAGCGATCGATCGCGAGTACCAGGCGATCGATCGCCAAAGTCCACTGGAGCCTAGCGATCGATCGCGATAAAGTGGCGATCGATCGCCTCAAGATTTTCACTGAAAAATAAATAAACTAGCTATCGATCGCCACACATCAGGCGATCGATCGCCGCAGAGTCCGGAAATTAGGAAATTGAGTCTTTTACCATGTTTAAAAGATTGTATCCCATTTTTATCACTCCCAGACCCTAAAACTCGAGACTAAGCCTCATTAGCAGCAGCTTTTGATAGTTTTCGAATTTTTAGAATAATTTGAGATTTTAGATTAATTTTCTCTGAAGTTTTGTCAAGAACAAAGAAGAACGGGACCGGAATCGACAAGCCGGAATCGTGACTAGTATTAGTAATTTCTTTTCCTTTGTTATTTTAATGTTTTCGACTAATATGTTGTTGATTTTAGATTCAATTATGCTAGGCTAAAACCCTTTGATTCTTGGTTGAAGGGATACCTACTTTTGGATTTGAATCTTTTATGAGAATTCGGTTTGATTATTGAATTAGATTTCGATTTCAATTTGTTTCTCAGATTTCGAATTCCATGATTGTTGTGTTTGTGTATTAGACCGATCACCTAATATTCAATTGCATAATCGATAGTTTGTTAAGAAACAACTAAGATTAATAATTAATCGGCTGTAGGTGTTATTGAATTCTTAGGAGAAACGATTGAGGAATCAATTCTAACGGCTGTAGTTTTTATTGATTAGATTTGTCGAACTCATTAGTTTTGAAAACTATCATTGATTTAATCATTAACGGCTGTAGTGGTGATTAGAGATTTGGTAAGGGTTGAATTGAATGATGTTTTCTCTTTGACTATGAATAAGATGAGTAGGAATTGAATTTCCAGTCGATAGATAATCGAAAGACTTAAAATGTTTTGATTTGATGACCAAAAGATAATTTTCCAAAAGTACGGTTACCTGAAAACCAAGAATCGCTTCACTCTCATAAGTTTAAATCATCTTAGTTAATCTCGTTAATTAGTTTAATTCTAGAATTTGCTTAGTAGTAATCATTCTTCCCAAAACCCCTTTTTACTATTTGTTTTTAATTTGACACGAAAAAATACTACCTTCCCTGTGGGATCGATCCCTACTCTCGCTACTACATACTTTTGCTATTAACTTGAGAAGGGTTAATTTGGGCGTACGCGATAAGCGCTGCCAAAATTTTGGCGCCGTTGCCGGGGAAGACATTGGTATTATTTTGTGTCGATTTTTTTTATTATTTGTTATCCCACATTACTACTTTGGTTTGTTGATGAGTACATGTGTATCGTTAATCACGAAGATAACTTTCACTACGATCCTGAGATCGAGAGGACACTACATCAAAGAAGAAGAGAAGCAAGGCTGCTTGTAGAAGAAGAGAGGACCATGATGGCTGCAAATCAAAGCTTGAGGCAGTTGGCGAATCCTAACTTGGATCAACAACCGCTCTGCATCAGTTTCCCTGCTCTGCCCAATAACGTAAACTTCGAACTTAAGTCTGGTTTAATTCACTTATTGCCATCTTTTCATGGTCTTGCAGGAGAAAACCCGCATAAGCATCTGATGGAGTTCCACGTGGTGTGCACTACCATGAAGCCGACCGGAATCACTGAGGATCAAATAAAGTTAAGAGCCTTCCCGTTTTCTCTAAAGGACGCTACAAGACTGGCTCTTCTACTTACCATCCGGATCGATCACCACGTGGACTGACTTACAAAGAGTATTCCTAGAAAAGTACTTCCCAGCTTCAAGGGCAACGAACTTGAGGAAAGAGATATATGGTGCGAAGCAGCTCTACGAGGAATCACTACACGAGTACTGAGAGAGATTCAAGAAGTTGTGCGCAAGTTGTTCACAACACCAGATAAGTGAACACCTTCTAATCCAATACTTCTATGAATGTTTACTTTCTGGAGACAGGAACTTGGTGGATGCGGCAAGCGGAGGAGCATTTATTTACAAGACAGCGGAGGAGGCAAGGAGCTTGATAGCTAACATGGTGACCAACTCCCAACAGTTTGGACATGTTCGCCATGGACAACCGCAAAGAAAAGAGGTAAACGTATCAAACCTGGAACAACAACTGATAGACCTAACTTTTCTTGTGCGTGGTCTTGCAGGTGGAAATGTAGGGAAGATAAAACCGTGTTGAATCTGTCTGGCTGCGAACCATCCCACGGACGCATGCCCCTCACTACAAGAGACAGCCACTGAGAACGTGAATGCCGCGGGAGGATTCCCAGGACCACCACAAAGGGGCTATGACAATCCCTCAAGTAATTACAGTCAAGGGTGGAGGGA
Source organism: Haberlea rhodopensis (assembly GCA_907163345.1). Classification (NCBI taxonomy): domain Eukaryota; kingdom Viridiplantae; phylum Streptophyta; class Magnoliopsida; order Lamiales; family Gesneriaceae; genus Haberlea; species Haberlea rhodopensis. The sequence continues at coordinate 381,247 of CAJQUN010000433.1, read as the reverse complement.
CCATCCGAACCAAGGTTATGGGAACCCACAGATGCACCAACTTCCACCCTATAGACCGTCATATCAGAGACCTCCACCACCGCCAGTGCACCCTCCTTCTGACAGGTTAGAACATAGTATTAAAGTTATTGCTGAAAATAGCTTACAATTTCAACAGGAGACGAGGGCGAGCATCCAGAGCTTGACGACGCAGATGGGACAATTGGCGACTTCAATCAGCAAGATCGAAGCAAGGATTTCAAATGGACTACCATCACAACCAGAGATGAACCCCCGGGAAAATGTGAGTGCTATCACAGTGAATGTGAATGAAGACGCAGCTGAAGAGAAGGTGGTACTGACGCCACCCCAGAAAGAAGAGATGACGGAGAAAGAGATAGACGTTGAAGAGCCAATGCAAGGGGAGGAACTACGAGGTGAGTTCCCTAAACTTTCTGAATATAAAGTACCACCCCCGTTTCCCCTAGCATTGAAGGACAATAGGAAAGGTGCCGGACTCAAAGACCTCTACGAGATAAGTCCACGCTGCAAAGAGCAAGCCTCATTGCATGAGACCATGAAGAAGAAACCGCAACATGCTAACCCCTTAAAGGAGACCGTGAAAGAGGATTAAAGCAAAGAACACAAAGGGCAGCCCAAGGTCGAGCTCAATGACAATGTTTCGGCGGACAACCAAAGAAACATCCCCATTAAATGCAAGGACCCATGTATGTTCTTTATCCCATGTGAGATTAGTGCTATTATGATTGAGAAGGCTATGCTCGATTTAGGATCGTCCATAAATGTCATACCTTACTCAATGTACTCTCAACTGAAAATAGGACCTTTAAAAAGAAATAGCGCAGTTATTCACTTAGCTGATAAATCCACGGTCATACCTAAGGGGATAGTAGAGGACGTAGTTGTGCATGTAGAGAACTTGGTTTCCCAGCCGATTTCTATGTCTTAGACATGGAAAATGGCGATCCATCTAGTCTAATCCTTTTAGGGAGGCCATTCTTGAAAACATCAAAATCTGTAATCAATATGAATAGCGGTATGATAACATTGGAGTCTAATGGTAAAGTTGCAAAATTCAACATCTATGAACCCATTAAGACTCTTGAGCATTCTAGTTACGCTATTGGCATACATGATGATTATGATTCGGATTTTGATAATGATGAGTTGTGGGAAATGGGAAAGGCTATTGATGGCCTTGACGAGAAGAGAGGTATGGATTCTAACTTAGTGCATACTGTTCATACTATTGCTGCGTTATCTACTCACGATACTGCTGACCCTCTTATTTCTCACTTGCAGGATCGTATTGAAAAGAAGCACCCTCCGGATCGACCATGTCAATTAAGTGACGAAGGAGCAAAGACTGGGGATGACCACTCAAAGAGCAACAAGCCGAGATACCGAGGAGTGAAGAAGATATTGAGGTGGTTAAGGAAGGATAGAGCAACACTGCATCAACCACCTTGATAGAGGACTGGCATCGGGCCACCGACGTTAAACAGATGCGCTGCTTGGGAGGCAACCCAAGGGGAGTTAGTTTCTTTTCTCCCTTTTATTTTTAGTTTTTTTGCTTTTTCGTTTCAACTTTTCTCTTTTCTTTATATTTTTGCCTTACATTGGGGACAATGTAGGATTTAAGTATGGGGGAGGGATTAGTAGTTAGTTTTGCTTTAATATTTCAAAAATACAAAAAAATCGAAAAATTTAAAAATTTTGAGCTCATAGTTAGTAATGAACGATGCTTAGAATCACTAGCCCATGATGAAACCTAATTAATGGCATGCATGCTTTTGAACATAGGTGAATTGTTAACCTTGGAACACTTTGAACTCTAATGCAAAGTGTACTTTAACTTAGTAAGTTGAATATTTTGAGCACATTATTGTCATGACTTGTGAAGTGTGCATAACTTAGTGAAGATTGTGTGAACTTTGTGATAGTCTTAAGAAACCTCTAATACATGCTAGAACTTAACTACATGCCTTTTGAGGCGTATGTCTAGACTACTTGCAAACATGAAAGTGATATAGGCGATCTTTGATGCGTTTGTGCCTTTCAAGCCTACCATGTAAACAAAATCATTCTCTAGTACCTATTTTGAGCCTTAATGTAAAAGAATGGTAGTATGCTAAGCATACTAAAGACCCCCATTCAACATTCCTTGACTAGCTTATCATCCCACCCTTTTAGCCTAAATATGATTTCAATCCATACCTTTTGAGGGAGTATGATGTATTTCATTCAAATGCACTTGGGAATCATTGAAGTATATTTGTGAACTTTATTGTCAAAAGAATGAAATACATGAAAGAAAAAGGAATGCCTTGAGGAATTTGAGAAAAATATGACTCCAAGGGGAGCCAAGGCACAAAAGAAGAAAAGTGTTGAAATAAACCTTGTGAAAAAGAACAAAGTTGAAAAATTCATGCAAGAAGAGAAGCTTTTAGTGTGCATTTCATCATACTCTCTTGTTTGAATATCCTTACCCTTTCTTTCATAAGCCAATACCTAGGCCAAGCTACAAGCTAATAAAGACCTACTTGATTTATGTTTGCAAAGTAGCTAAGATAGTGGAGAAGAGTGTGCAAGTGAGCTTATACTTGTGTTAGTGTATGACTTGAACTATTATGGCTTTGCATATTTTGGATCTATAATTTGTACACAACACTTGTTTTTGACCACACACACACGTCCACTGCTTTGTTGGGTACGAAATGTTTAGGGATTGAACTTGTTCCACTGTTAACTTTTCACCGCCGTTCATTATTATTATGCATGTTAAAATTGTTGAGGCATTAAAGTGAGGACGAGTTGCTTTGTTATGAACCTATGAGCCAACCAAAAACATTGTAGTTTTATTTGTTTACTCGAGGTCGAGTAAAGAGTAAGTATGGGGGAGTTTGATGTGACTAGAAATAGACACATCTTTAGTGCTTAATTGTCTACGATTTGGTAGGTTTTGATAGATAATTTGATACGTATGCTACCTAATCGTATATTTGTGTAATTGTAGGTACAATCGAAGAAAACGAGCCAAAAATGATGTATAAAGACCAAGAAGAGACATGGACAAGACAAGGACTCAAAGTTGATCAAGAAAAGGGCAAAAATATAATTTTGGAGGTGGCAATCGATCGCCTGGAAGAGGAAATCGATCGCCTATGGACAGAAACTTTTGCAACAAAATTCACGGATCAGCGATCGATCGCGAGTACCAGGCGATCGATCGCCAAAGTCCACTGGAGCCTAGCGATCGATCGCGATAAAGTGGCGATCGATCGCCTTCAAGATTTTCACTGAAAAATAAATAAACTAGCTATCGATCGCCACACATCAGGCGATCGATCGCCGCAGAGTCCGGAAATTAGGAAATTGAGTCTTTTACCATGTTTAAAAGATTGTATCCCATTTTTATCACTCCCAGACCCTAAAACTCGAGACTAAGCCTCATTAGCAGCAACTTTTGATAGTTTTTCGAATTTTTAGAATAATTTGAGATTTTAGATTAATTTTCTCTGAAGTTTTGTCAAGAACAACGAAGAACGGGACCGGAATCGACAAGCTGGAATCGTGACTAGTATTAGTAATTTCTTTTCCTTTGTTATTTTAATGTTTTCGACTAATATGTTGTTGATTTTAGATTCAATTATGCTAGGCTAAAACCCTTTGATTCTTGGTTGAAGGGATACCTACTTTTGGATTTGAATCTTTTATGAGAATTCGGCTTGATTGTTGAATTAGATTTCGATTTCAATTTGTTTCTCAGATTTCGAATTCCATGATTGTTGTGTTTGTGTATTAGACCGATCACCTAATATTCAATTGCATAATCGATAGTTTGTTAAGAAACAACTAAGATTAATAATTAACCGGCTGTAGGTGTTATTGAATTCTTAGGAGAAACGATTGAGGAATCAATTCTAACGGCTGTAGTTTTTATTGATTAGATTTGTCGAACTCATTAGTTTTGAAAACTATCATTGATTTAATCATTAACGGCTGTAGTGGTGATTAGAGATTTGGTAAGTGTTGAATTGAATGCTGTTTTCTCTTTGACTATGAATAAGATGAGTAGGAATTGAATTTTCAGTCGATAGATAATCGAAAGAATTCGAATGTTTTGATTTGATGACCAAAAGATAATTTTCCAAAAGTACGGTTACCTGAAAACCAAGAATCGCTTTTCTCTCATAAGTTTAAATCATCTTAGTTAATCTCGTTAATTAGTTTAATTCTAGAATTTGCTTAGTAGTAATCATTCTTCCCAAAACCCCTTTTTACTATTTGTTTTTAATTTGACACGAAAAAATACTACCTTCCCTGTGGGATCGATCCCTACTCTCGCTACTACATACTTTTGCTATTAACTTGAGAAGGGTTAATTTGGGCGTACGTGATAAGCGCTGCCAGTATATGTGTTCGTATTGAAGTCATGGTGATTACTCTTCCATAGGTTATTTTGATGTTGTACTAAGTGTGGCGATCATTCAGTAAATAGATTACTATAGTTTAACTTTGGTTTTGTTAGGCTCACTTGCTATTCATATGGTTTGAATAGGATTATAATATTTCTTTTGTATTGTGATTTCATAAAAGTTTATGATATGTTAATTAAACTTTATTTTCATTAGAAGAATGAAAATATTGCATTGTGGATAATAAACAGAGTGAAATGTCCATTCATAGGAGATGGTTCTATGTTATCATAATCATCATTCAATCCCCCATTCTGGCTCTGCCACAGTCTTAGCACAATTTCAAAAAAATATAATACCACAAATTAGTAATATATAGTGCTACAAATTAGATTATGTGGTACCACAAATTAGGTTATGTAGTACCACAAATTAGTATATATAGTACCACAAATTATCTTATCTAGTACCACAAATTACACTTATATAGTGCCACAAATTACAATTATATAGTGCCACAAATTATGAATATAGTACAACAAAGTCGCTAATATAATACCACAAATTAGTATATATTGTACCATGTTAGGAATGGAGTAGTGTTTAGGGGGGGTTGAATAAACACTAGACTCAATTTCTTTTTGTTACAGCAGACTGTTAGGTAATGATGTAGCTTCTCAATAATTTGCAAGTCAGCAGCCACTAGTATGGAAGACGTTTGCTGGACTTGTGAGCTAAGGTAACTGAATAATAGAAAGCAGTAAGTAAATGACACGGAAGTTTGAAGCACAACGCTTCTACGTCTCGCTTTCTTCCTTTGCAGGAAGGTTACCCCAGAATACTTTGGCTTACACTTTTCAGTATACAACATTCTTAGCCACTCACACAGCTTGGCCTAAACTCCTAGAGACACAACTTTGATAAATGTTTACAGTGAGATTACTACACTCACACAGAGTTACAAATCTATTAATCTTTTTCTGTTCTTTGAGCAGCAGACTCATTAGGCTTTGATCTTCAAGATCACAATAATGCTGCTTTGCTGCTCTTGCAAAACTTCAGAATATCTCAGTATAGCGTTTTATGTTTTTCTTGAAAATGAAGTTGTTTTAAGTCTTTGATTTGTAGCGGATTGATTAGCAGCTTACTTCATTCTTTACTTCAACGTATTTATACACATTGATCTAAAAGCAACTTTTCTTCAATTGGAAAGTTCTGCTTGAAATCAGCTCCCTGATTTTCTTCAAAATTCTGTCTGTCTTTGTGATGCCAGGGAATTATTGGTGTAAATTCTGGTGTGGTATTGATCCTTAATGGATTTTAATTGTGGCAATTATGAATTAATTACGGTATTAGGACTCCCGAGGATTTTAAATCTGGTATTTGGGGTCGTTGGATCCAAGGGTTGAGATTGTATTCTCATCGTGATGTTAAACCTTGGAATTGAGTTTTTGGTGGGATCTGGGGTATGGGGTGCTTTGTGTTGGGGCTGGTAATGGAAATTGAGATTGAGAGGTAATTATTGAACACATATGATTTTTAATGAGTCATGATGTATTTGTGTGGGACTCGTGATTTTTGAGCCTTGGTACTATATATACCAAGTGGACTCGGTGTTCAATCATTGTTGGCTTTGCTTATATATATATATATATATATATATATATATCTCCCTCTCTCTCTCTCTCTCTCCCCCCAATCCCCAACTCTTCCCCTCTTTTCTTCCTCGGAGCAAAATTGTTGGAGGCTCGACTTGGGAGCCGAATTTCTCGAAGATAAGTTGCACATGATTCATCGGGTCACGGGACTAAGGCAAGGTTTGATTCGCACTACGGAATTCTAAGTTACGTATAACGTACGAGCATAGGCTTTTATATTATTGCAACTGTGAAATGAATGATGTACTTAATGTAATAAATTGGTAAGTATTACAATTTGAATGGTGCCGCTATGGAGTGAGCAACAGTTGAGATGTTGTACTATGGAGCGAACATCGGTTATGATGCCACCACTGTTGGGCGTGCGAGGTAACGAAAATGTGGGATTAGTGGTTAGATATATGGAATATCTGTAATCATTGTTTAATGATTGGATTTTATTAATTATGGAATTTGGCAATTAGTGAACGGATTTAGTTAATCAATGAAATGATTAACTGTGTTTTTGGGAATTTGATGGTTTCAGTTATGTTGAGAACATGAACAATACAGGGGATCCCTTATGAGGATGACACTATTTAGGGAGTTTCTTTTAAATCCACCGGTTTACATTCTGTAAATTATGTAATGTGATATTGTGATTATTGGATTGGTGGTGTTGGTATGCTCACTCGTGTGGGGGCTGTCTCTGTTGGGGCAGGTGGAACAGGTACTGCGGTAGCTCCAGAGTTGACATCGAGCTATGGATTGGAGCTACTTCCAGGATCGAGGTATCGATGCCTGTATTGAGTAGGAAATTTTATACATTAGATACACGTACATTCATTCGATTCTCATATGTGAGCACTTATATATGTGTATATGGTTTGTATTAAGGGCATGGGCCTTTATCTTTTCATTTATGGGTTGCATGCAATTATTAATGAATTGCTAAATGAAATGGGAACATGTTAGTGTATTATAAGATGTATACTTAAGGGTTGAGTGGTATGGGGGATTTGAACATTATATGGAATAATGTAAGGAATTTTATTGTTGGTATATTATGTTATGGTTGCATGTGGTTTTCCCCTTATTACATGATTGTATGCACTAAATATATGGGTTAATACACTAATAGCGGGTTAAGAGCACGGGGGTCCTTTCATTATTGGTATCAGAGTAGTGGTTTGCTCTTTGGGGCTGTTGAGGGCCTAGGAACATGTTGATGGAAATGGGTAGCACATACTTATGAATGATGCTAGTTAGTGTTGTGTGACACAACTATTTTGCTTATGTGCTTTTATGATATGAGATTGTAAATGGAATGTATTATTGCTAACCATGGTGGTTGTAGGAATCGTATGGGATAACATTAATGGTAATGTTTGGCACTTGCTGTAATAAGTGCTGAGGAATCTGATTTTGTAGGAAAACCAGGGAATGGGTAACTGGGTATGCTGTCTGAGAACAGGAAATGGTGGATAATGGAACAGACAATGGCACAATCTTGTATGGTTACCCTATGACTATGGATGCATGTATGTGCAGTTTACACATGAGAAATTGTGCTTGCAAATGTATTACAATTTTGGTACTACTACGGGTATATTGACTAGCGATGTATCAGGATATTTACCGCTGTCATATCGTAGCGAGGGTCGCTGATATGTTGGAGCGAGGGATATCATTGAGCCTCTGATATAACGTGGTAGAATTTGTGAACTGTGGTAATAATTGCACATATTGATATCTTTGTATTGATACAGGTATGATGAGATATCAAGAAGAATACTTGCCGCTTTCATGATGAAGCGCTGATATTATACTTGCCGCTACCATATCATAGCGATGAAGAATATTTGCCGCAAATATGTAGAAGCGCACACCGCTGTCATATTATCGTGCGGGATATTATGCTGCTAATATGTTGAAGCGAGGGCTATTGATGACGCGGTCATGTCAAAGCGAGGGGTATTATATGATAGAATACTTGCCGCTGTCATATTACAGCGATGAAGAATATTTGCCGCTAATATGTTGAAGCGATGAGCATTCCGCTGCCATATTCTAGCGAGGGATATTATGCCGCAAATATGTCGAAGCGAGGGGTATTAATGCCGCTGTCATACCATAGCGATGAAGAATATTTGCCTCTTATAGCGAGGGGTATTATGCCGCTAATATATTGTGATGTTCCCGAAATGATTATGCGCAATTGAACATTAATTATGTTTATGTGAGGATTATGATATTAAATTATTGGGGTTGAATTAATAATAATATGGTGAAATTCTTAGTCATGCGGTGGGCGTGACCTGGTAATGTGTTTCATGGTGCATGTGATACATGTTGGGAATTTGAGTTATGGCATGATTATTTGGGGTGGGTGTTGATTGTTTTTGGTAAAGCATGTTTAATTGGAGTTTTGATGTATTTTTATTGAATAAATGTTATAAAATATCATGTGTGAATATTTTAATACATCATGCTAATTACCGGTACACAATTAAACATGTATACCATGCTATTCCTACTACACTCATTAACCCACCCCCCCCCCCCCCCCTCAACCCATACCTATCTGCACCATTCAGCCTTGCCCATACCTCATTTGACCCTCCCCTCACTCAACCTCCCACCACTCATTCTCCACCCCTTTCTTCCCCATTTTTCGTCCAGCTTCAGTGCAGCAAAGGGGAGAGGAAGACTTGCTTCCATATTGCTTAAAACCTTGCAAAACGTTGGAGCAAAAAGGGTGAGGAACCATATCATGTAATATGTATGTTTTGGTTGAGTTTAGATAAATTGTTGAATAGAAATGGCATGTATGGTAGTATTCTTGTTGGAATTTGTTATTGTGTAGCTTCATGGTATTATAATGGAGTATTTTGTATGTTAAGTTGTTGGGGTATGATGGTTTGTGGTATGTTTTATGGTGGCCTTGGGATGGTGCTCGAAAATGGTGGCTTTTCGCGATTACAGACTTTGGCGATCGATCGGCGCGCTCTTCCCGATTGATCGCGAGCACCAGAGTGCGAGGCAGAGACATTCGGTGATCGATTGCGAGATTGAGCGATCGATCGGCGAAGTCAGCGATCGATCGGCATGTGGTGTGCGCTTATCGTGTACGCCCAAATTAACCCCACTCAATCCTCAAGATTGATAACAATAATGTAGTAGCGTGAGTAGGGATCGATCCCACGAGGAGGTGTGAATCTTTGTGTTAATGAAAATCAAAACAAAAGAATAATAAAATATGGGGTTGTGAGTGATTGAATTACAGTACTTAAATTAAAATTAAAGATTAAACTAATGAAAGCTATTCTTGGTATCGGTCGACTCTTCCTTGGAATTATCATCTATTTCATCGATTCACAAAAGACTCAATTTTTCATATGAATATTCATCGTTGGACGTTTAATCCAATAATCAAAGTCCTATCTCACCTTACGTGTAGTTAAGTAGCCCAAGCGTTCTAGTTTAACCCTTATCAAACAATCAATCAAAATACAAGCGATTAAGATTTAAATCGATGATAGCATATGAACTAGTGAGATCGATGAAGCTAAACAACATAATCCAAGCGTCTATGTTTAATCTAGTCAAGTGTTCTTCCTAAGAATTTAACAAACTCACAAGCGGAATTTAATTAATCTTAGTTGCTTCGTAAATTAGAGGGATCAAACGATTCCGTATTTGATATCTAATTTAGCGTTAGATTTCATGCAAGTTATTAGGTTGTCAATCCAATAAAGAAACATCAATCATATCAACAAAATCAGAAAAACTCTTGATATTCAATAAAATTGATATATAAAGCGTATGAATCTCCCCAAGATAAATAATTCCAAGGATTTGTCTTCCTCAACCAAGAATTAAAAACTAGCTAGACATAATCTAATAAAAACAATAAATAAAAGCAAGGGAAAGAATACTAATCCGATCTCCGCTCGTCGAAGTGTCAATCCCGCCTTCGCTTCGATCTTCTTAGCCGTTCTTCAACAAAATTGAAAAGAAAATATAAAACTATCCTAAACTACTCTACCCTAACTATCTAGATGGTTCAAAGGTCTGAATTTCGAGTATATATGTATTGGGAGGCTGATGGAGTAGGTTAGAATCCATGTGGGAAGGAAAGAAATCAAGTTTTTTAATTTTCCAAAAGTCTTCAGGCGTAATTACGCGTATAATGGCGTAGCTACGCCTAGACATGCCGTAGCGTTGGCGTAATTACGCCTGTGAATGGCGTAATTACGCCTGTCCATCATTTTTCTGGCGAGTTTTGTATTTTGGCCATAACTTTCACATACGAACTCCGAATTCGACGAGTCAGCTGTCCACGCGAAGATAACTCAAAGTTCTACAACTTTTATATGGACCACATTCCCAAAACTTGGCTGGAATACATAGAAATTTGAGGAGAAAGGAGCAACATGTGTCTTTGATTCCGGTTTTTTCCTCTTTTCTTCAACTTTATTGCTTCTTTCATCATTTTAGCTTGATTTCTTCACCTTTCCCTACATTTACACAAATATACGATTAGGTAGCATATGTATCAATTTATCCATCAAAATATACCAAATCGTAGACAATTAAGCGCAATAGATGTGTCTATTTCTAGTCACATCAAACACCCCCATACTTAATCTTTACTCGACCTCGAGTAAATCAGACAAAACTACAATATTTTTTTGCTTGGCTCATAGCATCATAACAAACTAACTTGTCCTCACTTTTATGCCTCAACAATTTAAAACATGCATAGTAATGAAAGGCGGTGAAAAATTAACAGTGGAACAATTTCAATCCCTATACATTTCATACTCAACAAAATAGTGAACGTGTGTGTGTGGTCATAAACAAGTGTTGTGTACAAATTATAGTTCCAAAATATGTAAATCCACAATAGTTCAAGTCATACACTAACACAAGTATAAGCTCACTTGCACACTCTTCTCCACTATCTTAGCTACTTTGCAAACATAAATCAAGTAGGTCTTTATTAGCTTGTAGTTTGGCCTAGGTATTGGCTTATGAAAGAAAGGGTAAGGATATTCAAACAAGAGAGTATGATGAAATGCACACTAAAAGCTTCTCTTCTTGTATGAATTTTTCAAACCTTGTTCATTTTTTTCAAGGTTTATTTCAACATTTTTCTTCTTTAGTGCCTTGGCTCCCCTTGGAGTCATATTTTTATCTATTTTCTCAAGGCATTCCTTTTTCTTTCATGCATTCCATTCTTTTGACAATTAAGCTCACAAATATACTTCAATGATTCACAAGTGCATTTGAATGAAATACATCATACTCCCTTAAAAGGTATGGATTAAAATCACATTTAGGCTCATTAGGGAAGGATGATAAGCTAGTCAAGGAATGTTGAATGGGGGTCTTGAGTATGCTTAGCATACTCCCATTCTTTTACATTAAGGCTCAAAAAGGGTACTAGAGATTGATTTTGTTTACATGGTAGGCTTGAAAGGCTCAAACGCATCAAAGATTGCCTATATCACTTTCATGTTCGCAAGTAGTCTAGACATACGCCTCAAAGAGCATGTAGTTAAGTTCTAGCATGTATTAGAGACTTCTTAAGACTATCACAAAGTTCACACAATCTTCACTAAGCTATGCACACTTCACAAGCCATGACAATAATGTGCTCAAAATATTCAACTACTAAGTTAAAGTAAACTTTGCATTAGAGTTCAAAGTGTTCCAAGGTTAACAATTCACCTATGTTCAAAAGCATGCATGATATCAATTAGGTTTCATCATGGGCTAGTGAATCTAAGCATGTGTTCATTACTAACTATGAGCTCAAAATTTTCAAATTTTTGATTTTTTTTTATTTTTGAAATAAGAAAAACAATAACACACTACTAATCCCTCCCCCATACTTAAATCTTACATTGTCCCCAATGTAAGAAAAAAATACAAGAAAAGAGAATCTAACTACTAAAGCAAAAAAAATAAATAAAAGGGAGAAAGGAAACTAACTCCCCTTGGGTTGCCTCCCAAGCAGCGCCTCTGTTTAACGTCGGTGGCCCGACGCCAACCTTCTCGCTTAAGACGATGTCTATTTGCCTTGAACCTCTTGGAGGGTTTTTGTCTTTTCACTATGTCGCCTTCCTCCAAAGAAGTCAGTTGAGGTCGATCAAGATCTACCTCATGGCATCCTTTAACTTGTCGTCCCCTATGCTCGCCTTTGGGAATCTCATTCTGGTAAGATTCCTTGTTATCCACATCGACCTCTGTTTGTTCTTCAAGTATTGATGGCATCAGTACCATCGTTTCTGGAGTTTCTACCTCTTTGCCACTGTCCAAGGTGTTGTCTTCGAAAAAATAGTCCCAAGGATCCATTTCAACACAGTACTCTATCGCCGACTCCTCTTCCACATCACTTGATTCATCTAAGTATTCAACATAGCTCTCAGTTGGAAACTTACCTTGCGGAGTTGTAGGATATACAAGCTCCTTTTCTTCTATTGGCACATGTATCTCCACTTCTAGCTCGGGTGACATCAGTACCACCTTCTCCATAGTCTCCTCTTCTTCATCACTCCATGATTCGAATGCAATCATGGTCTCCTTTTGTGCTGCTATCCGATCGGCTGATCTTATTATTTGCTCCATTTGGTTACCCAAATTCTGAGTGCTAGCCCTGAATTCCTGTTGAAATTGCAAAGTACTATCATTAAGTTTTGAAAGAAGATCCTCTAAAGACTCACCAGGGGTATGGTATTGAGGTTGTTGCGGCCATGGCGAATATTGTGGTATGTATGGCGGTAGATAGGACTGCATGTAAGGTGGAGGTGGGCTCATCCATTGATTGCCATAGTTGAGATTGGGATGATCACTCCAACTTGAATTGTATGTTCTTTGTCCACTCCCTACGCCAAGTTGGTGCACAAGATACGCCAATTCGTCTAGTCGCCTATAGTCCTCCATGAAAAGATCCAATTTTTAAGAAATCAACCTGTAAGCACGAACAAACAAGAGTAGCGGTGTGGGGGAAAGAAAGAAATAAAACGAAATAGAGAAAAAAAAACAGAAAATATTAACACAAAAATATACAACGCCTCCCCGGCAACGGCGCCAAAATTTGGTGTGCGCTTATCGTGTACGCCCAAATTAACCCCACTCAATCCTCAAGATTGATAACAATAATGTAGTAGCGTGAGTAGGGATCGATCCCACGAGGAGGTGTGAATCTTTGTGTTAATGAAAATCAAAACAAAAGAATAATAAAATATGGGGTTGTGAGTGATTGAATTATAGTACTTAAATTAAAATTAAAGATTAAACTAATGAAAGCTATTCTTGGTATCGGTCGACTCTTCCTTGGAATTATCATCTATTTCATCGATTCACAAAAGACTCAATTTTTCATATGAATATTCATCGTTGGACGTTTAATCCAATAATCAAAGTCCTATCTCACCTTACGTGTAGTTAAGTAGCCCAAGCGTTCTAGTTTAACCCTTATCAAACAATCAATCAAAATACAAGCGATTAAGATTTAAATCGATGATAGCATATGAACTAGTGAGATCGATGAAGCTAAACAACATAATCCAAGCGTCTATGTTTAATCTAGTCAAGTGTTCTTCCTAAGAATTTAACAAACTCACAAGCGGAATTTAATTAATCTTAGTTGCTTCGTAAATTAGAGGGATCAAACGATTCCGTATTTGATATCTAATTTAGCGTTAGATTTCATGCAAGTTATTAGGTTGTCAATCCAATAAAGAAACATCAATCATATCAACAAAATCAGAAAAACTCTTGATATTCAATAAAATTGATATATAAAGCGTATGAATCTCCCCAAGATAAATAATTCCAAGGATTTGTCTTCCTCAACCAAGAATTAAAAACTAGCTAGACATAATCTAATAAAAACAATAAATAAAAGCAAGGGAAAGAATACTAATCCGATCTCCGCTCGTCGAAGTGTCAATCCCGCCTTCGCTTCGATCTTCTTAGCCGTTCTTCAACAAAATTGAAAAGAAAATATAAAACTATCCTAAACTACTCTACCCTAACTATCTAGATGGTTCAAAGGTCTGAATTTCGAGTATATATGTATTGGGAGGCTGATGGAGTAGGTTAGAATCCATGTGGGAAGGAAAGAAATCAAGTTTTTTAATTTTCCAAAAGTCTTCAGGCGTAATTACGCGTATAATGGCGTAGCTACGCCTAGACATGCCGTAGCGTTGGCGTAATTACGCCTGTGAATGGCGTAATTACGCCTGTCCATCATTTTTCTGGCGAGTTTTGTATTTTGGCCATAACTTTCACATACGAACTCCGAATTCGACGAGTCAGCTGTCCACGCGAAGATAACTCAAAGTTCTACAACTTTTATATGGACCACATTCCCAAAACTTGGCTGGAATACATAGAAATTTGAGGAGAAAGGAGCAACATGTGTCTTTGATTCCGGTTTTTTCCTCTTTTCTTCAACTTTATTGCTTCTTTCATCATTTTAGCTTGATTTCTTCACCTTTCCCTACATTTACACAAATATACGATTAGGTAGCATATGTATCAATTTATCCATCAAAATATACCAAATCGTAGACAATTAAGCGCAATAGATGTGTCTATTTCTAGTCACATCAGCATGTTTTCAGCGATCGATCACGGAATGGAGAATTTTGGGCATTGAGGCAGTATCATCTCGCGATCGATCGAGGCCCATTGGCGATCGATCGCGAGAAGCCAAAATATGTGTTTTAATTATTTATTGTGGGATTTTTGGTATTGGGCTATTATTGGCATCTAATATTGGTTTGTGTGATTGTGTAGAACTATCCCAGGTGGCAACACATCTAAGGAAGTAAAGTCCTACCACATCCTACTTTTGGAAAGGTACGTAGAAGACATACGGGCACCCAACAGTAACATGCAATTTATATACGCATTGGGATATGCATTGTTGATGCAAGTGTATATTGAATTGTGCATTGTGGATGCAAATACATGTTGATCTATGCATTATGATTGCATATGTGTATGTTGATTGTTTGGTGCACATCCCATGAGTCATGGTTATATTGGAGTGATGATTTTAATGCTTTGCCATTGTCACTTGAAGCGATGATAGAATACTTGCCGCTGTCATATTTAGCGAGGAATGAATATTTGCCACCAAATGTTGAAGCGAGGGTATTGCCGCATGTCGCATTTAGCGAGGTTATTCAATGCCGCTAATATGTCGAAGCGAGGGGTATTGGTGCCGCTGTCATGACATGCGAGGTGCATTAAAATACAATGTTATAACAGACTAGGGATTGGTAATTGGTGATATGTCATGACATTTGTGAAACCATTGAATAATCCATTGATTATACTCATGAGTTATTATACAGGGACAACCAAAAAGGGGGGCGTTTAAAATGCAATTGGGAAACATGAAGTGTTTTGTATTTACGGTTTCTGCATTTACGCTTTTAATCATGCTACGTTTAATATGGATCATTATATGCTCATGATTTGGGGGTTGTCCTTGTAGGTACATCTTGGCATAAAGGGGCTAAGGTCGGGTTGACACAGTGAGCTAGCGAGGAGGGCTTTTGATATAGAAGCTGGGATCCTTTTGTATAGTTTCTACTCTAGGAGTAGTGTAAATCTATAGGATTAACATTCATTTTTGTTAGGAATGTAATTAATCCATTTGGAAGTAATTATCTTGGCATGTAACCCTTAAAGCTCAAGGCATCAACACGAACTTTTTACACTCTAATAATACACTTTAACTCTACTTATGTCCTTATTTCACACTAAAGGAACTAGGGTCCTTACATATATCGAAGCGATGAGAATTCCGCTGTCATATTATAGCGATGAAGAATATTTTCCGCTTATAGCGAGGGATATTATGCCACTGGTATGTCGAAGCAAGGTAGCGATGAAGGATATTTGCCGCTATATAGCGAGGAATATCATGCCGCTAGTTCTATGGCGATGGTTCATGCCGTCGGGTATATATAACGATGGTTCATTCCGCTAGTTCTATGGCAATGGTTCATGCCGCTGGGTATATATATCGATGATTCATTCCGCTAGTTCTAAGGCGATGGTTCATGCCGCCGGGTATATATAGCGATGGTTCATTCCGCTAGTTCTATGGCGATGGTCCATGCCGCCGGGTATCTATAGCAATGATTTATGCCACTGATTCTATAGCAAGGATATCGCCGATTTCGTAGCTCGGGATTGTGCCACCTTTCGAGCGATGGGTGCTGATCACGTACCGCTATTGGGCAATGGATACATGCATGCTCTATCTTATTAGTGATGAGTTATGGTAGATTACTCTTTTGTTAGCATTATTGTGGATGTCATGTAATGACATATACCGTCACGGGTTGACGATGATATTGCAGATGTCATGTATTGACATATACCGTCATGGGTTGACGATGATATTGTGGATGTCATGTATTGACATGTACCGTCACAGGATAACGATGACGTAGAGGATGTTCTATGTGGATGGATGTCGTCGTTACGATGAAAAATACAGTTAGGTATTTGTATTTACTCCTATGGTTTGAGTGACGATGGTGGGCACATAGTGGTGTCTGCTTCACCAGTTGAGGAGACCATTGTGCCGAGTAGGTTTACTCGATGAATAAATGGATGCGCCGTACACGAAGTGTACGCAGCACATATTTTGAGGTAGATATTTTACGAGTTGTGGTACCTTTGGGTATACTCGTTGGGATGGCTATGGCCAAGTGACTGGTGGTAGGAGTAGTTATTGAGGAAATTACTTGCATGTATCGATGTGACGTATGGTGGACATGGTCGCACCCACACATGAAGGTGTGGAATAAGTCCTAATGGATTAGGATTGCATTGTGGTTGAGCAAGGACACCGGAATGTCCGTTGTGCTTTGGTGTTAGAGAAATATTGGGTGATGACCCACTACTCTAATGGATGATACGGTATGGTATACCGGGGTGGAACGTGTGATACGTTGGTAGGTTTGGTATAAACCTAAGGAGGCAACGATCTGCTAGCCAGGTATTGTTGACGTGTTATAGTGAACTTGTTGTGGCATTATACTGCTCGTTGGAACCGAGTTTGGTGAATCGTATGATGATACAATGAGGGTTTATGGTGGACTCTTGTAGTCACTATGTGGCATGAGGATTGAGGCAGGGAATACCTCACGAGAACGTTTATACATTAAATATTTTGAGGGACTTGTACTGGGACGACTCAATTTTGTTGGGAGTACCAACGTGAGTGTCAACAAGTCATTGTTAGCTCTGGTTGAGAATCCTTGCATATGGAATGCAATGGGGGACACGATCGGAATTGTGGGATATAGTTAGTGGGGTGACACTACTATATTGATTGTATCTCTTGGAGAGATTTTGAGCGATACTGTCATGGAGACTGCTGGTGTTGAACGAGGGTTGATTGTGAATCAGCCATGGTAAGCATTACTGGTGTTGGACTGGGTAATGGCTTTCTATTTTTGGTGATACTTACGAGGAGACGTCTCTGGGGAGTGTAAGTAACCCCATGAGCATACAACGCAGCGGAATAAAATTTTGGGATTACAAACCAGCGATCTATACATAGGGATTCATATCGGATTAGAGAATTACAAGTGTCTTACCCTTGTAGCGCGTTTGAAGCAGAATCCACGGAGCTGCACCACGTCCTACGCCTTCTCCGAGTCACTAAGCAAAACTCGATTGGTTTTGCCTCAACGGTATCCACACGATCAAATCGGGTGAAGGGATGGATTAATAACACGTTGCTAGACAAGTTATTAATCCGATACACGAAGCTAACTCGATTCACAATCGAAGATGGCACGAAAAACCACCAAGAACCACACGGCTATGATAGAGCCGAGAGTTCAACTTGGTGCGGCCGAGAGCTTCCTTTGGGTGGCTAGGTTTTGTTCTTTTGATCTTGTCTTACAATTAAAAACCTTGCAATCATATTAAATATGAATAATTAAAGGCTTTCTTAAAGCTTCATGGGCTTAAGCCCATGATTTAATTAATCCTTATGATTATTAATTAAGACTCCTCTTAATTATTTAATTCATCCCATGAATTTAATTTCCCTTCTCGATTTAATCTTTTGTACGACCCGATAGGATCTCGTAATGTTGGCAGTGACATAAAATCTCATTTTATGTCGCAAGCATCGAGCGGTATCTAGCAAGACATCGATGCTACCCAAATTACGAGAATGTCAATGACTCGACATAACCTTTAGAACTTGTGATAATATTAATCATGTAACTTAATCCCTTTGTCCTTTGTGTTTAGATTGAACACGAGTCATGGAATAGTCATACTCGTATATTCAATCTCTATTTCTTGATCCCCAAGTAGAACTAGAATAAACGAATAAGCTCGATATCTCATATCGACTCATTCGAGCATGGCCATGCATTTTAGTTCTCACTTGATCAAGGGCCAAACACATCTCCTGTTATATAGGAGGGACAAATCCTATCTCGATCAGTCAACATCCCTCTACATAATTCGTAGTGTATCCAATAGTCGCCTTTATAGTATACCCTGTTACGGGTAACTTTTGACGATATCAAGATACATAACTCCTTATGTTGGGATCTCTGATGATCACAAGTCGTAAGGATTACATACATTATTATCACTATGAGAATTGCATATGACGATCATATAACTATCCATGTTGCATTCTCATGGTGGGTCTGTTCAGTACATCGTTCTCTAACATGTACCCATATGTTGATTTGATATCTCATATCAATGAACAATTCATCGATCAACATATACTAGTCTCTACGTATTATCATTATCCATTTCATGATAATACTTGACTAGGAACTTCTTTAAGAATAATACAATATTATTCTAAGGACATTAACATATATATTAATTCACAATGCACAGTTAAAAGAATAATATATAATAATGAATTTCCATTCATAAAACCATAAACATTGTATGTCTTAAACAATCATCTAATGACTTGTCTTATGGCATATCCCAACAAATCTCCCACTTGCACTAAGACCACTCAGACATATACCTAATGCCTAGAGATCTAGTATGACGATCATGTTTCTGCTGTGACAGCGGCTTCGTCAATGGGTCAGATACATTATCATCTGTTGGTACTTTGCATATTTTAACATCTCCCCTTTCAACGATTTCTCGAATGAAATGGAAACGCCTAAGTATGTGCTTGGATCTTTGGTGAGATCTTGGTTCCTTAGCCAATGCGATCGCTCCATTGTTGTCACAATAGAGTTCTATCGGATCTTTAATGCTAGGCACCACTTCAAGTTCAGAAATGAACTTCCTCATCCAAACAGCTTCCTTTGCTGCATCCGAGGCAGCAATATACTCAGCTTCCGTTGTAGAATCGGCTACTGTTTCTTGCTTTGAACTCTTCCAGCTCACAGCACCCCCATTTAGGCAATACACATATCCAGATTGCGATCGAAAATCATCTTTGTCGGTTTGGAAGCTAGCATCAGTGTAACCCATTACATTGAGCTCTTCCTCACCTCCATAAATCAAGAATGTATCCTTAGTCCTTCTCAAGTACTTCAGGATATTCTTGACAGCAATCCAGTGACCTTCACCTGGATCAACTTGATATCTGCTCGTCATGCTCAAAGCATACGATACATCGGGACGAGTACATATCATGGCATACATGATAGATCCAATAGCTGACGCGTATGGAATCTTACTCATGGGTTGTCTCTCATCTGGTGTTGAAGGAAACTGTTCCTTCGAGAGATAAATACCATGTGTCATAGGCACGAATCCTTTCTTGGATTCTTGCATGCTAAACCTTTTAAGCACCTTGTCTATGTACGTACTTTGACTTAGACCAAGAAGCCTTCTCGATCTATCTTTCATCGAAAAGCAATTCCCTAGCCAAATCTTTACAGATTGCAAGGCAGGGATATCATTTCCAATAAGAAGTATGTCATCTACATACAACACTAGGAAAATGATTACGCTCCCACTGACCTTCTTGTAGACACAAGGTTCATCTTCATTTTTGATAAAACCAAACTCTTTGATTGCATCATCAAAACGAAGATTCCAACTCCGAGAAGCTTGCTTCAATCCATAAATGGATCGTTGTAGCTTGCATATCTTTCCAGCATCCTTTGGATCGATAAAACCCTCGGGCTGTGTCATGTACACATCCTCGAGCAGATTTCCATTAAGGAAAGCTGTTTTGACATCCATCTGCCAGATTTCATAATCATGAAATGCAGCTATTGCAAGTAAGATCCTTATGGATTTAACCATGGCCACTGGTGAAAAGGTTTCATCATAGTCAATACCATGAATTTGTTTGAATCCTTTTGCAACCAGTCGACCTTTATAGGTTTGTACATTACCATCCATATCGGTCTTTTTCTTGAAAATCCATTTGCACCCTATGGGTCGTACCCCTTCAGGTGGATCAACCAAAGTCCATACTTGGTTTGCATACATGGATTCCATCTCAGATTTCATGGCCTCTTACCATTTCTCAGAATCATTGCCCATAATAGCTTGTTGATAAGATGACGGCTCATCCTCATCAATAAGTAGTAAGTCACCTTGTTGAGTCACAAGAAATCCATATCTCTGTGGCTCCCGGTGTTCTCTTACAGACCTACGCTGGGCTTGTGTCTCTTGAGCAGGTACTTCTTCCACAACAGCTTGTGGTGCCTGCTCTGCTTCCATCTCAATCTCAGGTTCAGTGTTTTCTTGTGGTTGAACTTCACTAAGTTCTATTTTTCTCCCACTGGTTTTTCTAGAAATAAATTCTCTTTCAAGAAATACACCAGTCCGAGCAACAACTACTTTGTTCTCGGTGGGATAATAGAAATAGTACCCTTTCGTTTCCTTAGGATACCCCACAAATAAACACTTATCAGATTTGGGTCCAAGTTTGTTAGTGGCGTGACGTCTAACGAAAGCCTCACAACCCCAAATCTTCATAAAAGACATACTAGGACGCTTCCCAGTCCATATCTCATATGGTGTCTTTTCCACTGATTTAGATGGAACACGGTTCAGTAAGAAAATTGCTGTTTCTAGAGCGTGTCCCCAAAACGATATCGGAAGATCTGCATGACTCATCATTGATCTAACCATGTCTAACAAGGTTCGATTTCTCCTCTCGGATACACCATTCCATTGTGGAGTATACGGAGGAGTGAGTTGTGGGACTATCCCACACTTCTTTAGATAGTCATGAAACTCTTGGCTTAAGTATTCTCCTCCTCGATCTGATCGAAGGATTTTGATACTTTTGCCAAGTTGGTTTTGTACTTCATTCTTGAAATCTTTGAACTTTTCAAAGGTTTCATGTTTATGTTTCATTAGGTACACATACCCATATCTACTGAGGTCATCAGTAAATGTAACGAAGTATTGAAAACCACCTCTAGCTTGCGTACTTATTGGTCCACATACATCACTATGTATTAGTCCCAATAAAACATTTGCCCTTTCAACATGTCCCTTGAAAGGGGCTTTAGTCATCTTGCCCATTAAACAAGATTCGCATGTTTCATATGATTCAAAATCAAATGAATCTAATACTCCATCCTTATGAAGTTTAGATATGTGGTTCTCGTTTATGTGGCCCAAGCGATAGTGCCAGAGATAAGTCGGATTACAATCATTATTTTTAATCCTTTTAGTATTTATGTTATAGATAGACATATCAAGATTTAATACATAAAGACCATTCACCATTTGTGCACTAGCATAAAACATATCATTTAAATAAATAGAACAACAATTGTCCTTTATTATAAATGAAAAACCATACTTGTCTAAACAAGAAATAGAAATAATGTTTTTAGTAATTGAAGGCACAAAATAACAGTCTTTTAAAATCAGTGATAAACCAGAAGGTAAAGCTAAATGATAATCTCCTAAAGCTAATGCAGCAACTCTTGCTCCATTTCCAACTCGGAGATCAACTTCACCTTTCGCCAACGTCCTACTCCTTTTGAGATCCTGCACATTTACACAAATGTGAGATCCACATCCAGTATCTAATACCCATGATGAAGAAGTAGATAAATTGACTTCTATAACAAAAATACCTGAAGCGGAAGTCACACTTCCTTTCTTTAGATCCTCCAGGTATACTTTGCAGTTCCTTTTCCAATGGCCGGTCTCACCGCAATGGAAACAGTTCCCTTCCTTTGCTATCCCTCCCTTTGGCTTTAGTGCAGAAGACTTTGGCTTAGATTTAGCAAAGACCTTCTTTGCTTTCTTGTTGCCTTTAGCTTTGGCCCTTCCTTTGCCCTTATTCACAATAAGGACATTTGTGGCCTTAGTCTTCTTAGTATTTGCTTCATATGTTCTCAACATACCAAGCAACTGTGGTAGAGTCTTTTCCATGTCAGTCATATTGTAATTTACTACAAATTGACTGAAGCTTTCAGGCAACGATTGCAAGATCACATCGGTGGCCAACTCTTGGTCCAATGGAAAACCCAGCTTGTCCAGATTCTCAATGTACCCAATCATCTTGAGTACATGAGTTCCAACCAAGCTTCCTTCTACCATCCTGCACTGGAATAACGCTTTAGAGATGTCATACCTCTCTTGTCTAGCTTGCTGTTGGTACAACTGCTTTAAGTGTTCGATCATATCGAACGCCTCCATTTCCTCATGTTGCTTCTGAAGCTCAGAGTTCATGGTGGCAAGCATGAGGCACCCAACATCAAGTGCGTCACTCTGATGCTTCTTGTAAGCATCTTTTTCGGTTCTTGTAGCCGTTAGGGGAGGTTCCTCAACGGGTAAGGGTTCCTCTAGGACATATTGTTTCTTTTCTTGTTTGAGGACTATCCTCAAGTTCCTATGCCAGTCTAGGAAATTCGTCCCATTTAATTTGTCCTTCTCAAGGACCGATCGCAGTGATAAAGTGCTAGTAACGTTGTTAGTTGCCATGGATATCTACAATATAAATATGCAAAATAAGTTTATGATTTAATCATTTAACATGGTCTTATATTAAATGATACTCCCACTATTTTGTTTGAAAAATATCAACCCTCGAAACCTTTAGTGGGCCAAGATCCATATTTCACTTAATCTTGAGTTAGCTTTGGCTAATCTCCCAAGACTCGGTTATTTAGGTAGACAAGACTTTGTCAATTATATCACATATAATTCTTGGATAGTTGGACGAACAACGCTTTGTTCAATTCATCAAATGAATTAAAATCCAACCCATGCCTCTAGGTTCCCAATCCTATTGAGATAACCTAGTTAAGTCGTACCCAATTAAAGTATAACGGATATCACTTTTATCCTTTCGCGCCTTACTAAGATTGCCACGGTGCTTTGCTTTGGCAAACCCACATATGTACAATCGAAGTTATTGACGAGTACTTTTATTTTGGAAGGCATCTAAAACTTAATATTTTAGAGGGATTTATTGATCTCATGATTAATTTGATAATTTAAAATATGTCCACTACATATAGTTGTATACATATCTACATATATGTGTAATACTATTATCAAACTAAAACATAAGATAAATCATGCATCAACATACATAATTAAAACGTGACATGGTTATAACCCCTACTAATGAGTTTCTCAAGCCAATGAGAAACTCCTATGAGTCAACCTAAGGTAACTTCATAAGCTCCTTCCTTTGGCTCCAATTTGTGAATGGCCTCCTCATCCCGGCACGATGCTCCATCTTCATTGATCACCATCAATAAAATAAACTATACTATTTACAAGATATAGAATTCCTCGATTCACATTCGAGGGGAACATAGGGGAGGGATTACATTTAGAATAAAATAGAGAAAGGCACGACTCGCAGGTCGTATTATAAATTACAATCATTCACAAATCCTATCTAATAGGTCAAAGGGCTATAACCACGCACCATGCTCAAACAACACATAAAGCATGCATTAACATTTAATTAATTAAATTCTAAACATTTTAAATTTAATTTTAATTAAAACTGTAATATAATTTTTGAAAAATTATCGTACGCTCGGGACATCACATGCCACGAACTAAAGCGACTAAAACACGAACCACCATGGTTCGAACCAAAACCCACGGCTGGACCAATAGTGGGCCTAGGGTTCGAAACCCTAGCCCATGGCCGAGCCATGGTCCATGCGGCGGCTTGGGTGCGGCGCTGCTAGGGTTCCAAACCCTAGCCGCCTTGCACCATGTTGATTCTATCGAGCCAACTTGCACCTTTTCAATACTTTATCGAGCCAATAGAGTTCAAAACCCTAGATAGTGCGACGGCTTGACCCATGCTCGAGCCAGGGTCCGAACCCTAGCCCTTAAGCGGCGGCCGAGAGGCTTATGTGACTAGGGTTCAAAACCCTAGCCTATTGGAAGCGGCGGCCGAGCCATGGTGACTAGGGTTCGAAACCCTAGCACCTAGGTGGCGTCGGCCGTGAGCCATACTCGAGCTAATGTTCCGGTTTTTGATCACGAATTATCATATATTTCGATCCGTCAATTATATCATATATATTATCATACGTTGATTTTCACAAAATCGATTTTTCCATATCATATATGAAAATACAGTTTTAAATAGCATGCAATATAAATTCTAACATGATTAAACTATTTAACCACATAAATCCGATATGAGCCTTGTACACGGCTCTGATACCACTGTAAGTAACCCCATGAGCATACAACGCAGCGGAATAAAATTTTGGGATTACAAACCAGCGATCTATACATAGGGATTCATATCGGATTAGAGAATTACAAGTGTCTTACCCTTGTAGCGCGTTTGAAGCAGAATCCACGGAGCTGCACCACGTCCTACGCCTTCTCCGAGTCACTAAGCCAAACTCGATTGGTTTTGCCTCAACGGTATCCACACGATCAAATCGGGTGAAGGGATGGATTAATAACATGTTGCAAGACAAGTTATTAATCCGATACACGAAGCTAACTCGATTCACAATCGAAGATGGCACGAAAAACCACCAAGAACCACACGGCTATGATAGAGCCGAGAGTTCAACTTGGTGCAGCCGAGAGCTTCCTTTGGGTGGCTAGGTTTTGTTCTTTTGATCTTGTCTTACAATTAAAAACCTTGCAATCATATTAAATATGATTAATTAAAGGCTTTCTTAAAGCTTCATGGGCTTAAGCCCATGATTTAATTAATCCTTATGATTATTAATTAAGACTCCTCTTAATTATTTAATTCATCCCATGAATTTAATTTCCCTTCTCGATTTAATCTTTTGTGCGACCCGATAGGATCTCGTAATGTTGGCAGTGACATAAAATCTCATTTTATGTCGCAAGCATCGAGCGGTATCTAGCAACACATCGATGCTACCCAAATTACGAGAATGTCAATGGCTCGACATAACCTTTAGAACTTGTGATAATATTAATCATGTAACTTAATCCCTTTGTCCTTTGTGTTTAGATTGAACACGAGTCATGGAATAGTCATACTCGTATATTCAATCTCTATTTCTTGATCCCCAAGTAGAACTAGAATAAACGAATAAGCTCGATATCTCATATCGACTCATTCGAGCATGGCCATGCATTTTAGTTCTCACTTGATCAAGGGCCAAACACATCTCCTGTTATATAGGAGGGACAAATCCTATCTCGATCAGTCAACATCCCTCTACATAATTCGTAGTGTATCCAATAGTCGCCTTTATAGTATACCCTGTTACGGGTAACGTTTGACGATATCAAGATACATAACTCCTTATGTTGGGATCTCTGATGATCACAAGTCGTAAGGATTACATACATTATTATCACTATGAGAATTGCATATGACGATCATATAACTATCCATGTTGCATTCTCATGGTGGGTCTGTTCAGTACATCGTTCTCTAACATGTACCCATATGTTGATTTGATATCTCATATCAATGAACAATTCATCGATCAACATATACTAGTCTCTACGTATTATCATTATCCCTTTCATGATAATACTTGACTAGGAACTTCTTTAAGAATAATACAATATTATTCTAAGGACATTAACATATATATTAATTCACAATGCACAGTTAAAAGAATAATATATAATAATGAATTTCCATTCATAAAACCATAAACATTGTATGTCTTAAACAATCATCTAATGACTTGTCTTAGGGCATATCCCAACAGGGAGATGCTCGAGAATGTGGAGTACTATGGTATTAGTACAGAGCATCGTTAGAATGGGTATACGCCGTGTATACGAATTTCGATTTGGTAATAGTGGCATGGATGCACTATTCCGAACCAGTTGTGTTTTTATTGGTCCGGGATATATTTTGGTATAAATATATCCAGGTACTCCCGAACGGTGGTTCGAAATTGGAAGGTCATGGGTTCATGATATTTTCCTTGTGAGGAAGGCGGTATTTATATACCTATTGGGAATCTTTGGAAGATTCGATAAGTCGGTTTGTGTAGTGTTGGTGCTTAGGCATGTATACCAGTGTGTGTATATGAATGCCGGCATTTTGGTACTTGTCGAGCATCGGTTTAGTATGCTTGGATGAATGAATCTCTGGTGAGAGATTGTGGCATCTTAAGATTGGTAATCTCGATGAAACAATTGATTCTAGGAATGATCATGGGGTCAGATTGACTCCCTTTGAGGAGGGATTGTCATATGATTGGGTCGAGGCAGTTCCTTGCTGGGTAATTCGATAGCATCATTGTGTTTAGATTGTTGAATCCTAGGGTAATCGAGGGATGGCCAGTATTGGATTTGTTGGGTGTCGTTGTCGACACATGTGGCGAGAATGTAATCGATTTTTTTCCTTGCATGCTCTTTATGGAAACTTGAGACTTTGTGGAGTCTCGATGGCGTGTTTGAACCAAGATATGATTTCTTGGAACACACGGATGTAGGCATCTTTGGAGATGTGTTTGTGTTGATCAGTGGCCGTGAGTTGCCCGATCCGAGTTGCAAATGGTGTAACTACTCCCTCGACGGAGATGGATTTGGAGAGCGGAAACCGGGATCAGTATGTGTATACTGTAGTATACCAGTGGTCTCCGTCGTAACGATTGTGTTTGACATCGTAGACCAAGTGGTGGAGATATCATGGAAGTGATATCTACATTGGAATCAGGGATGATTCAAGTAGCTAACAGTTATGGTTGACTGACTGCTTTTGGGTGGTTAGCATCGAGGTATGCTGACTTCTTTTAAGATTGTGATGGTTTGGGAGGTTTGCTCTATTTCAGAGATTGGTGCGAGGTCGGTGTCCTCGCAGTTGGTGTGTCGTTCACGATATGTTCATGATCGACGATGTGGATCCGTTTGGATTGTGTGGTCTTGGCTATACGTGGTGTGCGCCTGTGCAAATTTCAAGGATGAAATTTTATTTGTGGGGAATAATTGTGATGCCCGGGAATTATTGTTATAAATCCCGATGTGGTATTGATCCTTAATGGATTTTAATTGTGGCAATCATGAATTAATTACGGTATTGGGACTCCCGATGATTTTAAATCCGGTATTTGGGGTCGTTGGATCCAAGGGTTGAGATTGTATTCTTATCGTGGTATTAAACCTTGGAATTGGGTTTTTGGTGGGATCTGGGGTGCTTTGTTGGGGCTGGTAATAGAAATTGAGATTGATAGGTAATTATTGAACACATATGATTTTTAATGAGTCATGATGTATTTGTGGGGGACTCATGATTTTTGAGCCTTGGTACTATATATACCAAGTGGACTCGGTGTTCAATCATTGTTGGCTTTTCTTCTCTCTCTCTCTCTCTCTCTCCCTCTCTCTCTCTCTCTCTCTCTCTCTCTCTCTCTCTCTCTCTCTCCCCAACCCTTCCCCTCTTTTCTTCATTTTCCTCCAATCGAGGCTCGACTTGGGAGCCGAATTTCTCGAAGATAAGTTGCACATGATTCATCGAGTCACGGGACTAAGGAAAGTTTTGATTCGCACTACGGAATTCTAAGTTACGTATAACGTACGAGCATAGCCTTTTATATTATTGCAACTGTGAAATGCATGATGTACTGTTAATGTAATAAATTGGTAAGTATTGCAATTTGAATGGTGCCGCTATGGAGCGAGCAACAGTTGAGATGTTGTCGCTATGGAGCGAACATCGGTTATGATGCCGCCACTATTGGGCGTGCGAGGTAACGAAAATGTGGAATTAGTGGTTAGGTATATGGAATATATGTAATCATTGTTTAATCATTGGATTTTATTAATTATGGAATTTGGCAATTAGTGAACGGATTTAGTTAATCAATGAAATGATTAATTGGGTTTTTAGGAATTTGATGGTTTCGGTTATTTTGGGAACATGAACAGTACAGGGGATCCCGTATGAGGATGACACTATTCAGGGAGTGTCTTTTAAATTCATCGCTTTACATTCTGTAAATTATGTAATGTGATATTGTGATTATTGGATTGGTGGTGTTGGTATGCTCACTCGTGTGGGGGCTGTCTCTGTTGGGGCAGGTGGAACAGGTATAACGGTAGCTCCAGAGTTGAGATCGAGCTATGGATTGGAGGTACTTCCAGGATCGAGGTACCGATGCCGGTATTGAGTAGGGAATTTTATACATTAGATACACATACATTCATTCGATGCTCGTATGTGAGCACTTCTATATGTGTATATGGTTTGTATAAAGGGCATGTGCCTTTCTCTTTTCATTTATGGGTTGCATGCAATTATTTAATGAATTACTAAATGAATTGGGAACATGTTAGTGTATTATAAGATGTATACTTAAGGGTTGAGTGGTATGGGGGATTTGAACATTATGTGGAATAATATAAGGAATTTGTTGGTATATTATGCTATGGTTGCATGTGGTTTTCCCCTTATTACATGATTGTATGCACTAAATACATGGGTTAATACACTAATAGCGGGTTAAGGGCACGGGGGTCCTTACAGTCTTCTTTCAATTTTATTAATTAATGGCTCTTTCATTCTGACGCTAATGGTGGCGCTGCTATCATAGAGGTGTGGCGCTCTGTTGTACGTTTGTCACAATGAGTTGTACTTGTTTCATCTTGTTGCTTTATACGTCTACTGACTTCTCCTCTGCTGTCCATCTGCTGGTTGCTTGGCTAATGTTTATTTCATCATCTACTGGTACTAGGGGTGCTTATAGGCCCAATCCAGTCCAATCCGAACCGGAATCGGCCGGTTCTGGTTCCGGTGATTCGGGAACTGGTCCGATCCGGTAAGGAACTAGATCGGTTTTGATGTTAACAAAACTTGTTATTGTGTTGCTAACATATTTCATCAAGTGTGAAGTTCATAGATCATAATTAAGAGCTTGATGAATTACAAAAGAAGTAGCTTGAAAATATCCAGCTGGACCAAGACTGAAATCCTGGCAGAGCGGATTATTTCGATCATATCTCATAGCTCGGATATTGAAATGGCATGCTTCTAAAGAGGTTGAACTGCCAACTCAAAATACTAAAAGTCATATTTCACAACAGATCGACTAGTTCAAATGTTATCAAGGAGAAAAGACACCTGCAAGATCCAGTTGTACTGCGAATAAACAGCAAGCTGTTACAGCAAGCAACTGTCAGTATGTTGGGCATAACTCTTAGCTCGTTTATTGGAACGAGACGATTCAGTATGGGTTGGAAAGCTAAGGCAAAGATCTACAAGTAATCTTTGGAAGTCAAAGACTGAATCGGACGTTAAAATGTCCAAAACACTTATGCAAGTCACGCCATGTGCTGCTGCATCCAGCAAACATACAGCAGGACCATCACCTCGTATTTCAAGCATAACTCTCTCATACAAACTTGAAATCAATCGATTCTTGATTCCGTGGAAAGCTAAGAGAAAGGGCTACAACTTTCATGTAGATCACTTTGCCCAGAAATCAAAATTCAAGAGCTACAAGCAACAGATCAGAAGAGCAAGTTTATCAAGCTTGTCTTGCTTCAGACTGATCTGTCCAGACCAGACTGACCTGTCCAGACCAGACTGATCTGTCCAAGCTGATCCGGCCAGACCGGTCCGAAATACAAAGAGCAGACTGATCTGTCCAAAGTGATCCTGATAGACCTGTCCGAAATACAAAGAGCCCAGAAACCAGAATATGACCGTTGCAAGCTCGGGAATGATGCAGAACCTTTTCCAACAGGCATATTCTTGTGTCTAACGTATATATCGTTACTTGGGGCTATATATACATAATTTGGAAGCTCAATAACAGCTGATTGAAGATCAATCCAAGCCTTCCAAAGCAAACCCACTTGGGATTCAATTGGGGAACTTCAAAGACAAAAGCTGCTAAATGAAGAGCACTCCCCAAACCTTTGGCACCTCTTACCTTGTTGTATCAGATTCATTATGGAATCATTTGTGCCTTTGTATTCACTCTATTCATTGTATTTGTGAGCTAAAATAGAAGAGTGAATATCATTGTAACAATTTGTAATTCATCACAGCTGGATGAAAGATCTTTGTATGTGAGACATTAAAGAACATACATAGTTGAGTTGCTAGGAGTTCTAGTTGGATGGGGCATTCCAAACATGATCGGGTTTGTACAAAGAGTTGTATAAATCAAAGTCTTCTAGTGGAATCCTTCCATGAGGTGGAAGAAGGGGAGACGTAGAAGGATTACACCACCTTCGAACTTCCATAAACAAATGCTTGTTTATTTACTTTCTTGCATTTATTTACCTAACTGTTTTTACATACTTTCTTGCATATCTTTAAAATGACTTTCAAATGGTTAATCAGTTATATAGCTGGTTATGTCGAGTGTATTCCGCTCGGTTTTGTAACCCAACTCGATATAATATCTCGGTGCAATTATTTCAAGAACACGAGCTATTGAAGCTCAAGATTGGTTGAACTCCGGTGTGGAATGACAACTCACCCCCGAAATTGATCCTGACAAAAACATAGAAAATAAACTATGTTATCTTCAAAGTAATCTTCTGTTCGTCATCATAGTCTCTGTCTTCCCCCTTTTTTTCATCAGCACCCATGCATCTGCTTTCCAAATTCCAGGCTGGTGGTGAACACCAGAACTGGGAGAAGCAGCTGGAGCTAGCAGAGATGAGTTAGATAAGTAATCAACCCACGTAGGGTTGATTTAAATAAGTAATGAAACCCATGAATGAGAATTGCAGAGAAGATGCAAGAACATTAAGTGAGGTTTTAAGATAAGCATGTTGCAACGATATGATGGTGAGAAAGTGAGCATGCTATTTATAAGAAAAAATAACAAACGGCCCTGTGATGAGTCATGTCAATAAAAGTGATTTAGATATGATATATCGGGAAAGCATGATTTTATTGAAAAGCTAAATAAAGTAACATAAGGAGACAAATAAAACGTTACAGAGGGTGTCCCAACCAATGCTTGGAGTAGTCACGGGGTGAGGAAGTAGTGTCAGAGTGTGTTTGTCGTGGACTGCGAGACCTCTGTTGGGATGAATGTCGCGGCTGACTTAGTTCGCTTGTGCCAGCAGAGGGGCATCTTTTTTGTGGGGTCTTCCCACCTTAACAATGTTTTAGAGACATAAGAAGGACTAATCATGCATTAATAACATCTTAGGGTTCTAGTTGTTACATGAGCTAACAGAAATTGCAGGTCAAATAAAACTTCAAAGCTTATTAGTTACATTCCCATAATGAATGTTAACATGTTAGATTTATACTACTCCTACAGTAGATACTAAACAGAAGCTGAATCCTATACGTTCCTGTATTCCTCGTAGCTCACTACCTCAACCCGACCCTTAGTCCAAAAGTGTACCTACAGGAACAACCCATCATGAGCATGTACATCATTACTTAACATCATAAGGCAATGTCATATAAATAAATGCATGAAAATAATTGGTAACGTATACTTCCTGGTTAATCGCATTAACCCTTTTTGGTTGTCCCTGTTTCATAGTCATGCATAAAATCATTAATTCTTGACATGAATGATTAAAATCATCATCTTATAAATATCATCATCTTATAACATCATCATCATCATATAAGCATCATCATCTTGTAATTATCATTATCTTATAACATCATCATCATATAAGCATCATCATCTTGTAATTATCATTATCTTATAACATCATCATCATATAAGCATCATCATTTTATAGTTATCATTATCTTATAACATCATCATCATATAAGCATCATCATTTTATAGCATCATCATCTTGTAGCATCATCATCTTATAGCATCATCATCTTGTAGCATCATCATCTTATAGCATCAACATCTTATAACATCATAACAAAATATAACAGTAAATGTACGACATCTTAGTTAAGTGAACATGCTGGTTATTCGTTACCTTCTTCTTGTTGTTCCTGATTCATAATCATGCATATGGGCATCTTACCCTGTGGCATCTTACCACATTATAAACATCGCATGGCCTCTTACCATGTGGGGCATCTTACCCCGTGGCATCTTACCACAAATAAACATCGCATGGCCTCTTACCATGTGGGGCATCTTACCCCGTGGCATCTTACCACAAATAAACATCGCATGGCCTCTTACCATGTGGGCATCTCACCCCGTGGCATCTTACCACAAATAAACATCGCATGGCCTCTTACCATATGGGGCATCTTACCCCGTGGCATTTTACCACAAATAAACATCGTATCATAATATTATATAAACATCGTATAAACATCATCATATAAACATTGTATAAACATCATCATATAAACATCATCATTTCATCGTATATATTCATGCGATAAATGCATAGTCATAGTGTAGGGATGTGTTTTACCGTCCGATGCCCGTACGTCTCTTACGTACCTTTTCAAAAGGAGGAGGAGTCAACAGACTTATCTCCTTGATTGTGCTGGTACCTGGGATGGCTCTACACAACCACATAATATAATATTAGATGCCTCAATACTATCTCATATCATAAACTTAACAAAATAGAACATCATCTTATTTTTCAACATTCTGCCTCTCTCGATCGATCGGCCCCGAGGTCCCGATCGATCGAGAAACTGTGCACAAATAGTGCCCAACCATTCTGCCTCGCTCGATCGATCGAAACATTTTACCGATCGATCGAGGAGCTTCTCCGATCGATCGAGAATCCTTTCGATCGATCGGCACCTGAAATTCAAAACATGCTTTAAACATTCTGTCTCGCTCGATCGATCGGGACCAAAATCTCGATCGATCGAGAGCTCTGAAAAAAATCGGGACTTCCCCAGATTTTTGAGCACCTCTTTTCACACCATCATTTCTCCTTCATAACGTAACATACTTGCTCAATCAAACATGCTAGGAGCTTTATAAAACTTCTATGTAAGCACTTAAATTCAAGGTTCAACAAAACCTACACTAGCATGCAACATAACCTCATCATAATCTTCAACCTCAACTAACTTATACAGAAACAGAGCATGTTCTTCCTTGCCCAGAATTTCGAGCACTTACTTTCATAACAAGGAAACCAACACATAACGTAAGTAATATACTCGAACAAACATGCTAGGAACTTCATAATACTACCATGTAAACATACACACCAAGGTTTCGTTCATATCTACACTAGCATGCATAAAAATCATCACTACAAAAACCCAACTCAATCAAGAACTTAGAAAAACAGGGTACCCACTTACCCCTCTCTTTTTGCTCCTCTTTTG
This sequence comes from Haberlea rhodopensis, assembly GCA_907163345.1. Taxonomy (NCBI): domain Eukaryota; kingdom Viridiplantae; phylum Streptophyta; class Magnoliopsida; order Lamiales; family Gesneriaceae; genus Haberlea; species Haberlea rhodopensis. The sequence goes on along the minus strand of CAJQUN010000433.1, from coordinate 347,525 downwards.
CAAGGATTTTTGACACCTTATTACTAGCCTTCTCCTTGTCTAAATGCAGCTAAGCTGGAACGAAAATGGAGGGGGAGAGAAGGAGAAGGGATTGATTGGGAGGTAATCATGCAAGTATGGGCTGCCAAGTGGGGAAAAGAGCATGGGCTGCCAAGTGTGGGGGGGGGGGGGGGGGGTGTGGCCGAGTGGCAGGGGGTGGGTGATGTGGGTTGGGTGGTCATGTGGTGTTTAATTGTGTCCCGGTAAATAGTACGATGTATTAAAATATCCTCACTCGATATTTTATAACTTCATATAAATTAATACATCCTTTAAAACACCCAACATCCCCCCTAAATCATATCATCATATCGTAATTATATTCCCCCAATTTAATTACACCACAACCCTTAAACTTAACATAAATCATCATCATAGCACATAATCATATAACATTTCGGGGGTATTACATTTTTGGACTAATTCCCTTCCTCGTGACTGATGATGTCTGCTGGGTTCCGATAGCCGTCTGATAATGCGAGTGACCGTGGGCAGACTGTTGCTCAAATCTTGCAACTGAGATGCAAGAGCAGCTTGCATAGATGCCAACTGCTCATAGAACTTCTAATGAATGTCATCAATTTTCCTTCCGATCTCCAGTGAGGTGGCAACATGAAGAGACTCATTTTGCTGATCGAGTTGAAGTTGGGCTTGCCCGAGCTTGGCGAAGGAGTCAGAAATGGCTTTGGTGAAAAACTTCTGAAGACTTGTAACCTTGTCAGATAGGTGATTGACATCGCGGTAGATATCCCTGAACTGAGAATCAGTGTGATGCCGTAGAGTACTAATTTCATGACTAGCGTCTTGCTCTTCATGTTTCAGATTGGCGACTTCACCAGCCAGAGTAGAAATAACACCGGACAATTGGACTAGCTGAAATACTGGAAGGTGCTTCCTCATCATTACCATGATCAGAAAAGTCAAAGAAGTTCTCACGGGGATCACTGGCTAGAGGTTGAACAAGCGAGAAGAGACCAGCTTGGTCAGCAGCATCAGTAGGTAAGATCAGCAGATACATCAACCACAGTAGGATCAGCAGATGGAGCAACTCAAGTAGATACTTCGGCGGAGGCAACACTGGTCAGATCATTCGTAGCAGAAGCTGGTATGTATGCACTTGGACAGTATGGTACTATCGACCCAGCATATATCTCTATAGTAGAGGGCAGTGGGGTTTGGATAGGTGGGATGATTTGGAGGTTTGTGAGGGGAGAAGGGACTGTGGTTAATGGTTCGATTAAGGGAACAACAATGGTGAATTCAATGGGACTTGTGGCTTGGTCTGGTGAAGAAGAAGGAGGCATTATGGCTAAAGTGTTTGGGGACGGAAGTGAGGACTCAGTGGTGTCAATATCCTCTGAAGTGAGGCTGACTTGAGTAACCACTGCTTGTATTACTATATCTATAGTAGTGGGATCAACATCCATTAATGGAGGATGTTGATCAAATACAGTAGTGTGGTCGGTTGTGACAGTGGGTGTAGGTAATAAAGTGGTAGAGGTGGAGATTACCATGGAGACCACTCATGGGGTGATAGCAACAAGGCTCCTATCAGTGGAAGCGATTGGAGCGACTGCCAGTTGGACATACCATGAGTGCAATCGCATTAGGACTTTGAGATCATGCAGTGTCTGCTCAGCCATAGAAAGCTTGGCTCCCAAGGAGTTGAGCACAACCATGTCATGGTTGGTTGTTCCTAAATCAGACTTGAACTCCTTAAGACGAGACTGGACGAGAGCTTGGAGTCCACTGACATAGTGCATCATTCTGTAGACCTCCCTTAGTTTCAAATCCTGTTCCACGCCTGGGATCTGAAGATATTCAAGAATGAGATTCTCATCAAGCCTTGCTTGAATGAGAATCTGGGAAAAGTCATTAAATCTGATCTTCAGACGAGCTTTCACCCATCTGTCAAATATTTCCATTTGCGGTTGCATCTGGGATTGTACTTCTACAATGACCAGATTGATTTTAGTCACCACTGGTGTGGAGACAGGTTCTATGGTAGCTTTACCTCTTCCGGCGGGAGTAGATGGAGGGTAGCAGTAACTACATCCTATCTTTGGCTGTCTGAGGCTTAGGGTAAGCGAACCTGCCCCTCGTCGAGAACTCAATGAGAGGTCGGTGGGGTTGACATTGGTAGATGTTGGCATGGCAGGAACAATGGCCAAAGATGCAACAACTTCAACTGGTTCTACAGTTGAAACAATTTCAGGACTGATATCCTGATAGGTATTGACTACCTCTACTGGACTTTCAGCAGCCTCAACAGTGGCAGTAGGTACTTGCTTCTTGGAAACAGCCGGGTTCCCCCTATGGGTCCTGGGCTTCTTTGAGGGGGGGGGGGGGGGGGGGGGGAGGGGAGGCGGTGATGACTCAATAGATTTTGAGATACATTGCTCAGAGTCACTCACCACCTGAGTACTCCTCCTCTTAGTGGTACCAACTTTGGACGTTCCACCTGCTTCACTTAGTTGCTTTCGGTGAATTTGCAAGTATTTGGCATTGATAAGCCAAGCTGGATGGAGAGTGTAAAGAGCTCCCACTGGGACATTCTTGCTTTCAAGGATCCGACTCAGTGGAAGAGCGAATCCAGAGTGACCCATTTCCGCGGTAACTAAATCAAGCAAAACTTGAAATAGTACAACCAACCAGTTGATGTCCATTTCTTTTATGATAGCACACATTACCTCGAACGTTTCGGGGGTGATAGCGTCAAATGATCCATATTTGCATAGAAGCCCCTTGGTTATAATATCGGCAAGCTATCGGAAGTGGTTCTTCATCAAAATCTTTTGAATGGTGGACCTTTCAGACGAGCGTAAGATCCTGAGAGCATTGTACACATTTCGTCTCGTACAACGACTGGTATGGTAGAGAAGTCAGTGAGTCCAGTAGTAGGAAGACTCAGTTGAGTTGCAAAATCCTCCTGAGTAATCATGACATTTTGGCTAGAAATGGAGGATACCACTGAGTTATCAACCACCCTCGCAGTGGCATAAAACTCTTGAGAGTTTCTCGATAGAATGTAGGTGCAAGGCTCAGCATGACCAGTAGCCCGGAGTTGTCCAAGTGTTCGAGTACACCCTTCATCTCCGCATCGGCGATAGTGTAGACGGAGTTGAAGTCCACATGAACGGCATTTGTAACAAAACTAGGTTGGCTTGTCTTCGACATCGTGAGTGGAAAAGAGCTGAGGAGTTGGTTATCTGAAAGAGAATTTCTTTGACAAGATGTTAACTCAGTAACTTTTGAAATGATAAAAGTGAGAAGTAAAAATGGTAATGACGGTTAAAGAAGGGAGATGTAACGTTGTACTGTAGATGAGCATACACATTGACACGTGGCGTTCATCTAACAGATGAAAATTTTGAGATGAAAATGGAAACAAACACGATTTGAGCGGGACCGAAATTTTATCATTAATACAAAATAAAAAGATTTGAATTCCGACGTTCCAGTTGGTAACTAATTTACGAAGGGTATATGGGCAAAGCATATTTGGTAATGCCCACTGGTATGCAGAGTCTACTGGTAAAGTAGCATCTACTACAGCAGACAATTGTCTTACCAGCTGAGCAATAGTAAACCTTCGAAAAACACACAAGTTCCCCTTGAATTAAGATTCCCCCTAAATTCATGCAATAACTAAAACATAATTCTCCATGAATTTATCATACAGAAAAAATAAGCAGTTAAGATCATTTAGTTATATCAATTAAACCAAGTATATTGCGAAAGTAAGTTGGTAGGGGTTTTGTGAACCGCTGCTTGTTGTTCGGTGGATATGTATTCCAGCCGAATCTCTTTCTTCATTACGTGATCTCGGATGAAGTGATGACGAATATCAATATGCTTGGTCCAAGAATGAAGAACTGGATTGTATGTGATAGCTATTGTCACAAAAAATCGGTTCCTCAGTGGATTCAATTCCATAATCTCTTAATTGCTGTTGAATCCATAGCAGTTGAGCACAGCAGTCGAGGGCAGTGGACGTTGCGATGGATTTCTGCTTTTTGCAACCCCATGAAATCAATCAAACCCCTAGGAATTGACAATATCCACTGGTACTTTTCCTATCAATCTTGCACCCTGCATAATCAGCATCAGAATATCCAACTAAATTTAACGTTGAATCCTTTGGATACCAGTGACCAACATTCTCAGTGCCTTTTAGGTACTTGAGAATCCTTTTCATAGCAGTGAAGTGTGATTTCTTAGGATTGGATTGGAAACGAGCACACATACATACAACAAACATTATGTCAGGTCTGCTGGCTATCAAATATAATAGAGATCCAATAATACCGCGATACATTGTTACTTCTACTGGTATGCCTGCTTCATCTAAGTCTAATTTGGCAGATGAACTCATAGGAGTGGAGGCTGCTGAACTGGTGCTCATCCCATATTTCTTGAGCAGTTCTTTGGTATAATTTGACTGATTTATCATTATTCCCTCACTAGACTGCTTGACTTACAATCCTAAGAAGAACGACAGCTCTCCCATCATGCTCATCTCAAACTGATCCTGCATGATTTTAGAAAATCTTTCGCAAAGTTTTGAGTTGGTACTGGCAAAAATAATATTATCAACATAAATCTAAACCAGTAGAGTATGGTCACCCTTTGTGAATTTAAAAAGAGTCTTGTCCACAGAGCCAATAGTAAAGTCATGCTCAGTCAAATATTTTGACAATTTCATACCATGCTCGGGGAGCTTGTTTTAAACCATACAAAGCTTTGTTCAGTTTATAAACAGAGAAATGCTACTGATGGCTTTCAAATCAGGGAGGTTGTTCAACATAAACTTCTTCCTGGAGTTTGCCGTTAAGAAAAACACTCTTAACGTCCATCTGATAGACTTTAAAGTCCTTAAAGGCAGCAAATGCAAGAAATATGCAAATAGCTTCTAATCGGGAAACAGGCGCAAAAGTTTCATCGAAGTCGATGCCTACTTCTGTCTCCTGTGCAACTAGTCTTGATTTATTTCTGATAACAATATCATTCTCATCCAATTTATTTCTAAATACCCATTTGGTACCTATAACAATGTTATGCGGTGGACGTGGTACTAAGAGCCATACTTTGTTCCTCTTAAATTGATTAAGTTCTTTTTGCATACCTTCTACCCAGCTTGGGTCTAATATATCGTCATCTATCTTCTTTGGTTCTAAATGAAAGATGAATGCAGAGTGAAGAAATTCATTAATCATCTGTCATCTGGTGCGTAGCGGAGCAGTAGGGTTACCTATGACATACTCGGGTGGATGATCCTTCTTCCACAGGAGCGGAGGTCCAAGAGGATTTGTTTCTTCGTTGGTGTGAGCGTGAGTACGTAGCTCAGTAGATTGAATTGATTCATCATTGACGTTTGCTTTGCCTACTGCATCAGGAGTGAGCATAGTAGTGTCCTCATCAAAAAGGTTCAGAGTCTGTGAACCAGCAGGTACCTCTGCTTGTGCTTCTGGGACTTCTGGTTCTAAAATACAGTCGACCCTACTTCTGTAATACAACTCATCATCATTATTGTTATCAATAGAGTATTTCTAATCGATTACTTAGATTATTTATTTGCAGTTCAGATACAGTGCTAGATTCATCAAATTTTACATGAATAGATTCTTCTACTGTAAGTGTTCTATTGTTAAATACTCTGAACGCCTTACTAACAGCAGAGCAACCAAGAAATATTCCAGCATCAGATTTAGCATCAAACGCAGTTAGATGAGTCTTTCCATTGTTGTAAATAAAATATTTGCAACCAAACATATGGAAATAAGAAATATTTGGCTTACTGCCATTCCAGATCTCATAAGGTGTTTTATTTGTTCGCTTATTAATCATAGATCTGTTCTGCGTATAACAAGATGTATTAACTACTTCTGCCCAAAATCTCTGCGCAATCTCTGATTCTGCAAGCATAGTTCGTGCAGCTTCTTTCAAAGTGCGGTTCCTACGCTCAGCAACTCCATTTTGCTATGTAGTTCTAGCAGTAGAGTATTCATGTTTAATGCCAAGGTCATCTAGATATGATTCAAGTGTTTGATAACTCAGTACCCTAGTCATTGTGAATCCTATCTATCCCACACGATTTCTCATTTTGTAGTCTTTTCAGTAGTTTGATCAGCTTTGGAGTAGCGTGATCCTTGCCACTTATAAACAAGACCCATGTAAAACGAGAGTAATCGTCTATTAGCACCAGGGTATACTTCATTTCCCCTAGACTCGTTACTGGTATAGGACCAAAAAGATCCATGTGCAGCAACTCTAGGCACCGAGAAGAAGATTTACTCACATTGTTCTTAAAGGTAGATCTGATTTGCTTACCAAGCTGGCATGCTGAACATATCTTATATTTTGAGAACTCTATATGAGACAGTCCATCAACCAAATCAAGCTTATGTAGACTGGCAATTGTTTTAAAGTTTAAGTGACTCAACCGCTTGTGCCAAAGCCAGTTTTTGGAACTATTCAAGGCAGCAAAGCAAGTAGGTGAGGCAGGCTGATCAAAGTTCCAGTCAATTTTATAAGTGTTGACATGCATTCTACCTACAAGCAGTGTATTACCATCGATAGACATGATTGTGCAAATGTACTAGTTGAATTCTACAAAATAACCACTGTCGTAAAGATGACTAATGCTGATCAGGTTATAGCATAGATTTTCAACTAACAGTATATCTTTAATAATAATGTTACCATGGATAATCTTACCATTAACCACGGTTCTACCTTTTGCGTTGTCACCCAAAGTTATTGTTGGTCCGATGGTATCTACCAGTTTGGACAATAGACAAGCATTCCCTGCATGTGTCTAGAACATTCACTGTCCAGAAACCACTCTGAGCTCCAAACCTGATGGATCCTATATTTCTGCAATTAAAGCAATGAATTTATTGGTAACCAATCCTACTTGGGTTCAGACAGGATTAGTCCTTTCGGGACCCACACTTGGATAACCCTTAATTGTTTGGGTCGGTGTGTGTTCTGAAATGTGTGTGTAGTTAATGGTGATGGTGTTCTAGGATGCTGTGTGCAATAGTGAATGTATGCATGTTGTTTTGGCTTTTGGTTCCTGTTGGGAAGCATATATCTCTTCTGGGCAGGCATACAATTATAGTATCAGTTAGGTTTCACCTCTCGAGTTGCTTGACCAGTAGGTTTATGTCCATTTTTGAACTTTTGTACGGGTCTAGCTTTCTCTATTGGCTCAACGTAACCAATACCTTTGTATGATGCCCGCTCATTAGATAGTGTTGGCTTAACAAGTTCCTTAGCCAATTCAGTTGGTTCATATGATGTGCTGGATCTAACAAAGTTCATTGTTTGAACCTTGTTATTTTCCAGACACAGCTGAGATTTAGTACCATATGAGTTACTGTCACTGTTGATATAACCTATACCGGTAAGATCACCAGCAAGCCTTATCGACTGTAAGGACCCCCTTAGCCCTTAACCCCTGATTAGTGTATTAACCACTATGTGTGGCACATGCTTTCAATAAAAAGTCAATCGGGAAACTCAGATGATACTTTACCATTGAATGACAATTACAAAATTTTAATGTTATAAGATCATCAGCCTAACAACAAATAGACTCATAAAGTTCGCCCATTTCCATCCCCTTTATGCCACTTTTCACATTGTGGACTTTTATAAAAATTTGGGCAGAGTCTCCCCATAAATAGAGCTATCCCGAAATAAAAGCACAACACATACATAATTCCCGGCCAGGGAAAACATAATACTCATCAGAATGCAGCAATACCAAGTAAATTCCCAGCCAGGGAAGACACCACACATATGACGACAAAAGTGGGTTTCAACACCCACATAATACACCAATGACTCTCATATCATTTAGCAATTCTACCTCTAATTGCATGCAACATCAAATGAAAGAGAGAAAGGCTCATGCCTTTATATACAATCCATATACAAGTATAATCGTGCTCACATGCGAGCATCATGAATATGTATATAACCCTTAGGTGTATATAAGTACTCTATACGATATCGTGCTCCATCAAACCCTGGTACCACGATCCTGGGAGTACATCCAATCAACAGCTCGAGCTCATCTCCAAAACCATCGATGTACCTGTTCACCTGCCCCAACAGAGACAGCCCCCAACGGGGTGAGCATACCAATACACAAAATCCCATAATCACAGTAATGAAATTCATAATTTACAACCAAAGTAAATGCTAATGAATTTTAAATGATACTCCCTGGATGGCAACGTCCTCATCCGGGATTCCGTGTACTGTCCCTGTTCTCACAATCATCAAACTCATCAAATCTCAAAAATCAGTAAATCAACACATTGATTAACTCATCGCATGCCTAATTCTCGAGTATCAATAGATAGTGATTCCAAATTCATTATACATGCAAATATAGATATCTCAATATCTAATACTGATTTCACAACTCGCCATCAATCACAGATAGCTCAAATGCCTAGCATTTATTTTACCAATCCTCCATTATACCTAGACATCTCAAATGTCTTATAATGAATACATGATTCTACGATCATCCTCAGGCATCTCAAATGCCCTACAATAGTCATATAAACCCAGTATCCCTTATATCTTGTAAGAGTTATCCTACTCTAGTGTCACGCACGCTACAAGCGGCGATATCAAGATTTGGTCGTTCCTTGGCTATATCAACATGTATATATAACCACACGCACAATATTCAGTGAAATCAAGATACATTATGCATTTCACAATGCTCTAATATATATAGTAATGCTCGTACGTCGCACGTACCTTAAATCTCCGAAGTCCGAGCCAAACCTTGCTCGAGTTCCATGCCCCGAGGAACGATGTGCTAACACGATAACTAATTCACAATTATTTACGAACATGCAACCCATGCTCAAACACACCCATAACCCTCAAAATATTGTCAACACACGACAATTAACCTTTTAAAAGACCCGGGGCAGGGTACATGCAGGGAGGGAAACAAATGAGACAATATCGAAAATTGTTCAAGAACACCCTACAAATTTTCGAACCCTTATCTCACAAATCGAACCCAATTAAACACCATAATTCATCTAAAATGTGAATTAAACCATTAATAGCAAGAATCATCACCCTTGCCAAAAACCCCCAATTTTCGAACTCAACCCTACAAATTTCGAAATAAATTCGAACCAATACCACCAAAATTAGCAAGGAAAAACATGACAAGCATGGAAAAGGGGTAAGGAAGGTTACCCAAACGAAAATCGGAAGGAAAATCGACCGAAATCGAAGAACCCTAGACGAGACGAAGTCGGTGGCGGGTCGCACGCGCCGAACGGCTGCCGGACGGCGGCGGGCGCACGGCCTGAAGCCGCGGGGGCTGGGGAAATCGGGAATGGGCGCGGGCGGGGAGAGAGAGACGGCTGAAGGAGGAGAAATGATATTTTTAATTAAATCTCGGGTTCAACTGGTATTTATAGCAAAAATACCCCGAAAAACTAATAGCCCCACAAATACATCATGATTCATTAAAAATCATCTGTTTTCAAAAACTCTCTCTCTAACTCCAAAACCCCCTACCGGTGCCCACACAAAGCACCCCAGGTTTTTCACCCAAATGAGAATACAATCTCAACCTCTGGATCCAACGATCCCAACTACCCAAATAAACGAGCCCGAAGGCCGAACACCGCGATTAAACTCCAAATCGCCACGTAAAACAACTTTAGGGGTTAGTAACACTACGGGATTAACATCTATAATCCCTGGTCATCACATCGACTCAACCATTTCATCTTTTCTGGCAGTTGATGTGTTCCATGTGCGAATCAACTTGATGAGTTTCTGGTTTGCACACTTAGATTCGTCCCTTTCTTTCTCGATCAGACTTACTTTCTCCCTTAAGCTTTCCAGCTCCCTTGATTGTTCACAATCAAGTTTACTGTCCTGTTGTTCGAATGGGTTTAAGTTTTCAGTCTTATACTTCTCGAAGGACTCATACAACATTTGATACTCATTGATCATATACTGTAATGCGTTAGTGAGTTCATTGTGTGAAAATTCAAAAAGATTGGAATCAGTTACCTCACTCTCATCATTGGCCATGAGACAGTGGAATCCTTCTTCTTCACTCTCACTAGACGAGCTTGAAGATTCCTATGATTCTGATCCCGAATCAGCCCATTTGCTTTTGTTTTCCTCTGCGACATGTACTTTCTGTTCTCTGTCTCTTCTGGAAGATCTTCTATTTTCCTTGGATTTTTTGTAATCCTTTGATCCTCTCTTTTGATCATCCTTATTTGGCTTAGGAAAATCAGCAATAAAGTGCCCTGGTTTGAGGTAGTTGAAGCAGACACGATCATCTTCTTCTGATAGGTTTTTGAAATTATGATTCCTTGGATAGGACTGATAAGTCTTATGATTTTTCTTCATGAATTTTTCAAACTTCTTGACAAAAAGAGCCATTGCATCACTGCATATTTGCTCGGGAGTCATCTCTGTTGTGATGGACAGGGACTCTGATGCAGCAATGGCTTTAGTTGTTTGACTGGTGCTGGGTTCATCTTCAACCCGAATGCCTAGCTCAAACTCATATTGTAAGGCCCCGATGCTAATTAATCCGGATTAACGATGATTAAGCGAACCCGATAATTAAAAATATAGACTTTGAATTATGGTGTTCTGGATTATGACACATTGACTATAAATAGGTATGTATATATACCCGGGTGATTTTAAAAGCTAAGAATTCGAATTGAGGTATTCCGGGTCACAAGATTTTATCTTTAACCAAATTAATATACATAAAAAATATACCAAATGATATCTAATTTTCAGCCATGCACCTACATAAAAAAAATGATAAAACACCATCTTGGGACACTTGGACATAGTGGGATAAGAAATTGATTAAAAATCCCAAAATACTACCTAGTTTCCAACGCCCCTTTGTCTTTATTTATGCCTTGGAGTTGCTTATTATGATGAATCTGATATTTCCTTTCATCTTCCTCACTCCAACAAGCAACCATTTTCTCTCCTTTCCCTCCATTAAAATCGAGAGCTTCACCCCCCTTTCCTTCACCAACTTTTGCTCAAATCTTGCATGCAAGCTAGGAATTGGATAGGAATTTAGAAGAGCTTCAAGGCTTTGGGTGTTTTTAAAAGCTTGGGAGGTATATCATTCCCTTTATATTGTTAATCTTTGATTTTAAGCTGGTTGGGTCGATTTTTAGAAGTTTTAAATTGAAATAAGAAGTAAAACTCATGCTGTCATAAGATTCAGCTGAAATGATGTTGCATGCAGTATCTAGTGTTGCATTTTCGGTTTTCTTAACGACTGAATCTGACTTTAATCCTCAAACAAAAGTTGTAGATATATGGGTTTTCGTCATTTGGTTAAAATTTGAGACCATTCGGACTTTATATGAGTGAGATATTCTCATTTTACTAAAGTATGCTAGATTCAACTCTGCATGTGCTGGAAATGCACATGCAGTGTAGAATTTAGAACTTTTGACAAAGTTTAATTTTGATTTTGTTGTCTATTTTTATATGACCTTGTAGATCTTTTCATTCTCTTGAATTTAAAAAAAAATAATGTCTTATTTTGAACTTATTTTCAATTAATTATGAATTTTATACTTTAAGTGTGCAAACCATGTTCTGCATGTGGGCAAAAATGCCATGCAGAGTGTTGTTCGAGTTCCTGAGCATTTTTGGCTAGGAATTTCGAAATCTCTCCAGAAATAAGTATTTTAGTACTTTGAGTTTTCTGTCATTTTCCACTGTAATTACCCATTTTGGTTTTAAAATGAAAACGTTATGGCAATCTTACAAAACCTGCTCGAGATGGAAAACAGAATTTCAAAAGCTACGTATTTAGTATTTAAACTACTTTTAATGGAAGAATTAGCTCGACATCATTAGACAAGAAAATGAAGTCCTTCAAGTGTTTGAACTTTGAGCACTGGAATCCGGTCATTTGGAATTTATATGAGGTTATTATGAATTTGCTACTAAAATTGGTCAGTCTGAAATTAAGGATCAGTAGGAACCACCCTTAAAAACTTGTTTTAGCTTTTGTGCCTAAATAAGCACTTAGTGATAATTTTGTAGTATATATGACCAGGTTAAATATTTTCGGGACTATTGTGGAGCACTCGGTAAAATTATTACTGGTCCGAGGTACGTATCACAATGTCTGGCAAGGACATGTGATGTTCCCGGGTATGATTTACTTGTTATTACTTGTTCCTTATGTGACTATGTGATAAGTTGATCTGCAGTATGTGAATTATATGGTACATTGACTGTATGATATATGATGACATGACATTTGAGGTGCATCACATGAGATTATGATATTGCATGATGCATTGACACGCATGGACATTGAGCATGTCATGTTGAGCCTATCGATTCGTTTCTTGGTACCTATATTTTTTCTTTGGTATCTGTGATGCGTGTCTGGGGATGATTGGGCAGCCGTGGGCTCGGCATGAGAGAGAGTGAGATGAGTGATGCCGGAGCGACGAGCGTGCCGACGTCGCCCAGACACGAGGATGATGGACCGTCGATGGCTCGACTGAGAGATAGATCGGAGCGCGGAGCATGTCACATCCTGCTTGAGCACTGATGAGTGATTGTTGATCTTCCTTTGGACTCTTGAGACATTGATATGCGAGATTTGATACCCTTCATATGCATTTGCATTCATGCAAGGCATGCATCGCAAGTTATTTGTCATATACTGTGATTTATCTGTTTCTCGTACTGGGGTTCTGACCCCCTTCGCGGGGGGGCTGTCATGTCTCTGTTGGATGGACATGGCAGGTATTGCAGGTGGACTAATGCCGGATGCTCAGGAGGAAGCATCCAGGAGTGCTAGGGCTCCTTGAGCACGAGTTCTTGTCCTTTTTGTGGAGTCCTTTTCCCAGTAGGGTTTTGACGAACTTTTTAAAAACTATACTATTCTCCGGGGGATGCCCCGAGTATTTTGTATGCTATCGTATTTTCGTATTTTCTAAACTTTATTGATGGTCGTGTGTGGGATGCGAATTAGAAATACATATTTTGAGTATTTACTTACTATATGTATCAAAGAAAAGAAATTTGGGCCACGTTTTGATAACTTAAATAATCTTCCGTTGTGTACATAAAACTAATCCTTGTGTGATAATTAAACGTATGATTAGGATCGGGCCCTCATAGTTGGTATCAGAGCATAATCTGGGATATGCTCGAACTAGAGTTAGGACACTGAGTATAGACACAAATGAATTGTTTGTGCATGTGTCTGACTATCTGATTTATATGCTCTTGCCTGCTATGTTTACATGTTCGATAATGAGATTTTATGCATGTACTGGATTAGTAAGCAGGAATAATGGGATGTCATATCTCTGAAGATTTTAATATGCCGAGTTGCATATAATCTAGAGAATTTGAGAATTTTATCTGTTAGCACTGATAGATGCTGATAGGATGATGATGTAGAATAAATGATGATAACGTCTATGACTTGAGATGTATGAATTATGTTGGGCAGTTAGTTTTTGGACAGGTAGCTGTGATATAGACTTTAAGAGCTACTATCGAACCTGTAGACACTATAAACTGATAATTGCACTATGATTTAGTGTTAATGTGTCCATTATTGGAAATTGTATTTATCACTTTGGGAATTAATCCTTATGATTAGTGGATGCCACAAGAATTATTTTTAAAACGCTTTTTGTCGATTGACATCAGGAATTTAAGTCGGAAAGACCAAGGTTATACATATTACGTCAAAACCTATGTATGCCAAGATGAGAATATCTAGAGTAATAGTAGTGGCAGATGACGATTTTTCCTCTTTCTGTTACGGGAAAATATGTTTACAAGAATGCCATGTTGATGACATAGAAAACGTTAATTGATTATCGAGGACTTGAGAAATGGAAATATCTGCTTAATCTCAATAGCTATTCACTAGTGAAGAGATTAGATATTGACTAAGAAATAAGACACCAATGTGGTGCGAAGTAATTAGAACTGGATTAAAGATTAATGAAGTGACTATCATTGGGATAATCCAAGTAGTCCTGGAAAACTTTCAGAAGTATCACTCAAGTTTATCCAGCTCTAGTAGTTCTAGAGGTACTATGAGATTGTAGAATACCAAATCTTTTGAGGTCACTGTGGATGTAAATATCTACTGATCCATTTGAAAGAATAATAAGAACTGATATTGATTGTGGCCAGTCAGAGCATGTCTGTTACTTACTCGGGAATAGATGCAACCATAACAACAAATACTCTGAGCTAGAGGTAGATATCATGGTGGTTATTCTTTACGACCACTCAGTTTCAGCAGCAGTAAATTACCTGTAGACCAGAGAGTATACCTTGACAATGGGATTGAGATGTCTCCAGGATATATAACCATTTCGATTTTGGCAATGATAAAGATGCTAGTGATCACAGATACATGTTGTGTATTGGTCACATGGCACAAGTTTGATTTGAGATAAAATCATTGGTTTCATATATTGCATCAAATGTGCATTGATAATGATGATTGGGAAAATACACCAGCAGTGATAATTATACTATCCACACTTGCAACAATGAACTGCAGATTACAGTTTGATGATAGCGTTGGGGATTTGAATTAATTGGTGTTGTCGAAATATGGTTTTGATTGTATCAAGGGCATGTATACTCTGATAAATTTTCAGATATTGTAAGTTGATTTCAGAGTATAATGATTTTTTGATTATATTGTGGCTACAAATGAAATGTTTATCGCCACGAATAGCAAGCTAAGATATTGATAGTATCAGCTATGAAAATATTGTGGTTGAAATACTTGGAAAACGAGGGATATTTGATAGTAAGAAGTTGATGCTTATCAAAAAGAGTTGAGGTTGATTGATATCATAGTGGTAAGAAAACTAGCCCAGATTTTCTAAAGGAAACAATAGAATTGTCACTAAAGAAGGAAATTGATTTTAACTATTCGTTGATGACAAGGAATAGATTTGATATCGAAAGCACTGTACGGAATGTCATCAGCAGAGTTGACAGATATATGAATAGTTGCTGAATATCCTCGATTCTGGTACATATGTCTGAGTATGTCACCTTGAGGGAACATCAGTATTGTTCGTGAAGAAGAAAAATGATATGATGTAGATGTGTATCGATTAAAGGTAATTGGATCGGGCTATTGTCAAGAATAAATACCCACTACCTAAGATCAAAAAGTAACTGATCAAGTTGTAAGGAACTTTAATGTATAAGAAGAACGATTTTTACTCTGGTTACCATCAGTTTGGATTCTCTCATGGCAATGGTTTTCACATCACATTCTCTTGGAAGACCCCTCATGACCTTTATGGTGACTTCTCTGTTCGATAGATCCTTACCCAGGCTATTGAGTTCATTGATGATTCTAGTCACTCTTTCATCATATTTGCTGAGATTTTCTCCGGTCATCATTTTGATGTTCTCAAATTTCTGTAGAGCAACAATGAGCTTATTCTATCTGGTTTGGTCATTTCTTCACACATCCGGGCAATCTTTTCCTAGATATCTTTAGCAGTAGGACACATCTTGATCTTATTGAACATATTCTTGTCTAATATTTTGAACAATATGTCCTGAGCTACATTGTCCATATTTGCCGTTTTCTTTTCCTCATTTGTCCAGGATGCTCTGTCGTTTTCAACCATCTGAGGTTCACCACTGGTAATGGCAGCAGTTGTGTTAATCTTCGTGATATTCATTGGTTCGTCAGTGATTACAAACCACATATCATCATATTGAGCACTCAAATGTGCTTGTATCCTTATTCTCCAGTCATCATATTCGTCTTTCTTGAACATTAGAATCTTGCTGAATGAGGCCATCAGTTCTTAGTATTTCTCAAAATTGAGAAAACCTGGCTCTGATACCACCTGTTAGGATCGGAGTAGTGTTTAGAAGGGGGTTGAATAAACTCTATACTCAATTTCTTTTTGTTACAGTAGACTGTTGGGTAATGTTGTAGCTTCTCAGTAATTTGCAAGTCAGCAGACACTAGTAATAGTGCGAAAGACGTCTGCTGGACTTGTGAGCTAAGGTAACTGAATAATAGAAAGCAATAAGTAAATGACACAGAATTTGTTCTGGAAGTTCGAAGCACAATGCTTCTACGTCCCCCTTCTTCCTTTGCAGGAAGGTTACACCAGAATACTTTGGCTTACACTTTTCAGTATACAACATTCTTAGCCACTCACACAGTTTGGCCTAAACTCCTAGCGACACAACTTTGATAAATGTTTACAGTGTGTTTACTACACTCACACAAAGTTACGAATCTATTAATATTTTTCTGTTCTTTGAGCAGCAGACTCAGTAGGCTTTGATCTTCACGATCACAGTAATGTTGCTTTGCATCTCTTGCAAAACTTCAAAATATCTCAGTAGAGCGTTGTATGTTTTGCTTGAAAATGAAGTTTTTTATGTCTTTGATTTGTAGCGGATTGATTAGCAGCTTACTTCATTCGTTAATTTTCGACGTATTTATACACATTGATCTAACGACAACTTTTCTTCAATTGGAAAGTTCTGCTTGAAATCAGTTCCCTGATTTTCTTCCAAATTATGTTTGTCTTCTTTCCAATTTTAATAATTAACGGCTGTCATTCTGACGCTAATGGTGGCGCTGTTATCATAGAGGTGCGGCGTTCTATTGTACTTTTGTCAGAATGAGTAGTAATTGTTTTGTCTTGTTGATTTATACGTCTACTGACTTCTCCTCTGATGTCCATCTGCTGGTTGCATGGATGGCTAATGTTTATTTCATCATCTACTGGTACTCTTGTTATAGTAGACTTTCACTCTTCTGTATCCGATAGATGATTCTTTATACGGTAGATATCTCTTTATCCGGTTGATGTCTCTTTATCCGGTAGATATCTCTTTATCCAGTTGATGTCTCTTCACTCGGTAGATGTCTCTTTATCCGGTAGATATCTCTTTATCCGATTGATGCCTCTTCACCCGATAGATGTCTCTTTATCCGGTAGATATATCTTCACCCGGTAGATGTCTCTTTATCCGGTATATATCTCTTCACCCGGTAGATATCTCTTCACCCGGTAGATGTCTCTTTATGGGTAAATGTTTGTGATCACCAAAACTTAAAAATATTTTCCCAGCATACCATAAATTAGCTTATATAGTAACACAAATTAGTATATATAGTATCATAAATTAGCTTATATAATACCACAAATTAGTATATATAGTATTATACATTAGCTTATATATACAAGTTATTCTATCTAGTACCACAAATTATGTTATATTGTACCACAAAGTAGCTTCGTACCACAAATCAGTATATTTGGTACCACAAATCAATATATTTAATATCACAGAGTAACTTATACAGTACCCCAAATTATGTTTTTTAGTACCAAAATTATTTAGTAACACATGTTAGCTTAATAGTACCGAAATATTAGCTTATATTGTACCACAAATCAGTATATTTGGTACCACAATTCAGTATATTTAGTACCACAATAGCAGTTATTGTAGCGGCGTACATACGCAAACTTATTGGCGTGAATACACCAAGGCTACTGAAATTTGATTTTTAGACAGAAAAAGTGGTGTATTTACGCCACTTGAGCTTCGTAATTACGCTAGTTGCACAAGTAATCTTTAACTTACCTTTTTACTTCGACCACATATTAGCTTTTATAGTACCACAAATCAGTATATCTTGTATCACAAATCAGTATATTTAGTACCACTAGTAACTTATACAGTACCCCAAATTATGTATCGGAGATAATGTCACGCATCAAATATCATGACACGCAGACATGGGAAAGATGCGTGCTGGTTAGTTATAATGTGGGATTGCGGGATGGCTCATAGACCCGAGTACGTGTCTTAGATGTTCGTTTGCCCTGAGTTAGGCATGCCGACCCAGAGTAACTTATGCAGTACCCCAAATTATGTTATTTAGGAACAATTATTTAGTACCAAAAATTATTTAGTACCACATATTAGCTTAATAGTACCAAGTATTACCTTATATTGTACCACAAATCATTATATTTGGTACCACAAATCAGTATATTTAGTACCACAATAGCAGTTATTGTAGCGGCGTACAACACAAACTTATTGGCATGAATACACCAAGGCTACTGAAATTTGATTTTTTAGACAGAAAAAGTGGCGTATTTACACCCCTTGAGCTTCGTAATTACGCTAGTTGCACAAGGAATCTTTAACTTACCTTTTTACATGGACCACATATTAGCTTTTATAGTACCACAAATCAGTATCTGATACCACAAATCAGTATATTTAGTACCACATAGTAACTTATGTAGTACCACAAATTATGTTATTTTGTACTAAAAATATGTTGTAAGGTCTTCCTACCTTAACATCATCTTGATAACATATTAGGGACTAAACATGCATTTATCCTCTTAGGGCACCGGTTGTAGCTTTGAGCTAATAAGATTACAGGCCAAAAATGAAATTTCAAACTTAATTAATTACATTCTCAAAATGAATGTTAAGGAGATAGAATTATAGTACTCCTAGAGTAGTGTCTATCCAAAAATCCTGTATCCTAACTTCTTTCATGCTCCTCATAGCTCACTGCCTCAACCCGGCCCTTAGTCCTTTAGTCCAAAAGTGTACCTACAGGAACAACCCATCATTAGCATATACATCGTTACTTAACATCATAAGGTAATGGCATATAAATAAATGCATGAAAGTAATTGGTAACATATACTTCCTGGTTAATCGTATTAACCCTCTTTGATTGTCCCTGTTTCATAATCATGCATGAAATCATTAGTTCTTGACATAAATGATTAAAATCGTACTTCACTTATATGCTTGTAATCAACAATGTTAATTAGAAATGGGACTATCCTGGTTCTATTATGACAGCGGCACAATTGGCCCCCTCACTCGACATAAAGCGGAATTGTGATACCCATCGCTACGCCTTGATAGCGGATGTATCTCCTCGCTTAGCGGAATATGATACCCCTCGCTACGCCTTGATAGCGGATGTATCCCCTCGCTAGTTATGTGAGCGGCAAGTACCTTCCTCGCTTGCCCATAATAACCACCGGACATTCAACCATTCTTAATAACATAGTTAAACATACATCATCATCATCATATCATAAACATCGTCATCTTATAAACATCATCATCTTATAAACATCATCGTCATATAGACATCATCATCTTATACTTACTTATCATAATCATCATCATAGACATCATAAATACTTATGCAATCAATGCATAGTCATAGTTTAGGAGCGTGTTACCGTCCGATGCACGTACGCTTCTTACGTACCTTAATTCCAAAAAATGGAGAAGTTGTATAACTTTATCTCCGTGAAGTTGTGTGTTGGGTTTTGAAAACCCGAATAATCTTGGTTTTGATGTTAACAAAACTTGTTGTTGTGTTGCTAACATATTTCATCAAGTGTGCAGTTCATAGATCATAACTTAGAAGCTTGATGAATTACAAAGAAGTAGCTTGAAAAATATCAAGCTGGACCAAGACTGAAATCCTGGCAGAGCGGATTGTTTTGATCATATCTAATAGCTCGGATATCAAAATGGCGTGCTTCTAAAGAGATTGAACAGCCAACTTAAAATACTAAAAGTCATATTTCACAACAGATCGGCTAGTTCAAATGTTATCAAGGAGAAAAGACGCCTGCAAGATCGAGCTGAACCGCGAAGAAACAGCAAGCTGTTTCAGAAAGCAACTGTCAGTCTGGTGGCCATAACGCTCAGCTCGCTTATCAGAACGGAACGATTAAGTATGGGTTGGAAAGCTAAGACAAAGATCTACAAGTCATATTTGGAAGACAAAGACTGAATCGGACGTTAAGATGGCCAAAAAGCTTCTGCAAGCCACGCCATGTGACGCCTGTAAGATCGAGCTGTTAACAGCAAAGTCCCTGTCAGTCTGGTGGGCATAACTCTTAGTTCGCTTATCGGAACGGAACGATTAAGTATGGGTTGGAAATCTAAGACAAATATCTACAAGTCATCTTTGGAAGTGAAAGACTGAATCGGACGTTAAGATGGCCAAAAAGCTTCTGCAAGTCACGCCATGTGCTGCTGCATCTAGCAAACAGACAGCAGGAGCATTGCCTCGTATTTCGAGCATAACTCTCTCATACAAACTCGAAATCGAGCGATTCTTGATTCCGTGGAAAGCTAAGATAAAGAGATACAACTTTCATGTGGATCACTTTGCCCAGAAATCAAAGAATGAAGAGTTACAAGCAACAGATCGAAGAGCAAGCTTATCAATCTGTTTTTGTATCAAGCTGATTGTCCAGACTGATCCGGACCAGACTGATCTGCCCTTGCTGATCTGGACCAGACTGATCTACCCGTGCTGATCTGCCAGACTGATCTACCATGCTGCTCCGGCCAGACTGATCTGCCCAAGCTGATCCGGCCAATCCGGTCCGAAATACAAATAGCCCAGAAACCAGAATATGACCGTTGCAAGCTCGGGAATGGTGCAGAACCTTCTCCAACGGGCATATTCTTGTGTCTAACGTATATATCATTACTTGGGACTATATATACACGATTTGGAAGCTCAATAACAGCTGATTGAAGATCAATCCAAGCCTTCCAAAGCAAACCCACTTGGGATTCAATTGGGGAACTTCAAAGACAAAAGTTGCTAAATGAAGAGCACTCCTCAAACCTGTGGCACCTCTTACCTTGCTATATCAGATTCATTATGGAATCATTTGTGCCTTTATATTCACTCTATTCATTGTATTTGTGAGCTAAAATAGAAGAGTGAATACCATTGTAACGGTTGATGATTTATCACAACCGATGAGAGGTCTTTGTATGTGAGACATTAAAGAACATACATAGTTGAGTTGCTAGGAGTTCTAGTTGGATGGGGCATTCCCAAGTGGATCGGGTTTGTACAACGGGATTGTATAAATCAAAGTCTTCTAGTGGAATCCTTCCATGAGGTGGAAGAAGGGGAGACGTAGAATGATTACACCACCTTCGAACTTCCATAAACAAATGCTTGTTTATTTACTTTAATTGCATATCTTTAAAAAGTCTTTCAAATGAGTAATCGGTTTAGAGCGGGTTATGTCGAGTGTCTTCCGCTCGATTTTGTAATCGAACTCGATATAATCTCTCGGTGCATTAATTCAAGAACAGGAGCTATTGAAGCTCAAGTTGGTTGAACTCGGGTGTGGAATGGCAACCCACCCCCGGAATCGATCCTGATATTGTGGGTACCTGGGATGGTTCTACATAACCATACAAATTGATATTAGAAGCTAAACAATAGCCAAATACCAAAAAATTCAACAAAAATCATCATTTTCCACTTTTTAAACAGTGGCGATCGATCGCTACTTGAGGCGATCGATCGCCTCACTTTTTGCCTTGCGGCGATCGATCGCTTCATTTGAGGCGATCGATCGCCTGCTACGCGAAATGGCTACTGGCCTTCGGCGATCGATCGCCTCATTTCAGGCGATCGATCACCTCATTTCAGGCGATCGATCGCCACCTGCTGGTGCGCGATTTTTCACCATTTTTGAGCATTTTTCAAGCTCCATCTTAAACCATTCGAACCCAAACTTTCCTACAACAACAACAACATCATAACCCACTAAAACCCACATAAAACACTTCAAAAATCATACCCCAAACATGTATAACATATACCCAAAACAAACCCACATAAATCACTTCAAAATCATCCCATTTCAAAACCAAACATCATAAAAACTTTAGGAAGGGTTCCATACCTCTTGTAGGCTCCAAATCTTAACAAAGATCACACAAACAAAGGTTTTGTGAAGCTTTCCTTCTCCTTCCTTGGTGAATTTCGAAAATGGGAGATGGGTTAGGGTTGAGGAATGAATTGGGGATTTTAAACTGATTGGTAAAGTAAGTGGGTATAGTGGAAAAAAGGGGAGTTATAAGGTTAATATTAAAATTATAACCCAAAGTTAACATGATGTATAAAACACCCCAACATGGTATTTTAAAAGCATTTACAAAAATGCATTAAACTTCCACTAAATCATGCTTTCCTCATAATCGACAATCAATACAATTAAATCATGTTAATACTTCATTACCCATCACATAAATTAATTACCAACATAATTCATCATATAACCATCATTAAAGCCAAAATTGCATATAATCAATTTCGGGGCATCACATTACTCCCCTACTTATAAGATTTCATCCTCGAAATCGCACGCACTTACCCAAAATGAAACTAAGCATAAATCATACCAGAAAATAGTTCCGGGTAATGCTGCATCATATGCCGTTCCATCTCCCACGTAGCCTCCTCGACACCCCGACGATCCCACTGAACTTTGACCATCGGTATAATCTTGCTTCGTAATCTGCGATCCTCACGATCCAGAATTCTGACCGGTCGTTCAACGTAGGATACATCTGAGTCCAACTGCACTTCAGTAGGCTGTAATACATGAGACGGATCTAGCTCATACTTCCGCAACATAGAGACATGAAAGACATCATGAATACCAGATAGAGACGGCGGTAGAGCCAAACGGTAGGCCAAAGTACCGACACGCTGCAATACTTCATATGGACCAACATACCTCGGGGATAACTTCCCCCGCATACCAAAATCAACTACACCTCTGAAGGGTGAGATTTTCAAGAAGACCCTGTCTCCTCTTGGAATTCTAGCGGTCGCCGTCGCTTATTGCCATAGGCTGCTTGCCTATCCTGGCCGCTTTCATCTTTTGGCGTATCATCTTAATCTTTTCTTCCATATCCTTAATAATATCCGGTCCTCCGACCGCTTTACTAGTCAAGTCCTCCCAATACAGCGGTGACCTACATCGTCGTCCATAAAGAGCTTCAAAAGGGGCCATTTGAATGCTCGCCTGATAGCTGTTATTATAGGAGAACTCCACCAATGGCACTGCATCCTGCCATGGAGTATCAAACTCCAAAACACATGCCCTCAACATGTCTTCGAGCGTCTGAATGGTACGCTCTGTCTGGCCATCTGTCTGAGGGTGATAAGCTGTACTCAGTCTCACTTCTGTGCCCAAAGCTGCCTGGAGACCCTCCCAGAAATGTGAAGTAAACCTTGGGTCTCTGTCAGACACAATCGAGACTGGAACCCCATGCAACCTCACTACATCCCGTACATATAATTGGACCATCTTTAGGTATGTGAAAGTCATACAGTAGGGGATGAAGTGAGCTACCTTCGTTAGCCTATCCACGATCACCCAGATCGCATCAAATCCAGAGGCCATCCTTGGCAAGTACGTCACGAAGTACATAGATATGTGTTCCCACTTCCATTGGGGTACCTCTAAGCTCTTCAGCTCGCCACCAGGCCTCTGCCTCTCTGCCTTAACTTGCTGGCAGATCAAACATCTTTTAACAAAAGCGATCACATCACGCTTCATCCATCTCCACCAAAACTGGCCACATAGGTCCTTATACATCTTCCTTCCTCCTGGGTGGAAACTGAACCGACTACTATGAGCTCGCTCCAATATTCCTCTACGCAACTCTGGTGTATCTGGGACTACCCATCGGTTGCCCAGTCTCAAGGAATCATCTTCTGCCACTCTGAACTTTGATGGCTGTCCTTGAAGTACTATCGATGACCATCTTTGAACCTCATCATCCGACCTCTGGGCTTTCCTGATAGCTTCAAATATGTCTGGCTCAGCCAACAAGGTTGACACTCGCACCGGCGACGTGTCCACAACAAAAATCATAGCCCAGATGGCAGTAAGAAGTCATCAAAGCCGACAAACACATAGCATCCTCAGCAGTACTCTTCACTTTCCGACTTAAGGCGTCTGCTATCAAATTTGCTTTACCAGGATGGTACTCAATCTCACAGTCATAATCCTTGAGTAAATCCATCCATCTTCTTTGCCTCATATTCAGTTCCGCTTGGGTGAATAAGAACTTCAAACTCTTATGGTCCGTATAGATGGTAAACGAAGTACCATAGAGATAATGCCGCCAAATCTTCAAGGCGAAGATGATGGCCGCCAGTTCCAGATCATGAACTGGGTATCTGGTCTCATGAGGCTTCAACTGCCTCGAAGCATAAGCCACCACGTGCTTCTCCTGCATCAATACACAGCCCAAATCCTGCAATGATGCGTCTGTGTACAAGGCAAACCTCTTATTCTTAGAAGGAATCACCAACACTGGCGCTGTCGTCAAACGACTGCTTCAATTCTTGGAAGCTTTCCTCACAAGCTTCGGACCAAAAGAATGGGACTCCTTTCTGAGTCAGCTGTGTCAGCGGCTTAGCGATCTTAGAAATCCCTCGACAAAACGTCGGTAATAACCTGATAAGCCAAGGAAGCTCCGTATCTCGGGTACAGAAGTGGGTGCAGGCCACTCCATCACAGCTTCAACTGTGATGTCCGGGGATTTACGGTGTTAATCCCGGTGTGGTATTAATCCTTGATGGATTTTTAATTATGGCAATTAGGAATTAATTGCGGTTTGGCATCTCCCGAGGTTGTTAAATCGGGCATTTGGGATCGTTGGATCCAAAGGATGAGATTGTATTCTCATTTTGGCGAAAAACCTATGAGTTGGGTTTTTAGTGGGACTTGGTGTCCGGGGTGCCTTATGTTGGGGCCAGTATGGGGATTTGATGTTGGAGAGAGAGTTTTTGAAAACAGATGATTTTTAATGAATCATGATGTATTTGTGGAGGTATTGGTATTCTGTGGCATTTGTGGTATATATACCAGTTGGACTCGGGATTCCGTCATTTGGAATCCATTTCTCTCCTCTCCTCTCCCTCTCTCTCGCCTCTCTCACCCCAAACCCTTCCCCCTTTCTCCTTTGATGAGCAAATCGACGGAGGCTCATCCTAGGAGCCGGATTTCTCGAAGATAATAAGGTATTCTTCATCCCCTCGCATTTGGCTTCGTTTTGATTGTAGTATGGTAGTTTTGAGTTGAGGTTTTGGTTGGTTATGGGTTTTGGGGATTTTGCTTAGAATCCAATGTTGAGTTTTTGGGAGTTTTTATTGGTTTTAAATGGTGTATTTGAGGTGTTAGAGGTGTATGGGGTGTTGGTTTGGAGTTTGGGTGTGAAAAACACCATTAAAGCTCGAGTTTTCGGAAAATCGCAGTCCGCGATCGATCTTGGCGAGGCGCCGATCGATCGCGACATTCTACTGGATTTGGGAAGGCGATGAGCAGTAGCGGCGATCGATCGTGAGAAGTGGGCGATCGATCGCGAGGGCCTTGGTGATCGATCGCGAGATGTGGCGATCGATCGCGGCTTGTTTATTTTCGGACAGTAGGGTATGGCGATCGATCGCGGCTTGGCGCCGATCGATCGTGGCCCTGTTCCCTTTGTTTTTTTCAAAATTTTGGAAAATGTCGGGATTTTGGAATCGGGGTTTTAAGGGGCCGTTTCCGGGGCAATGTCTACATTCCAATGGGAATGCTATACTTTTAAAATGGATTGGTTGAGGCCAAAGTTTAATAAAACGGAATTCCAGGTTGAATTCTTGGTTATCTTTTAAACTTGTTAATGGTACATTTTGGGTATTATGCATGCTTAGCCGGTGGGGGGCATTTATTTTGGTAATCGTCATGGATTGACGATATGATTGGGACTCTTGAACGTGCTTGGACACGTGATCGCATGCTTATTCTTGATTGTGAGTTGTTTATGCGTGTTAGCACATATTTCTCGAGGCATGGAACTCAAGCAAGGTTTGGCTTGGAGCTACGGAGACTTAAGGTACGTAGGACGTACGATCATAGCCTATTTTAACATTGCAACTTTAAATGCATGGTGTGATAATTGTACTAAATGGGTATTGGAACACATGGTGTGTGATGATTGCGTCATATGGACATTGAAATATGTGGCACGTGGTAATTGCATCAGATAGGTATTGAAATGCATGGTGCATGATATTTGCTATAAATGGATAACAATATGCATGGTAAATAGTATTTACGTCAAATGGTTATACATTGGGAACCATACGGTGCCGCTATTGAGCGAGCAATGATTTGGGATGCGCTCGCTGTGGAGCGACCATCGGTTATGACACCGCTATTGTTGAGCGTGCGCGAGGTTTAGTATGCCGCCATTGTGGAGCGAGCAATGAAACGGGAATATGGAATTATTGGTTAGATATATGTGATATCTAGGGTCTTTTACATTATGTTTTTACCATATTGATCATGGAACTGGCATAATAGAACGGTATTAGTTAATCTATGTGACGATTAACTGGTTTTGGGAATTTGATGAGTTTGGTTATTTTGAGAACAGGGACAATACAGGGGATCCCGGATGAGGGTGTTACCGTCCAGGGAGTATCATTTAAATTATAGCATTTACATTCTATATTTGAATTGCAATGTTATGCTTATTGGATTGGTGGTATTGGTATGCTCACCCCGTGTGGGGGCTGTCTCTGTTGGGGCAGGTAACACAGGTGCAGCAGCAGTAGCTTTGGAGTTGAGCTCGGGCTGATGATAGAGGTACTTCCAGGATCGAGGTACCAGAGCTGGTTGAATAAGTACATAGATCCAGTGTTGAGATCGAGCTGTGCTTGGGAGGTGCTTCCAGGATTGAAGTACCAGTAACGGTATCCGGTAGAGTGTTTTATACATCAGATACACGCTCGTTCATTGGGTGCTCTTATGTGAGTACATTTTACGTGTATATGGAATGTATAAATGGACTACGGCTTTTCTCTGTTCATTTATGGGTTGCATGCAATTAAATGTGGAATTGCTAAATGAACTAAGAGCATGTTAGTGTGTTATGAGGGTGCATGTTATTTGGATAATCATGGTTGGGGAATTTGAATATTATGTGGTTTAAATGCAAGAAATTTTCTGGATAGCATATGCCATATGGTGTTGCACTTGCATATGGTTTTTCCCCTAGTACGTATGATTATATGCACTAATGATATGGCTTAATACACTAATAACGGGTTAAGGGCACGGGGGTCCTTACATTAGTGGTATCAGAGCAGTGGTTAGCTCTTTGGGGCTGTTGAGGGCCTAGGAACATGTTAATGGGAATGAGAAGCACATACTTATGCATGATGATAGTTAGGGTGCGCGGCACAACTATATTGCTTATGTGCGTTTATGATATGTGTTCATAATTGGAATATGTGTTGCTAACCATGGTGGTTGCAGGGTCTTATGAGACATGGATTATGCATTGCGGTTGCATATACATCGGAGTGATGATTCTAATGCTTTGCCGCTAAATTTTGGTGCGAGGTGCATTAAAATACACTCATGGCGATGTTTGTTGGAATATAGGTTATGCATTACGGTTGCATGCACGTCGAAGCGATGATGCCGCTGTCGTGTCGAAGCGATGGTAAATGCCGCTGTCACGTCGAAGCGATGATGCCGCTGTCGTGCCGAAACAATTATTGGAATACGGATTATGCATTACGGTTGCATGCATGGCGTAGCGATGTGAATACTTGCCGCTGTCATATTATAGCGATGAAGAATATTTGCCGCAAATATGTCGAAGCGAAGGATAATGCCGCTGTCATATTACTATTGCGAGGGATATTATGCCGCTAATATGTCGAAGCGAGGGGTATTTCCGCTGTCATGCAGGAACGATGGTAAATGCCGCTGTCACGTCGAAGCGATGGTACCACCAACATGTCGAAGCGATGATGCCGCTGTCGGGTCGAAGCGATGATACATGCCGCTGTCACGTCGAAGTGATGATGCCGCTGTCATGACGTAGCGATGCGATCGGGAACAAAGTACTACATGGGTGTGAGTACCTCTTGAGTCCGCGATTATTCCGCTATTCTATTGGCGATGGTTCATGCCGCCAGGTATTCTATTGGCGATGGTTCATGCCGCCAGGTATTCTATTGGCGATGGTTCATACCACCAGGTATTTATAGCGATGTTTTATGCCGCTGACATTATGGCGAGGGATCATGCCGCCGATTCTATAGCGATGGATTATACCGCTATGTGTGTAGCACTGGATTATGCCACCTACGAGCGATGGATGCTGCTTATGTACCGCTGGTGGACGATGGATACAGGTATTCCGCTATCTTGATAGCGATGAGGTATGGCAAATTACTTTTGATATCATTATTGTGAATTCCATGTGTTGTTTTATGCTGTCATGTGTTTGACGATGAGATTATGAGTGTCGTGTATCGACAGGTACCGTCATATGTTTGACGATGTTATTTGGGATGTCTATGTGGACGCGTGGCGTCGTTTTGGTTTGCTCGATGGAGCATTGGATGCATTGTACCGGTGAGTGTACCGCATCATGTTATAGAGGTAAATGTTTGTCGAGCAATGATACCCTTGGGTATGCTCGTTGGGATGGCTAAGGCCAAGTGATTGGTGGTAAGAGTAGTCATTGAGGAAACTACTCGCTTGCTGTTGTGATGTGTGATAGGAATGGGCACACCCACCGTGAGGGTGTGGAATAAATCCTAATGGATTAGGATTGCATGGTAATTAAGCATGGACGCCGGGTTGCCCATTGTGCTTTGGTGTTTTAGAGATATGTCGGGCGATGACCCACAACTCTAATGGTTTGTACGGTATGGTATAACGGGTTGGAACGTGTGTCGCATTGATAGGTTGGTATGAGCCTATGGGGCCAGCGAATCGCTAGCCAAGTATTGTTGCAGTACTTTAGCGTGCTTGTGTTAACCATTATAATGCTCGTTGGATTCGAGTTTGGTGAATCGTATGGTGATACGATAAGGGTTATGGTAGACTCTTGTAGTCTCTATGTGGCATGGTGATTGAGGTAGGGAATACCTCACGGGGACGTTTATACGCCATTGTTTTGAGGGACTTGTACTGGGACAGCTCAATTTTGTTGGTATTACCAACGTGAGTGTCAACAAGTCATTGTTAGCTCTAGTTGAGCAACCTTGCATGTGGCATGCAATGGGAGTCACAATGGTTTGTGAGATATAGTTAGTGGGGTGACACTACTATATTGATTTTGTCTCTTGGAGAGATTTGAGTTGTACTGTCTTGGAGACAGCTTGCTTTGGTCGTGGATTGATTGTAAATCAGCCATGGTAAGCATTACTGGTGTTGAACTGAGTAATGAATTTCTTACCTCGGTGAGACGTTTGAGGAGACGTCTCCGGGGAGATACTCGTTTGTGGGGTACTATGGCATTAGTACAGAGCATCGTTGGGATATGTATACATGGCGTATAAGGATTTTGAGTCGGGTAATGGTGGTATTGATGCACTACTCTAACCAGTTGTGTATTTCTGGGTTCCAGGGTATGTTTTGGTATAAATATATCTAGGTCTTCCGAACGGTGGTTCGAGGATTGGAGGATCATGGATTCATGACTTTTTCCTTGAGAGGAAGGCGGTACTGATATACCTACCGGTTGAATCCTTTGGGAGATTCGTTGCTTTGGTTGTGTGGTGTTGATGTTGAAATCACACCCTTTGGTTTTGGTTGGTCAACCATCATTCTCCGTGGGGTGAGAATAATCCAGGTTTGTCAGTTGGTTTTGGGATTTGGGTATGATTGGAGATACCCGAGTCTATTGCATTGTGTATGCATGTTGTGATTGGTGTTTGGGCATGTATGCCGTGTGAGTATACGAATGCTAACTTTATTTTGTTCCTTGTTGGACGTCGAGTTTGTATGCTTGGTTTGGTAAATCTCCGGTGTGAGATTGCGGGACCTCGAGAGCGGTAATCTCGATGGCACGATGTATTCTGAGGAATGATCGTGAGGTACGATTGACTCCCTCTGAGGAGGGATTGTCATGTTTTGAGACCATGGTAGTTCTTGCTGGTTAATTCGATAGCCTCCCTGTTTTAGGATTGTTAAATCCCAGGATAGACAAGGGGTGGCTAGGACTCGGATTTGTTTGGTGTCGTGATTGACACGCGTGGCGGGGATGCAATTGATTGTTTTGCGTGACCTCTGTGGAACTTGCGACTTTGTGGAGTCTTGATGGTGTGTCGGGACCAAGATATGATTTCTTGGAACACACCGGTGTAAACATCCTTGGTGATGTGTTTTGTGTGGATCAGTGACCGTGGGTAACTCGGTCCGGGTTGCAAGTGGTGCAAATACTCCTTTGGAGGAGATGGGCTTGGGAAGCAAAACCGGATTTTCTGTGAGTATACTGTTGTATACTAGTGGTCCCCATCATGACGATCCGTGTCGAGCATCGTGGGCAAGTGATGGATGTCACAGGATGATATCTATGTCAGAACCAATGGAGATTTGGTTGGTTTGCAGTCGTGGTGTGACTTCTGGGACGTTTCACGTCGAGGTATGTTGTTATCTTTCGGATTTGTATTGGTTTTAGCGTTTGCTCTATTTTAGAGCTTGGTGCGAGATGGGTATTCTCGCGATTGTTAATTCGATTCTAATATGGTCCAGAATCGGGGTTGTGGCTTTGTTTTGTTGGTGTAGTCCTGGTGTTACGTGGGGTACACCGGTGCAATTTCGAGGATGAATTTTTTTTAGTGGGGGATAATTTTGACGTCCGGGGATATACGGTGTTAATCCCGGTGTGGTATTAATCCTTGATGGATTTTTAATTATGGCAATTAGGAATTAATTGCGGTTTGGCATCTCCCGAGGTTGTTAAATCGGGCATTTGGGATCGTTGGATCCAAAGGATGAGATTATATTCTCATTTTGGCGAAAAACCTATGAGTTGGGTTTTTAGTGGGACTTGTGTCCGGGGTGCCTTATGTTGGGGCCAGTCTGGGGATTTGATGTTGGAGAGAGAGTTTTTGAAAACAGATGATTGTTAATGAATCATGATGTATTTGTGGAGGTATTGGTATTCTGGGGCATTTCTGCTATATATATCAGTTGGACTCGGGATTCCGTCATTTGGAATCCATTTCTCTCCTCTCCTCTCCCTCTCTCTCGCCTCTCTCACCCCAAACCCTTCCCCCTTTCTCCTTTGATGAGCAAATCGACGGAGGCTCATCCTAAGAGCCGGATTTCTCGAAGATAATAAGGTATTATTCATCCCCTCGCATTTGGCTTCGTTTTGATTGTAGTATGGTAGTTTTGAGTTGAGGTTTTGGTTGGTTATGGGTTTTGGGGATTTTGCTTAGAATCAAATGTTGAGTTTTTGGGAGTTTTTATTGGTTTTAAATGGTGTATTTGAGGTGTTAGAGGTGTATGGGGTGTTGGTTTGGAGTTTGGGTGTGAAAAACATCATTAAAGCTCGAGTTTTCGGAAAATCGCAGTCCGCGATCGATCTTGGCGTGGCGCCGATCGATCGCGACATTCTACTGGATTTGGGAAGGCGATGAGCAGTAGCGGCGATCGATCGTGAGAAGTGGGCGATCGATCGCGAGGGCATTGGCGATCGATCGCGAGATGTGGCGATAGATCGCGGCTTGTTTATTTTCGGACAGTAGGGTATGGCGATCGATCGCGGCTTGGCGCCGATCGATCGCGGCCCTGTTCCCTTTGTTTTTTTCAAAATTTTGGAAAATGTCGGGATTTTGGAATCGGGGTTTTAAGGGGCCGTTTCCGGGGCAATGTCTACATTCCAATGGGAATGCTATACTTTTAAAATGGATTGGTTGAGGCCAAAGTTTAATAAAACGGAATTCCCGGTTGAATTCTTGGTTATCTTTTAAACTTGTTAATGGTACATTTTGGGTATTATGCATGCTTAGCCGGTGGGGGGCTTTTATTTTGGTAATCGTCATGGATTGACGATATGATTGGGAGTCTTGAACGTGCTTGGACACGTGATCGCATGCTTATTCTTGATTGTGAGTTGTTTATGTGTTTTAGCACATATTTCTCGAGGCATGGAACTCAAGCAAGGTTTGGCTTGGACTACGGAGACTTAAGGTACATAGGACGTACGAGCATAGCCTATTTTAACATTGCAACTGTAAAATGCATGGTGTGTGATAATTGTACTAAATGGGTATTGGAACACATGGTGTGTGATGATTGCGTCATATGGACATTGAAATATGTGTCACGTGGTAATTGCATCGGATAGGTATTGAAATGCATTGTGCATGATATTTGCTATAAATGGATAACAATATGCATGGTAAATAGTATTTACGTCAAATGGTTATACATTGGGAACCATACGGTGCCGCTATTGAGCGAGCAATGATTTGGGATGCGATCGCTG
This sequence comes from Haberlea rhodopensis, assembly GCA_907163345.1. NCBI lineage: Eukaryota > Viridiplantae > Streptophyta > Magnoliopsida > Lamiales > Gesneriaceae > Haberlea > Haberlea rhodopensis. The sequence goes on along the minus strand of CAJQUN010000433.1, from coordinate 315,251 downwards.
TTGAGCGACCATCGGTTATGACACCGCTACTGTTGAGCGTGCGCGAGGTTTAGTATGCCGCCATTGTGGAGCGAGCAATGAAACGGGAATATGGAATTATTGGTTAGATATATGTGATATCTAGGGTCTTTTACATTATGTTTTTACCATATTGATCATGGAACTGGCATAATAGAACGGTATTAGTTAATCTATGTGACGATTAACTGGTTTTGGGAATTTGATGAGTTTGGTTATTTTGAGAACAGGGACAATACAGGGGATCCCGGATGAGTGTGTTACCATCCAGCGAGTATCATTTAAATTATAGCATTTACATTCTGTATTTGAATTGCAATGTTATGCTTATTGGATTGGTGGTATTGGTATGCTCACCTCGTGTGGAGGCTGTCTCTGTTGGGGCAGGTAACACAGGTGCAGCAGCAGTAGCATTGGAGTTGAGCTCGGGCTGATGATAGAGGTACTTCCAGGATCGAGGTACCAGAGCTGGTTGAATAAGTACATAGATCCAGTGTTGAGATCGAGCTGTGCTTGGGAGGTGCTTCCAGGATTGAAGTACCAGTAACGGTATCCGGTAGAGTGTTTTATACATCAGATACACGCTCGTTCATTGGGTGCTCTTATGTGAGTACATTTTACGTGTATATGGAATGTATAAATGGACTACGGCTTTTCTCTGTTCATTTATGGGTTGCATGCAATTAAATGTGGTATTGCTAAATGAACTAAGAGCATGTTAGTGTGTTATGAGGGTGCATGTTATTTGGATAATCATGGTTGGGGAATTTGAATATTATGTGGTTTAAATGCAAGAAATTTTCTGGATAGCATATGCCATATGGTGTTGCACTTGCATATGGTTTTTCCCCTAGTACGTATGATTATATGCACTAATGATATGGCTTAATACACTAATAACGGGTTAAGGGCACGGGGGTCCTTACATCAACCTTCTTGGGGTCTACAGATATCCCGCTGCTAGATTAACATGACCCAAGAACACTACACTGCTCAACCAGAACTCGCACTTGCTGAGCTTTGCATACAACTGATGATCCCTAAGGATCTGAAGTACTGTCCTCGAGTGCCTTACATGATCTTCTTCGATCCGGGAGTAAATGCGTATATCATCAATGAAAACAATGACCAACTGATCCAAATACGATTGGAACACCTTGTTCATCAGGCTCATAAAAACAGCTGGGGCATTCGTCACTCCAAAAGGCATGACTAGGAATTCATAGTGCCCATATCTAGTCCTGAAGGCTGTCTTCTGAACATCATCTTCTCTTACTCGAATCTGATGGTACCCCGACCTCAGATCGATCTTACTGTAGAGCCTCGTACCTTGTAACTGATCAAACAAATCGTCGATCCTCGGAAGTGGATACTTATTCTTCACTGTGGCTTTGTTCAGTTGTCTGTAATCAATGCACAGCCGCATCGAACCATCTTTCTTCTTAACAAACAAAACTGGCGCACCGACGATACGCTAGGGCGTATATAGCCCTTATCAAGGAGCTCTTGCAAATAAATCTTTAACTCCCTTAGCTCCGCTGATGCCATCCTATATGGGGCACGAGAAATGGCAGACGTCATCGGTAGTAACTCAATCCCAAACTCGACCTCTCTCGTCGGTGGGAATCCGGGAATCTCTTCCGGAAAGACATCAGGATACTCCGCCACTACGGGCACATCCTCAACTTTTAATTCTTCCCTCTTCTCAGTAACATCAACAGCATAGATGAGATATCCTGTATGGCCCCGTTCCAACAACTGTGCCATCTTGACAGCAGATATCAACGGGATCTTAGAATGAGAACTATCCCCAAAGAATGTCCACTGGACTCCCATATCAGACCTGAATCGGACAGTCCTTTGCCTGCAGTTCACAACTGCCTGATACCTGTTCAGAACGTCAATGCCTACAATGCAGTCAAAGTCTTACATCCCCAGAACAGACCTTAGCTCGTTATCCTCAAAATAAATGAAGCCATCATAGACAATCTGATCAGTAATCATACTTCTTCCAGCGGGGGTCGAGACTATAAGAGGCGTGGGCCACGGAGAAGTGCATATGTGGTGCCTTTCCACAAAATTGTCTACACGAAAGAGTGTAATGCACCTGTGTCGATCAATATAATAGCAGGGTGCATAAATAAAAGACACGTACCCGCTATAACCTCCTCCGCAGCTGCTGTAGCCTGCTCCCTCGTCAATGCATAGACTTTCCCTTGAGGTGGCCCCATGGGCTGACCTCCATACTGCCTCGGTGCAAAAGGTGGCCTGTGCTGTGCTGCTCTGTCCCAGGCCTCCCTGCAGAGTTCTGTTGCCTTCCCCTGTTGGGACACTGCCGAGCAAAGTGACCTTTTTCGCCACAAACATAACATCCCACGCAATCTTTTGTCATATGTGGTTGCCCGCAAAGAGAGCACTGGACCATCCCAAACCTGCCTCCCTGAGACTGTCCTCTTCCTGATGGGGTGTCATTCTTACGGTTTCCTTTCCAACGATTCTCGGGCCTCTTACCACTGAATCTCGAAGCCGAAGTATTCCCCCTTGGCTTGAACTGATCACCCCTCGGCCTCAAATTATCAGAAGTGGATTTCTGGGGGGGTGCTGGAGGTGGCACAATATCAGGGTGTGCACCAATTCCCAGTTCGGCTAGCTCAGCCATAGAAAGTGCGTCGTCAAAGCAAGCAGGGCCATAAGTGATCACCCTGTCATACAGCTCAGGCCTCAAGCCCTTCACGAAGTTCCTCATCTTCGCTTGAGTGCTTGCAGCAATGTGAGGTACATATCTGAGCAAGGAACAGTACTGGAGAGCATAATCTGATACAGGCATATTACCTTGCTTGAGGTTAGTGAATTCATCTTCCTTGGCCTGTCGTGCAGCAGCTGAGAAATAGCGGGTCAGAAACCGAGTTCTGAACAGCTTCCAATTAATTTCATGACCTTGAGCCTCTTGCTCTACTACTGTTGTCTTCCACCACATCAGCGCCTTCTTGGCCTATTGGAACTCTGCTAGTCTGATCCAGGCTATCTTAGCACAAGGAGCTGCCACAAATATTTGCTCTATTCTTTCCAACCACTCCTCTGCTTGTTCCCCTGTCTCAGTTCCTTCAAATGTCGGAGGTCGGTATGCAAGAAATTGAGTCAAGCTCAGTTCCCCAGGCAACAACTGTTGTTCAGACGGTTCTTCGCCGAAAGCTGGCGGAGGTAGGGGATTCGTACGTCCAGCACTTGCATTAACACTCACAGCATCGCCCACTTATACATTTGCTGCCATACTGCAAGACAAGGGTTACCAACAATACCCAAAAGCAGTTCATATAATACATCGTTAGAGAAACAAAACATGTTAGTGTAACATCATATACTTCATATGCAACTTATACACAAAACATGTTTAAAAGGGAGCACCTAGCTAACTTATTGCTATGGCTACCCTTCACTCATTCCCCGGTTATCTAACCACTGCTCTGATACCACTAATGTAGGGTCTTCCTACCTTAACTTCATCTTGATAACATATTAGGGACTAAACATGCATTTATAACCTCTTAGGGCACCGGTTGTAGCTTTGAGCTAATAAGATTACAGGCCAAAAATGAAATTTCAAACTTAATTAATTACATTCTCAAAATGAATGTTAAGGCGATAGAATTATACTACTCCTAGAGTAGTGTCTATCCAAAAATCATGTATCCTAACTTCTTTCATGCTCCTCATTGCTCACTGCCTCAACCCGGCCCTTAGTCCTTTAGTCCAAAAGTGTACCTACAGGAACAACCCATCATGAGCATATACATCGTGACTTAACATCATAAGGTAATGGCATATAAATAAATGCATGAAAGTAATTGGTAACATATACTTCCTGGTTAATCGTATTAACCCTCTTTGGTTGTCCCTGTTTCATAATCACGCATGAAATCATTAGTTCTTGACATAAATGATTAAAATCGTACTTCACTTATATGCTTGTAATCAACAATGTTAATTAGAAATGGGACTATCCTGGTTCTATTATGACAGCGGCACAATTGGCCCCCTCGCTCGACATAAAGCGGAATTGTGATACCCCTCGCTACGCCTTGATAGCGGATGTATCTCCTCGCTTAGCGGAATATGATACCCCTCGCTACGCCTTGATAGCGGATGTATCCCCTCGCTAGTTATGTGAGCGGCAAGTACCTTCCTCGCTTGCCCATAATAACCACCGGACATTCAACCATTCTTAATAACATAGTTAAACATACATCATCATCATCATATCATAAACATCGTCATCTTATAAACATCATCATCTTATAAACATCATCGTCATATAGACATCATCATCTTATACTTACTTATCATAATCATCATCATAGACATCATAAATACTTATGCAATCAATGCATAGTCATAGTTTAGGAGCGTGTTACCGTCCGATGCCCGTACGCTTCTTACGTACCTTAATTCCAAAAAATGGAGAAGTTGTAGAACTTTATCTCCGTGAAGTTGTGGGTACCTGGGATGGTTCTACATAACCATACAAATTGATATTAGAAGCTAAACAATAGCCAAATACCAAAAAATTCAACAAAAATCATCATTTTCCACTTTTTAAACAGTGGCGATCGATCGCTACTTGAGGCGATCGATCGTCTCACGTTTTGCCTTGCGGCGATCGATCGCTTCATTTGAGGCGATCGATCGCCTGCTACGCAAAATGGCTACTGGCCTTCGGCGATCAATCGCCTCATTTCAGGCGATCGATCGTCTCATTTCAGGCGATCGATCGCCACCTGCTGGTGCGCGATTTTTCACCATTTTTGAGCATTTTTCAAGCTCCATCTTAAACCATTCGAACCCAAACTTTCCTACAACAACAACAACATCATAACCCACTAAAACCCACATAAAACACTTCAAAAATCATACCCCAAACATATATAACATTACCCAAAACAAACCCACATAAATCACTTCAAAATCATCCCATTTCAAAACCAAACATCATAAAAACTTTAGGAAGGGTTCCATACCTCTTGTAGGCTCCAAATCTTAACAAAGATCACACAAACAAAGCTTTTGTGAAGCTTTCCTTCTCCTTCCTTGGTGAATTTCGAAAATGGGAGATGGGTTAGGGTTGAGGAATGAATTGGGGATTTTAAAAGTGATTGGTAAAGTAGGTGGGTATAGTGGAAAAAAGGGGGGTTATAAGGTTAATATTAAAATTATACCCCAAAGTTAACATGATGTATAAAACACCCCAACATTGTATGTTGGGAAAACGGTTTCTAAAGTTTTGGTAATTACAAACTGGATGAAGTCCTACCGGATATTAAAGACAAACTGGAAAAAGACTTCTACCGGGTGAAGACATAAACTGGATGGACACCAACTGGATGGACATCAACCGGATGAAGTCATCAACTGGACAAGACACCAACTGGATGGACATCAACTGGATGGACATCAACCGGATGAAGTCATCAACTGTACAAGACACCAACTGGATGGACATCAACTGGATGGACATCAACCGGATGAAGTCATCAACTGGACAAGACACCAACTGGATGGACATCAACCGGATGAAGTCATCAACCGGACAAGACATCAACTGGATGGACATCAACCGGATGAAGACATCAACAGTGCAAGCTATCAACCGGATAAACTTAAACTGGATGAACATCTACTGGACAACTATCAACTGAATAGTCTCTCACTGTACAAGGACATCAACTGGTCATAAGAGGATGAACGACCAGTTGAACAAAGAGAACCAGCAGAAGTCTGAGCTTCCAGTTAGAGCACTAAGCAACGAGACAAAATCAGTACAACATTCTCTGACAAAGGTACAACAGAGCGGCGCACCCTGCTATATCTCCGCCACCATTACCGTCAGAGTGAAAAGAGCCGTTGCTTTACAAAATAGGAAAGAAGACAATATGAAATTGGAAAGTTAATCTCTTCCATATACAGAAAGGCTACCGTTGGACATCCAAACCTATAAATACATCCAAGCAGAGAATAAAGAAGAGCTGAGCGATTTTCAACTAAGAGATATATTTCAAAGCAAACACTAAAGTCATCCGACTGATATTCCAAACGTTCAGCAAAGAGCAGACAAACAGCAAAACTGAATCTGTGACAGATTATCTTCAATTGAAGTCTGCTGCTCAAAAACTCTCAAAGCTAGAAAGTGTATTCTGTAAAGAGTGTCATAGAATCCATTGTAATCAAAGTAAAGAAGTGTGTGATTGCTAGGAGTTTAGGCCAAGTGTGTTAGTGCCTAAGAAGGTTGTATACTGTAAAAGTGTAAACCAAGTCTTCTAGTGAATCCTTCCTGCAAAGGAAGAAGGGGAGACGTAGAAGCGTTGTGCTTCGAACTTCCAGAAACAATTCTCGTGTTATTTGTTTATTGCTTTATTACTTCAGTTTTATTCCTCACAAGTTTTGTAGACGTCTTCCGCACTACAACAAGTGTCTACTAACTTGCCTGATATTGAGAAGCAACTGTAATACTTAACAGTTTACAGTTAACCAGGAAAAGAAATCGAAATTGTATCTAGTGTTTATTCAACCCCCCCCCTTCTAAACACTACCCCGATCCTAACAAGTGGTATCAGAGCCTAGGTCTTCTCAATCTTGAGAAATTACCATTTATCAAAAACTGGTGGCCTCATTCAGCAAGATTCCAATGTTCAAGAAAGACGAATATGATGACTGGAGGATCCGTATGCAAGCACATCTAAGTGCTCAAGATGATGATATGTGGTATGTAATCACTGAAGGACCTTTGAAGATCATGAAAATCAATACAGCTGCTTCTATCACAAGTGGAGATCCACAAATGGTAGAAAGGAAAGATCTCAATGGTCAAATGAAGACAAGAAAAAGGCAAACCTAGACAACGTTGCTAAGGACATTCTATTCAAAACTTTGGACAAAAATATGTTCAACAAAATAAAGATGTGCCCTACAGCTAAAGAAATCTGGGAGAAGATTGCTCAACTCTGTGAAGGAAATTATCAAACCAAAGAAAACAAGCTTACCGTGGCTTTACAGAAGTTTGAGCATATCAAAATGATAAATGGAGAAACTCTCAACGAGTACGATGAAAGAGTGACTGGAATAATCAATGAACTAAACAGTCTGGGTAAGGAGTTACCCAACAGAGAAGTCACTCTCAAAGTAATGAGAGGTCTACCAAGAGAATGGGATGTCAAGACCATTGCTATGAGAGAATCGAAGGACATCAACAAAATAGATCTACATGATCTGTTTGCTGATTTAAAAGCCTATGAATTCGAATTAGGCATTCGGGTTGAAGATGAACCAAGCACCAGTCAACCAACAAAAGCTCTCACTGCATCTGAGTCTCTGCCCACCCCTACAGAAATGACTCCAGAAAAGATGTGTAATGATGCTATGGCAATGTTTGTAAAGAAATTTGGGAAATTCATGAAGAAAAGTCAGAGATCTTATCAATCATATCCTCGGAGGCAGAGTTCCAAAGGAAATTCAGAAGAAGAAGAGCGAGTATGCTTCAACTGCCTCAAACCAGGACACTTCATTGCGGACTGTCCTAAACCCAAGAAGGATGATCACAAAAGAGGATCCAAGGATTACAGAAAATCCAAAGAAACCAGAAGATCATCCAAAAAGGACAGAGATCAAAAGGTCTTGATGGCAGAAGAAAGTAAGAGCAAATGGGCTGATTCTGAATCAGACTCAGAAGAGTTAACTAGCTCATCCAGCGAGAGTGAAGACGAGGAAGTCCACTGCTTAATGGCAAATAATGAAAATGAGGTACATGAATCAAACCTATCTGAATTTACACATAGTGAACTCACCAATGCATTGCAGGACATGATAAATGAGTATCGGACGCTATATGAATCTTTTGAAAGCTATAAGACTGAGCATACAACCCAAACTGAAACGCATGAAAACAAGCTTGATTGTGAACAATCAAGGGAGTTGAACTGCCTGAGGGAAACAGCCAGTCTTCTAGTGAAGGAAAGAGATGAAGCCAAGAATGCTTACCAGAAACTTAGCAAACTGGTTAGCATTTGGAATGCATCGACTACCAGAAAGGATGAAATGCTTGAGTCTATAAGGCTTGCTGGTGATTTAACTGGCATAGGCTATAATAGCAATGATAGCAGTTCATCTGGTAATGAACCTCAACTGTGTCTAACAAAAGGCAAGGTTCAATCAATGAACTTTGTAAGATCTAGCACAGTATATGACCCTTACGAACTGGTTAAAGAACTTGTTAAAGCAACACTCATCAAGGAACAGGCACAGCACAGAGGTATCGGTTATGTAGAAGCACTCAAAGAGGCTAAACCGAGGCAAAAGTTCAGAAATGAACTTAAACCTACTGGTCGAGCAGCTAGAGAGGTTAAACCCAACTGGTACTACAACTGTAAACCTGTCCAGAAGAGGTATATGCTAAATAACAGGAACTACAAACCAAAAGCACATGCATACACATATTATCACACTCCACAGTCAAAATCATCACCTATATCTATAAATGCACACACATTTCAGAACACACACCGACCTAAGTCATTCAGGGTCATACAAGTGTGGGTTCCGAAAGGACTAATCCTACCAGGACCCAAGTAGGATTGGGTACCAATCATGCTATCGCTTTAATTGCAGGAAACTAGAATGCATCCTGTTCGGAGCTCAGAATGGTTTCTGGACAGCGGGTGCTCTAGACATATGACAGGGAACGCGAGATTACTGTCTGAACTGGTGGACTCCACCGGACCCAGAATAACCTTTGGAGACAACGCGAAAGGTAGAACCGTGGGTAAGGGTAAGATTATCTACGGTAACATCATCATTAAAGATATTCTTTTAGTTGAAAATCTATGCTACAACTTGATTAGCATAAGTCAACTGTGTGACAATGGTCATTCCGTAGAATTCAATCAGTACTCATGCACAATCAAATCTATTGATGGTAGTATACTACTTGTAGGTAGAAGGCATGATAACACATATAAAATTGATTGGAATCTTAATCAGCCTATCTCTTCTACTTGCTTAGCTGCTCTGAATTCATCCAAAAATTGGCTTTGGCACAAACGGTTGAGTCACTTAAATTTTAAAACTACTGCCAGTCTGCATAAACTTGATCTAGTTGTTGGACTGCCCCAAATTGAGTTCTCAAAAGATAAGATCTGTGCAGCATGCCAACTTGGTAAGCAAATCAGATCCTCCTTTAAGAACAAAGGGAGTAAATCTTCTTCTCGGTGCCTAGAGTTGCTGCATATGGATCTATTTGGTCCTATACCAGTAACAAGTCTAGGGGGAATGAAGTATACTCTAGTGGTAATAGACGATTACACTCGTTTCACGTGGGTCTTGTTCCTAAGTGGCAAAGATCAAGCTACTCCAAAGCTGATCAAATTACTGAAAATACTCCAAAATGAGAAATCGTGTGGGATAGATAGAATTCGCAGTGATAAAGGTACTGAGTTCACCAGTCAATCACTCGAATCATATCTAGATGACCTTGGTATTAAACACGAATACTCTGCAGCTAGAACTCCTCAACAAAACGGAGTTGCTGAGCGTAGGAACCGCACTTTGAAAGAAGCTGCGCGAACCATGCTCGCGGAATCAGAAATATCGCAGAGATTTTGGGCAGAAGCTGTCAACACAGCATGTTATACGTAGAACAGATCAATGATTAATAAGCGAGCAAATAAAACCCCTTATGAGATCTGGAATGGCAGTAAGCCAAATATTTCCTATTTCCATGTGTTTGGTTGCAAATGTTTTATTCACAACAATGGAAAGACTCATCTCACAGCCTTTGATGCCAAATCTGATGCTGGAATATTCCTTGGCTATTCTACAGTTAGTAAGGCATTCAGAGTATTTAATAATAGAACTCTTAATGTAGAAGAATCAGTGCATGTAAAATTTGATGAACCTACTAACTGTACACTATCTGATATACAAATCAACAACTTGAGTAATCGACTGGAAAGCACTTACATTGACGAAAATGTTGATGATGAGATTGATTACAGAAGCAGGACTGACTGCTCCTTAGAACCAGAAGTTCCTGAAACTCAAGCAGAGGAGTCTGTTGGCCAACAAGCACTGCAGCCAGCTACAAATGAAACAGTTGCATCTACCCCTGCTGCAGTAGAAGGAACTAATGAGAAAGATGAGTCAATCAGAACCTCTGATCTGCCTACTCACATCCAGTCAACTGAAGAACTCAATCCTCTTGGACCTTCGCTCCGGTGGAAGAAGGATCATCCACCTGAGCAGGTCATCGGTAACCCTCTTGCTCCTCTACGCACCAGAGGACAAATGATTAATGAATTTCTTCATGCTGCATTCATATCTCATATAGAACCTAAGAAGATTGATGACGCTATATTAGACCCAAGTTGGGTAGACGCAATGCAGGAGGAACTAAATCAGTTTGAGCGAAACAAAGTATGGTATCTAGTACCACGACCACAGCATCACACTGTAATTGGCACCAAATGGGTGTTTAGAAATAAATTAGACGAAAATGGTACAGTAATCAGAAATAAGGCAAGATTAGTTGCACAGGACTACAGACAGGAAGAAGGCATTGATTTCGATGAAACCTTTGCCCCTGTAGCTCGACTAGAAGCAATTCGCATATTTCTTGCATTTGCTGCGTTTAAAGACTTTAAAGTCTATTAGATGGATGTTAAGAGTGCATTTCTTAACGGCAAACTCCAGGAAGAAGTCTATGTTGAACAACCTCCTGGATTTGAAAACCATCAGCAGCCATCTCATGTTTTTCGTCTCAATAAAGCCTTGTATGGTCTAAAGCAAGCTCCCCGTGCCTGGTATGAAACTTTGTCAAAATATTTGACAGAACACAATTTTATTATTGGCACGGTGGACAAGACCCTTTTTAAATTTACAAAGGGAGATCATACTCTGCTTGTTCAAATTTATGTTGATGATATTATCTTCGGTAGTACTAACTCAAAATTGTGCGAAAGATTCTCTAAAATTATGCAGGACCAGTTCGAGATGAGCATGATGGGAGAACTATCATTTTTCTTAGGACTGCAAGTCAAGCAATCTAGTGAAGGAATCCTGATCAATCAGTCTAAATACACTAAAGAGCTACTGAAGAAATATGGAATGAGTACCAGCTCAGCTGCTGCTACACCAATGAGCTCATCTGCCAAACTCGACTTGGATAATTCAGGAATACCAGTCGAAGTTACAATGTATCGAGGCATAATTGGATCTTTACTATATTTGACAGCCAGCCGACCAGATATTATGTTTGCAGTGTGTATGTGCGCCCGGTTTCAAGCAAATCCCAAGCAGTCGCACTTCACTGCAGTCAAAAGGATCCTAAAATATTTGAAAGGCACTGAGAATGTCGGTCTATGGTATCCAAGGGACTCAACCTTCAATCTTATCGGATACTCAGATGCTGACTATGCTGGATGCAAAATTGACAGGAAAAGCACCAGTGGGTATTGTCAATTCCTTGGTGATCGATTGATATCATGGGGTTGCAAGAAACAGACATCCATTGCAACTTCCACTGCAGAAGCAGAGTACCTTGCTGCTGGAAGCTGCTGTGCTCAACTGCTCTGGATTCAGCAACAACTCAGAGACTATGGAATTGAGTCTACAGAGGCTCCTATTTTCTGTGACAATACATCTGCCATTGCCATAACGTATAATCCAGTTCTTCATACTCGTACTAAACATATTGACATCCGTCATCACTTTATCAGAGATCATGTCATGAAGAAAGAAATTCGGCTGGAGTATATTTCTACAGAACAACAGGCAGCAGACATCTTCACAAAGCCTCTACCGGACGCTAAGTTTTCTTACTTTCGAAACATTCTTGGTTTAATTGAAATTACTTCTTGATTATTTTGTTTTGGGTAATGAATTCAGGGGGAATTAGTTAGTTTATGTGCATAAATTTAGGGGGAATTTCTGTTATAATTTTATCATGGTTATTTAAGCTCAGCTGGTAATACAATGGTCAGCTGCAGTAGGTGTATCCGAACCAGTAGGACTCCACAACCAGTGGATGTTTTCCTACCAGTCGAACCCTACATACCAGTTACCAAATATGCTTTGACAAAAATAACCCTCGATACTCATTAACCTAATGAACGTCGGAATTCAAAATTACTTTTGGTTAAAAATAAATTATTTCACTCCCGCCTAAATCCTGTTCTTTCATTTATTTGTTAAATCTTTTTAAACCGTTAGATGATCGCCACGTATACATGTGTCCGCTCATCTACAGTACGACGTTACATATACTTCCTTTTTCACCGCCTTTAGTTTCACTACTCTTCTTCTCCAACAAATCACTGCGATTATTTTTCTCTTTCAGAAAACTTACTCTAACAAACTGTTGCTGCTTCTTCCTCCTACTCACTCAATATGTCGAAGAATGTTCAGCCGAGTTTTATCACCAATGCTATTCACGTTGATTTTCATTCAATATCCACATCCTCTGATGAAGAAACCAAGGAGTTGATACAAAGGCTGGATAACTCCGGACTCCTGGTAATCTTGAGCCAGACCCCTTCCTTTTACAAGAACGAACTACAAGAGTTCTTTGCTACTGCCAAAGTTGTGGATGACACCGTGGTGGCGTCCATCTCTGGACAATCCGTCACCATCACCCAACCAGAATTTGCCACTCACCTGTGCCTACCCTCTACCGGACTCTCTGATTTCTCGACTATTCCGGCAGAACTAAGAGAAGAAATGCGACTCACAGTCTCGGAATCTACTCATCGCCTTCCACGTCCTCCTTTCCGGAAAGTTTTGATGAAGAGTCATTATAGACAACTGGCGGACATAATCTCCAAGGGGCTCCTCTGTAAGGCAGGATCATTTGATATAATTACCCCTGAGAAGTTTGACGTTATGAGCGCTATATGCAAAGGGTTGGAGATAAACTGGTCAGCTGTGCTATTTCAAATACTGACTAGTCTGGTCGCATCTGGCAAGGGTCAATCAGGTTTTGCTCTCCCACTCAGCAGTCTTTTTGAGAGCAAACACATTAAGACAGGAGCTCTTTCTCACCTTCATCCAGGGAGGCTCATCACTCATAAGTATCTTCAGCTTCATCGCCAACGAAGTGGCAGAGAAGGCGGAGTAACAAAGCGTCGCTTGACTCAGGTTATAAGTGACTCTGAACAGACTATATCGGAATCCGCTGAGTCCTCTCCCCCTCCTCCACCTCCTAAGAGGCCAAGAACACGAAAAGCTGCTCCTCAGACCGCCCGACAGTTAGACATTGCCGCCTCCGACACTATCTCCTCCGCCGGTCCTACAGATGTAAATCCTGATAGGGAACCCAGCCCTGTCATCCCTTCAACTGAGGAACCACCTGCTTCCTTAGCCATGGTGCCTGTTCCTTCAGTGGTTCCAGCTGACACTCAGACAGCACTGGTAAGCACTCAGCAAGCACCAGGCTCTATCAGCTTCAGGACGCCCAAGTCATTATGTCCATACTGTCATCCAAAGACCACCCATGCTGGAAAAGGAAATCTCTTACGGCTCCAGTGTCCACTCCTGTTGCCTTCGAGATTCAAATGGTAATGGATACAGTTGAAGCCAAACTGCAACCACAGTTGGAGATTTTTGATCGATGGGTAAAGGCCCGTATCATGGTTCGCTTAGATGATTTTGATCAAATTCTGGATCAGGCTAGGGGAGATGAGAACAAAATACTAGCGTATCTTCAAATCTCAGACCCTGAAACAAGCTTGAAGCTGCGAGAAGTTTTCAGCCTGATGATCTATGTGGGTGAACTTCAGGCCCTGGTTGAAACTCGCCTTCAACAATTTGACGGGAATTCCGGAACAGCGAATCATGATAGAGCGGTTCTAAATGCTCTTGGACCCAAGCTCGAAATGGCTGAGCTTGCTCTTCATGACCTTCGCATATCCACTGGTATTCATTCTTGCTCCACTACTACAACTGTTGCCAGTCCTGATCAGCAGGATCTACACTCCGTCATTGCAAATTTGGAGATTGTTCCATTTTCTGTGGAGCTCACTTCTACTGCTCTGGAGACTACTTCCCCTGGAGCGGAGGCCGCACCAACTGCCTTGGAGGTAGCCTCCTCGGTTCAAGAACTCTCCTCTCCAACTGCTCTCGGCGTCTCCTCTCCTCCCAGCTCTCACAAGGATCAACAGCCCCAGCCAATGGCTGTTGATCACACCAATGTGGATGCAGTCATACAGACAGTGGTTCAGCAAGTTACCATATCCTCTGCAAATCATGAACCTAGCGAGTCTTCGCACTCAAATGATCACACCTAGATGTCAGCTGCTGTGGTTGATCAACCCACAACTACTTTAACTGCTCCACCAAATGAAGACGCTGCCCAATTGGCTATCACTATCTCAGAGTCTACAGCTGCACCAATTGTTGAAGCTTCTATGTTGCCATCCGCTGCAGTTGACGATGCTCATCTCAGCGCCCTTGTCCCTCCTACTGATGTTCCAATGATTGCTGCAGATCCGTCCATGGTTCAAGAGCTTTCTGAAGATTTTTTTGTCTTTACCAACCCTATGGACGAACCTCCGAACATTGCTGCACAGCTAGCCAATCTATCCACTGCCATATCAGCCCTAGCCAGCGATGTTCATAAGCTTAAACAGGAAGAACGAACTGCAACTCTCATTCTAGGCACTCATCAGCAGCACAATGACTCACAATTCCAGCAAGTCTACCGGGACTTAAGTAGTTTAACGACTACCGTCACCAGACTTCAAACATTTGCTGAGAATGCAGTGGCGGATGCTTTTACTAGAATTGGCCAGGCGCGTCTTCAGATCAATCAGAACAATGAATCTCTTCATGCTGCCACCTCAATGGGTCTTGGAGAAAAGATTGACGACGCCAAGAAAACATTGACTGATCAGTTGGCCACTATGCAGGCAGCATTTGCATCTCAAATTCAAGATATTTGCAACAGCCTGCCTGCAGCTCCTCAAATTATTCGCAGATTACCTGAACCCAGCCGAACTGCTCCCTCAACGCAGCGAGGTTCAAG
This sequence comes from Haberlea rhodopensis, assembly GCA_907163345.1. Lineage (NCBI taxonomy): Eukaryota > Viridiplantae > Streptophyta > Magnoliopsida > Lamiales > Gesneriaceae > Haberlea > Haberlea rhodopensis. Next base: position 300,172 of record CAJQUN010000433.1, on the reverse strand, counting down.
TTCCGCTGCCCATTCATCCCCTGCAACTGGAGCACCCACTCAGTCCAGACCAACTGCTCAACCAAGATCTCGGAGTCCACGCCAACCGCCTACCGAGAAACGCGACTATTCCAAACATTGGTTCGGGCACAAATAGTATCATTTTCTGACTCCTCCATTAATTACTCGTATCTATTTACTGCTTTTATTGACTTTTTCTTTGTATTTACTGTTCCACTTAAATACATTCACATTAATTGCAACCTTTTCATTTCTATAAATAGCGACTCTTGTTTGCTCACAGAACACACATTCACTTAACATGCTTACTTTCAAGCTATTCAAAGTTCTCTGGTTTTCTGTTAGATATGTTTCACCTTCATGGGTTTATTACTTATCTAAATCAACCCCTCATGGGTTGATTACTTATCTAACCCAGCTCTGTTAAGCTTCAGCACTTTGATCCTGTTCTGGTGCTCCTCATCAGTCAGGAACCACTAACAGCAGATGCCTGGGTGCTGATGACAAAAAGGGGGAAGACAGAGATAGACTATTCTCATTAGGTGAATCCATGGACCATGGAAGCTGCCTGATGAATATTCGTATGACTCTTCCCGACCTTCTCTCTGAAACAAGGTAGACCAGCAGAGATAGAGTATTCTTATTAGGTCCTCTCGGAAACAAGGTGGATCGAGCTCTTCCTCTCTGAAATAAGGTGGATCGAGCTCTTCCTCTCTGACACCAGGTGGATCGAAGCTCTCCGGGTCTACAATACTTGTTTAAAGATTTGTCTTGTATCAGCTAAATTATGTAAACTAAATTGGTCTTAGATTCTAGTCAAGTTATTATAATTCATCTTAAGTAAAGATGAATCTCTCTCAATTGTCCAGTTTGATTACAACTTGTAATCTGCTTATATTTAATGAAAATTTCTTTTCCATTATGTCTTCAAGTAATTTCAGGATTCTCATCTTATTTACTCAAACTGGAAATAGATCTTTGCTTAGTTTTGTCATCACCAAAAAGGGGGAAATTGTTGGGAAAACGATTTCTAAAGTTTTGGTAATTACAAACTGGATGAAGTCCTACCGGATATTAAAGACAAACTGGAAAAAGACTTCTACCGGGTGAAGACATAAACTGGATGGACACCAACTGGATGGACATCAACCGGATGAAGTCATCAACTGGACAAGACACCAACTGGATGGACATCAACTGGATGGACATCAACCGGATGAAGTCATCAACTGGACAAGACACCAACTGGATGGACATCAACTGGATGGACATCAACCGGATGAAGTCATCAACTGGACAAGACACCAACTGGATGGACATCAACCGGATGAAGTCATCAACCGGACAAGACATCAACTGGATGGACATCAACCGGATGAAGACATCAACAGTGCAAGCTATCAACCGGATAAACTTAAACTGGATGAACATCTACTGGACAACTATCAACTGAATAGTCTCTCACTGTACAAGGACATCAACTGGTCATAAGAGGATGAACGACCAGTTGAACAAAGAGAACCAGCAGAAGTCTGAGCTTCCAGTTAGAGCACTAAGCAACGAGACAAAATCAGTACAACATTCTCTGACAAAGGTACAACAGAGCGGCGCACCCTGCTATATCTCCGCCACCATTACCGTCAGAGTGAAAAGAGCCGTTGCTTTACAAAATAGGAAAGAAGAAAATATGAAATTGGAAAGTTAATCTCTTCCATATACAGAAAGGCTACCGTTGGACATCCAAACCTATAAATACATCCAAGCAGAGAATAAAGAAGAGCTGAGCGATTTTCAACTAAGAGATATATTTCAAAGCAAACACTAAAGTCATCCGACTGATATCCAAACGTTCAGCAAAGAGCAGACAAACAGCAAAACTGAATCTGTGACAGATTATCTTCAATTGAAGTCTGCTGCTCAAAAACTCTCAAAGCTAGAAAGTGTATTCTGTAAAGAGTGTCATAGAATCCATTGTAATCAAAGTAAAGAAGTGTGTGATTGCTAGGAGTTTAGGCCAAGTGTGTTAGTGCCTAAGAAGGTTGTATACTGTAAAAGTGTAAACCAAGTCTTCTAGTGAATCCTTCCTGCAAAGGAAGAAGGGGAGACGTAGAAGCGTTGTGCTTCGAACTTCCAGAAACAATTCTCGTGTTATTTGTTTATTGCTTTATTACTTCAGTTTTATTCCTCACAAGTTTTGTAGACGTCTTCCGCACTACAACAAGTGTCTACTAACTTGCCTGATATTGAGAAGCAACTGTAATACTTAATAGTTTACAGTTAACCAGGAAAAGAAATCGAAATTGTATCTAGTGTTTATTCAACCCCCCCTTCTAAACACTACCCCGATCCTAACATGGTATTTTAAAAGCATTTACAAAAATGCATTAAACTTCCACTAAATCATGCTTTCCTCATAATCGACAATCAATACAATTAAATCATGTTAATACTTCATTACCCATCACATAAATTAATTACCAACATAATTCATCATATAACCATCATTAAAGCCAAAATTGCATATAATCAATTTCGGGGCATCACATATGTTATTTTGTACCACATATTAACTTATATAATACCACAAATCAGTTTATTAAGTACCACAAAGCAGTATTTAGTACCACAGTTTAGCTTATAAAGTATCACAAAATATTTTATCTAATAGCAAAAATATGTTATTCAGTACCACAAATCAGTATATTTAGTACCACATAATAGCTTATATAGTACCACAAATCAGTATTTGGTACCACAAATCAGTATATTTAGTACCAAAGATTAACTTAGATGTGAACTATTTATTTCGCATGTTATCTACAAATCTATGAACATGTTATATTTAAATATATTTACAAATATAACAAGTTATATATATCATTACCACATACTAAATGTATGGTAATGTGGTACTAAGTAAGCTAAGATATGAATTATGTATTCACGTGTTATATAACATAAAATGAGAGGTTATATATACATTTATATATATATATATATATATATATATATATATATATATATATATATATATATATATATATATATAGACACACACATATATATATGATACTGATATATATAACTTGTTATATTTGCAGATAGATTTATATGTAACATGTCATATATTTGTATATAACATGCAAAATAAATAGTTCACATCTAAGCTAATCTTTGGTACTAAATATACTGACTTGTGGTACTATATAAGCTAATATGTAGTACTAAATATACTGATTTGTGGTACTAAATAAAATATTTTTGTACTAAATTATATATTTTTGTACTAAATAACATAATTTGTGGTACTATATAAGCTACACTGTGGTACTATATATACTGATTTGTGGTACCAAATAAACTGATTTGTGGTACTATATAAGCTAATATGTGGTACTAAATAATATATTTTTACTACTAAATAATGGTACTACATAAGTTAATCTGTGTTATTAAATATACTGATTTGAGATATCAATATATATATATGTATTAAACTTGATATATTTGCAAATAGATTTATATATAACCTCTCATTTATGTTATATAACACATGAAATACATAGTTCACATATTAGATTATTTAGTACTACATTATCATATATTTAATATGTTGTAATGATATATATAACTTGTTATATTTTCAAATAGATTTATAGATAATATGTCATAGATTTGGATATAACATGTGAAATAATAATTCACATCTAAGCTAATCTTTGATACTAAATATATTAATTTGTGGTACCAAATATACTGATTTGTGGTACTATATAAGCTAATATATGGTGCTAAATATACTGATATATGGTACTAATTAACATATTTTTGGTAATAAAGTACATATTTTTTGTACTAAATAACATCATTTGTGGTACAAGTAAGCTACATTGTGGTAATAAATATACTGATTTGTGGTATCAAATAAACTGATTTGTGGTACTATATAAGCTAATATATGGTACTAAATAACATAAATAACTTAATTTGTGGTACTATATAAGTTACTATATGGTACTAAATATACTATTTTTGGTACCAATAACTGATTTGTGGTACCATATAAGCTAATATGTGCTCCAAGTAAAAGATTGGTTAGAGTTTACCTTGTGCAGCTAGCGTAATTACGCAGCTCAAGTGGCGTAAATACGCCACTTTTTCTGTCAAAAAATAAATTGCAGTACCCTTGGCGTATTCACGCTGATAAGTTGGCGTATTCATGCTGATAAGTTGACGTATTTATGCCACTACAATAATTGTACTGTGGTACTAAATAAACTGATTTGTGGTACCAAATATACTGATTTGTAGTACTATATAAGCTAATATGTAGTACTAAATAATTTTTGGTACTAAATAACATAATTTTTTGTACTATATAAGTTACTCTATGGTACTAAATATACTGATTTCTGATACCAGATATACTGATTTGTGGTACTATATAAGCTAATTGTGGTATTATATATACTAATTTGTAGTACTATATAAGATAATTTGTGGTACTATATATACTAATTTTTGTATTATATTAGCTAATTTGTGGTATATATAACATAATTTGTGATACTTGATAACATAATTTGTGGTACTATATATACTAATTTGTGGTAATATATATCGTATCAACTAGTTTGTACCATATGTATTAACCACACTTTGAAAATTTGAAAATTGGTATATTATTTTGTACCAAAGGTGGTCATTTTCTGTACTATAAAAACACATAATTGTACAAAATTTTTTACTAAAAGATACAACATAGCATTTACAATATAATATATCATTCAATGGAGGCAAACACTTGAACTTGTCTCCTTAAATCACAACATAAAATTTACAACACATAACTCTTTTATACAATTGTGTATATGTGTTGGATCCTCTTTATACATCTTGATCACTTTTACATTCAAAACCATTAGCTAGATGTTTCCATCCTCAACAAGTATTTCTCCCAACACTTGAACTTGTCTCATTAAACAGTCTGTAGCCAAAATTTGTTGAAATCAAAATAATCTCACACAATATTGTATTTATGCATTCCCTCTCTCTGCTACAGTTATTAAAACATGAGTGTAAGTGAATCATGCAATATGAAACTTACTCTATCATAAATTCTTCTAGCCCTGTTGCCTTTTGTCATCAGCTTTGGCAGACAAGATATGCACCTTTACAATTTCATGAGCAGATAACCGTAGGTGTAGGACCCCAACTCCTAATCTTGACATTAGTACATTAACATGGTAATTTGTGTATACATTTATAGCATTATGGAGTTCTCACTATATGCCTCGCACTTATGGCATGACCTCTATAAAATTTCTCACTGGAAGTCCCCAAACACGATGTACAAATCACATACGTATTCACTTTGTTGGGAAAATATTTCAAAGTTTTGGTGATAACAAACGTCTACTACTTGGAGCGTCTACTGAATCAAAGAAGCCTACTGATGAAAAGACCATTGAATGACTCTACAATCGTCTACCAAGTACAAAGACTGAGAGATATAATCTACCGGGTACAAGGACTGAGACATATTGTCTACCAGGTACAAAGACTAAGAGATATCGTCTACCAAAAACTAAGAGTAGAGGTCATCATCCATCGGATGCAGAGAATGAAGGTCTACTGGGACAGAGTATCTAAGCCCACTGTATAAATCTCTAGGAGATACCATCATACAGTCGAAGACATTAGTTGACCTTAGTCCAGCAGACTAAGTAACTAATGAGTAACCAACAGATGATGGAAAAAGATATCTGTTGTCCTTTGTCCAGCAGACTAAAGTCTTCAAGGAGAAACAAACGTATAAGACAAAATGACAAAACTCGAAAATATTCATTATGACAATAGTACAACATAGGGCCACACTACCATATCAGCGCCATCAATCTCTTTAGAATGAGCTAGCCGTTGATTAACAAAATTGGAAAGAAGACAAAAGAAATTTGGATGAAAATCAGGAAGTTAATTTTGCGAGGTTCTTTCTATTTGAAGAATTGTTGCGGTTAGACTTTCAAGTCTATAAATACGTCGAAGAGAAGAACAAAGAAAGCTCTCAACACTCAGAAATCCTAAATCAACTTCATCGAAAACAAGCAAAAAATTCGAAATGCTTATTAAAATATTCTGAAGTTTTGTAGAGCAGTGTCCAAGCGCTATTGAGATCTTGAAGATCAGAGTCTAATCAGTCTACTGCTCAAGAACACTCGAAGATCAAAGTTTTATATTTTGTGTGAGTGTTGTACAATCAAGTTGTAACAATTGTGATTGTTGTATTGCTAGGAGTTTAGGCAAATCTGTGTGGGTGTGTAAGAAGGTTGTATACTGTAAAGTGTAAACCAAAGTCTTCTAGTGTAACCTTCCTGCAAAGGAAGAATGAGAGACGTAGAATAGTTTGTGCTTCGAAATTCAAGAAACAACTCCTGTGTCATTTACTTTCATTACCATATCCTTCTGTTTCTTAGTATCTGCTGATCAGTTCTAAACTCACAAGTCCAGTAGACACCTTCCACACTACTTTTATTTGTCTGCTGACTTGTTATCAATAGAGATATCACTGCAGTACTTAACAGTATGTTGTATTTTAAAGAATCGAGAAATTGGGTCTAGTGTTTATTCAACCCCGTTCTAAACACTGCCCCGATCCTGACAAGTGGTATCAGAGCAAGGTCTTCTCAATTGTGAGAATACTAAGAACTGATGGCCTCATTCAACAAGATTTCGATGTTCAAAAAAGATGAATATGATGACTGAAGAATTCGGATGCAAGTACATCTAAGTGCTCAGGATGATGATATATGGTACATCATCACTGACGGACCAATGATGATTGATGTGACTAGAAATAGAAAAATCTATTGCCCTTAATTATCTACGATTTGGTATATTTTTATGGATAAATTGATACTCATGCTACATAATCGTATATTTGTTTAAATATAGGTGGAATCGAAGAAATCGAGCTAACAATGGCGAATAAGGATCAAGAAATGCATTGGAGTTGACAAGGAATCGAAGTAGACCAAGAGAATACTTAAAATGTGATTTTTGACTCGAGATACATTGCCTCAGAAGGAGAAATCGATCGCCTATGGATAGAAAAATAGCAACAAATATTTAGGAGTGGCGATCGATTGCCTGAAAGCGAGAGATCGATCGCCGGGAGACAGAATACAAAATAAAAAAGCTAAAGGCCAGCGATCGATGGCATGAAAGCCAGCGATTGACCGTCAGCAGAATCCTGAATTTTAAGGAAACTCGATTTTTCCATCTTTGGATAGATTATTGCCTACCCTATCAGACTCATACCCTATATGCACAATTTTAGGACCTCAAATCAGACTATGCATGATATTTAGAGTTAGAATATAGATTTTCTTTCAACCGTTGAAGAAGAACTTGAAGAACAAAGAACGAAGCCGGAATTGACGAGCCGGATTCGTGCTTCTTTTTAGTAACTATTTATTTTGCTTTTGTTTAATACTTTCTAGATTAGTTTTTGGTGTTTTTGATTTAGTCATGAATGGATAAACACCTTTGTGATTCTTGGTTAAGGAAGACGATACGTTGGAGTTTACGCTTCTCGTGAGATTTAAGTTTTGATTGTTGATTTTCATTGAGTAGCAATTGTTTTTCTGAATTTATTGCCATGATTGTGCTGTTTAATTGTTGGATTGATCACCTAACTTTTGTTCATACAATTTAATGCTAAATTAGATATCATATATGAAATCGTTTGATCCCTCTAATTTACGAAGCAACTAAGATTAATAAAATTCCACTGTGAGTTTGTTAAATTCTTGGGGAAAACAATTGACTAGATTAAACATAGACGCTTGGATTATGTTGTTTAGCTTCATCGATCTCACTAGTTCATATGCTATCATCGATTTAAATATTGATCGCTTGTATTTTGATTGATTGTTTGATAAGGGTTAAAACTAGAACGCTTGGGTTACTTAATTAAACTTAAGGTGATATATGACTTTAATTATTGGATTAAACGTCTAACGATGAATATTCATAGGAAAATTCAATCGTTTTTGAAGATCGATGACCGAGATAGTAAACCCCGATTGTAAAGTCAACCGACAATCAAGAATCTGATTTTCTCATAATTTAATTCAACTTACTTTAACTTTGCATATTAGTTTAATTCATAATTTTCTTAGATTTCGCATCGTAGTAGTAATTCAATTGACTTCAAAATCCCCTTCTTATTTTCGTTTGCAATAATTAACACAAAGATACGTCATTCCTCGTGGAATCGATTCCTACTCATGCTACGGCATGCATTACTGTTAATAACTTGAGAGTTTTAATTTGGACGTATGCGAGATTTACGATCATGAAAGTCAACACAACAGTGGCTATTTCCAGTGGTGAACCTCGGATGGTTGAAAAGGATAGAGCGTCCTCGACCAATGAGGGAAAAAAGGCAAACTTGGACGATGTGGCCAAGGACATCTTGTTCAAAACATTGAACAAGAACATGTTCAATAAAATCAAAATGTGTCCTACTGCAAAAGACATATGGGAAAAGATCGCACTACTGTGTGAAGGAAATGATCAAACGAGAATTTTGTTCTCCAAAAATTTGAGAACATCAAGATGATGTCTGGAGAAACTGTAAGGCCTCGCTACCTTAAGTGTGGATTTAATGGCATAAAGAGAGCTAAAAATACATTCATCAGAATATAAGGGTTCATGTTGATGCATTGATGTTAGCTCCGGATTTTAAAGATGATAAAACAGATCAGACCGATATAGTCTATCGCAAAATCAGAACGGATCGATGCAAACCAGTTTGACCAGATCGAAGCACAGATCAGCTCAATAAAGATCAGATCAGAGCACACTAAGATAAATAAGCTTCGTCCTTCAGTCCGAATAATTAACGGCTATTTATTGAAGCATTTAATGATGCATTTAATGCTGAAAAGACCAATGACTGAAGATTACCTTAAAAGATAAGTAGACAAAGGAGAGTCTACCTGGCAAACGCCGAAAGCATAGACCAGAAGGGAAAGTTCCTAAAAGAATAAGATTGAAGCTTGTTCAGAGAATGAACAGACTCAAGAGTTGCACAGAAAAGAAAATAGTGTTGTTGGTATAAACGACTATATAAGGATGCAACTAGAGTACTCGAAGACAGATTACTACTGATCAATCAAGAAACAAAAACAACACAAGCTTACAAGTCAAGCCATTCTTGAGCAGAACCGTTACTGAAAGATATTCATCTTACCAGTCTGCTCAAAGCTTTCATAAGCATAACCTATTGTAAGATTTGATCATCAAATGATCATTTTGTGCATAGATAAATTCACTCTGTCTTCTGTATTTGTACTAAGATAGAAGAGTGAGATTCAATTGTTACTGTCAGACAGATTGTGTCTGAACAGATTAAAAGACTAGGATTTTCAGTCTGGTAGTGGGGTAAATCCAGCTGAATCGGGGTTGTACAAGTAATTGTATTACTCAAAGTCTTCTAGTGAATCCTTCCTTGATTGGAAGAAGGGGAGACGTAGAAGGATTTGCCTTCGAACTTTGAGAAACACATCTTGTCTATTTACATTTTGTATTGCGTTACATTTTATAAGCCATCAAGCCGTTCTTACTAGCCAAGAACAGACCGTTTCCACACTCTCATATTCAGTGGTCTGTTATGCTTAAAGGTTGATTAAGAAACATATTTCACTCACTAACCTGAGAGAAATCAATAAGGATTAATTTTTAAAGGAGTGTTCATTCACCCCCCTCCCCTCTAAACACTCCAGTCCGATCCTAACAAGTGGTATTTGAGCAGGTCGTCTTAATCATCAAAGATACTTGGACTGATGGCATCATTCAAGATTCACATGTTCACAAAAGAAGATTATGATGATTGGAGAATCAGAATGCAAGCTCACCTGGCAGCACAAGATGACGATATGTGGTACGTCATAACAGACGGACCAATGAAATTATTAAAAGTGAATCCTGCACTAGGAGGAATAAGTGGCGAACCTCAGATGATCGAGAAAGAGAGGGCCACCTGGACAAATTAAGAAAGGAAGAAAGTCAATCTAGACAACGTAGCCAAAGAAATCTTGTTCAAGACGTTGGACAAGAACATGTTCAGCAAGATTAAAATTTGCTCAACTGCCAAAGAGATTTGGGAGAAGATAGCACAGCTATGTGAAGGGAACGACCAGACTAAGGAAAACAATGACTGTAGCTCTACAAAAAATTGAGAGCATAAAGATGAAGCTTGGAGAAACTCTAAACGAGTTTGATGAAAGAGTCACTGGCATTATCAATGAACTGAATGGTCTGGGCAATGACTATTCTAACAGAGATATTGCTCTGAAGGTAATGAGAGCATTGCCAAAGGAATGGGATGTCAAGACAATTGCAATGAGGGATTCTAAAGATCTGAACAAGGTTGAACTCCATGACTTGTTCGCAGATCTTAAGGCGTATGAGTTTGAACTGATCACCAGAGGTGAAGCAGAGCCATTCACCTCTCAACCAAACAAGGCACTGGCAGCCATTCCAGACCAAACCACCCCTTCAACAGACCGATCTATCGAACAAATAAGTAATGATATGTCATTATTTATAAAAAAAATTGGTAAATTCATGTCTAAGAATAAAAGAAATTTTAAACCTTCTCATCATTATAAATCAAGAAAAGATGATGCTGTTAATGATCAGGCTTGCTACAATTGTGGTAAGACCAGATATTTTATTATAGACTGCACCAGACCGATGAAAGATGAAAGAAAAGAAAGGCATCGTGATGACAAGAAAAAGAAGCATTACAAAGATCATTAAAGTCATCATGGAAAGTCCCAAAAGGTTCTGGTAGCAGAGGAATGTAACAACAAGTGGGCTCAGACTGACTCAGAATCAGAGAGCTCCGAATGTTAATCCACTGAAAGCGAGGAGGAAATTCAATGCCTAATGGCAGACGAGGAGATGAGTCAGATGGACGAGGTATTCGACTTTGGCTCAAATCAATTCACACGAGAAGAGCTCATGTCTGCACTGCAAGACATGGCTAATGATTATAGAATATTAGCTGAATCGCTTGAAAAAACTAAAGCCAAAGATCAACAGATAAGCATATCAAACCAAGCTGCTCTGAGCTAGGTGAATGCAATAATCTGAAGATCGAGCTGGATAAGCTGAAAATCTCCTATGAACAACTCCATGAAGAAAATAAGAGAATTAGCAGACAAAATGCTAAACTTTCTCACATTTTCAAAACATGGACAAAATCAAGAGCATCATTGGAAGAGTTGCAAGAGGTACAAAGAAGTGTCGGTGACATCGCTGGCATAGGCTTTGGTACCAATGAATGCATCAAAGATGAATCTGAGTTGTTGCTGAAAAAGAACAAAATCAAACATATGACTTTCGTTAGATCCAGCACAATATATGAATCCGAAGTGCCTACAATTCAAACGGGAACCTCCTTCAGGGATCAAGGTTTGAGAAAAGGCATTGGGTACGTTAACCAAGCTAAAGAAAAGGCACCAGCAAGCTTTGTGTCTATCAGACCAAACCCAAAGGTGCAAAATCTAAGGCAAGGAAGACCACCCAACTACCACAACTCACAACCAGTTCAACGAAGATATAGGTTACCTTATAGGAATCAAAGGCTTCCATATTACACACATCATCACACACAACATCGAAACAGATCAACACACGCCACACCAGACACACACAAGCCATTAAAGCTGATTCAGGTGTGGGTTCCCAAAGGGCTAATCCGTTCTGGACCCAAGTAGGATTGGGTACCAACAGTAATTGTGTTTGATGACAGGTACTGAAGAAGCAAGTGTCGGACTGGTACTTAGACAGTCGATGTTCTCGACACATGACGGGAAACATCGAGCTGCTGTCTGAAATCACAGAATGTGTTGGTCCTAAGATTACTTTCGGGGATAACTCAAAGGGTAAGACCGTGGGCAAGGGTAAGATTGTCCATGGTAATATTATTATCAATGATGTGCTCTTAGTTGAAAATCTAAGCAATAATCTGATTAGCATAAGTCAATTATGTGATAATGGCTATGCTGTAGAATTTCACAAACACACCTGCAATGTCAAATCATCAGATGGTATAACCATGCTTGTAGGAATCAGAAATGGAAATACTTATAAGATTAACTGGAATTTCGCCCAACCTGATAATCCTACTTGCTTCATCGCGAATAATGATAATAAACACTGGCTATGGGATAAACGCTTGAATCATCTTAAATTTAAGACTATTTCTAGCCTGTGTAAACATGATTTAGTTGTCGGTCAGCCCAAGATCGACTTTGCCAAGGATAAGATCTGTGAAGCTTGCCAAATGGGCCAACAGATCAGATCATCCTTCAAGAACAAGAATGTCAAATCCTCCTCACGTTGCTTAGAACTATTGCATATGGACTTGTTTGGTCCTACACCAATAACAAGTTTAGGGGGAATGCGGTATACTCTTGTTGTTATTGATGATTACTCAAGCTTTAGACTATATTTTTGAGCAGTAAAGATCAGAGAGGTCCGAAGTTGATCAAGCTGCTGAAACACGCTCATAATGAAAGATCATCTGGAATAGATAGGATTCGAAGTGACAAAGGCACTGAATTCTCAAATCAGAATCTTGAATCATTTCTAGAAGACCAAGGAATTAAGCTGAATTCTCAGCCGCTCGAACTCCTCAACAAAATGGAGTTGCAGAAAGAGGGAGCAGAATGCTTAAAGAGGCAGCAAGAACAATGCTTGCTGATTCTGGTACTTCCCAAAAGTTCTGGGCAGAGGCTATAAATACTGCATGCTATACACAAAATCGATCCATGATTAACAAGAAGCTAAATTTAACACCATATGAAGTATGTAATGGTAACAAACCGACTGTCTCTTACTTTTATGTATTCGGCTGCAAATGTTACGTCCACAACAATGGTAAGAATCATCTTACAGCATTCGAAGCTAAGCCAGATAATGGAATATTCCTAGGATATTCATCTGTTAGTAAAGCTTATCGTGTATTCAATAATCGAACCTTAACTGTAGAAGAGTCAGTTCATGTAGTGTTTGATGAATCCTTGTGTATTAAGGACAACAAGGAATTAACTCAAAATCAGATGAAAAATATTCATTTCGAAGCTAACAGTGATGATGAGATTGCAGTTAACAGATCAAGAGACAATCCACCGGAACTTGAAGTACCAGATAGACCGGATCAAGGCACTGAAGTTATTCTAGATCGAACCGATCCGAAGGTTATGAACTCTAATGTTAAGGCAGATGCTGACAATGACACTACTGCTGCTCCATCTGGATCAGATGTTCCAGAATCAAGCTACCGCTGGAAAAAGAGGCATCCACCTGATCTAGTGATTGGAAGTCCTTCTGCACCCATAAGAACCAGAGGACAGGTGATGGATGAGTTCACTCACGCCGCTTTCATATCTAATCTGGAACCCAAATAGATTAATGAAGCTTTGACTGATTATAACTAGATAGAGGCCATGCAAGAAGAGCTCAACCAATTTGAACAAAATCAAGTCTGGAGCTTAACCCCCAGACCAAGTGATCTGCCTATTGGAACCAGATGCGTATTCAGAAACAAGCTAGACGCAGATGGTGTGGTGGATAGAAACAAGGCCAGACTGGTTGCACAAGGCTTCAGACAAGAAGAAGGAATCGACTTCGATGAATCCTTTGTACCAGTCGCCAGACTTGAAGCCATCCGAATATTTCTTGCATTCGCCGCTTTTAAAGACTTCAAAGTATATCAAATGGACGTAAAGAGTTCATTTCTTAATGGTAAACTTCAGGAGGAAGTCTACATCGAGCAACCTCCTGGATTTCAAAATCACTCGTTTCCAGATCACGTATACCTACTGAATAAAGTAATATATGGACTGAAACAAGCTCCAAGAGCATGGTATGATACTATGTCTCAATTTCTTCTGGATCATGATTTTCAGATCGGTTCAGTAGATAAAACTTTATTTAAATTTATTACGGGGGAACATACTTGTTAGTTCAAATATATGTTGATGATATTATTTTTGGGTCAACTAACCCCAAATTCTGCGAGAAATTATCCAAGTTAATGCAGGGACAGTTTGAGATGAGTATGATGGGAGAACTGTCATTCTTCCTGGGTCTCCAAGTCAAATACTCAGCAATGGTATTTTCATCAATCAAACCAAGTATACGGAATGGAGGCTTGCTCAACTGCGTCAACTCCAATGACTCCATCAATCAAGCTAGATAAAGACGAAGGGGGAACGACAGTTGAGGTAACAATATATCGAGGTCTGATCGGATCGCTATTATATCTTACAGCAAGCAGACCTGATATTATGTTTTCGGTCTGCATGTGCGCTAGGTTTCGTCTGATCCTAAGCAATCCCACTTTATTGCCGCTAAGCGCATTCTTAAATACCTAAAAGGATCTCAGAATATTGGTCTCTGGTATCCCAAAGATCCAAATTTTAATTTAATTGGATATTCAGACGCTGACTATGCAGGATGTAAGATCGATCGCAAGAGCACGAGTGGAACTTGTCAATTTCTAGGTGAAAGATTGATCTCGTGGTTTAGCAAGAAGCAAACATCTATTGCCACATCTACAGTTGAGAAAGAATATCTTGCCACTGGAAGCTGTTGCGCTCAAACGCTCTGGTTCAACATCAGCTCAGAGACTATCGCATTCAAGCTGCTGAGTCTCCGATCTTTTGTGACAACACAAGTGCAATTGCTATAACGTATAATTCCAGTCTTGCACTCTTGAACAAAGGATATTGATATCAGACATCATTTTATTTGAGATCATGTTGGCAAAAAGGAGATTCGGATCGAGTATATTTCAACAGATCAGCAAGCAGCAGACATCTTCACTAAACCACTCCCTGAGGGGCTGAAGATCCAGAGATGATGTCAATGTTCAAATCCTTGGAATCTTCAGGATTAAGGAATTTTCTGGAATGTGGTACGGTGGTTTACGAGTTGGAGATTAGAGAGTTGTTCGCCAATGCTGTTTCCCACAAGACGTACATCTCTACTTCCGTCAAGGGCAAATCCATCAACATTTCTCAAACAACGTTGTCAAAGACCTTTGGACTTCCTACCACCGGACTGTCAAATTTTGGTCACATCTCTCAGACCACCCTTGAAAGCTTTCAAGGCCGAAGTATCAATTTTTGGCCAGAATCTACAGCCATCATTCAAGAAAAAAGAAATGTTGTTCCACTTTTAGGTTTTGTGTGATATTGTTGGCAAGCCACTGCTGGGCAAAGCTGGAAGCTATGATGCAGTAACCTCGGAAAAATTCAGAGCAATGGCTGCTATCCATTCCGGACTGAAGATGAACTGGTCCGCTATCTTGTTTGGAGTTCTGCTGGAAACAGTTATTGCAGCAAAACAGGTGATAAGTGTGATTTTTACACTTAATTTGATATATGATTAGAGGTGTTTTTGTAGTGATTCCTAGAAAATATTACACGTTTTGGTATATATTTGTATATTTCAGGAATCCAGGTTCAAATGCAAAAGAGTGGAGTGAAATAGGCTTAAATTGCTGAAGAAGGACCAAACCGAGCTAAATATGGAAAAGGAGGGACCAAATCGCAAGATTGAAGATTTTGACCCGCGATCGATCGACAACTTACGAAGATCGATCGCCACCATCCAGAAGATTTCCGCGATCGATCGACAACTTACAAAGATCGATCGCCAGATTTCCGCGATCGATCGGCAAATGACGAAGATCGATCGCGGATATGAAAAATTTGGTTATTTTGTCCAGAATGTTTCCGCGATCGATCGGTAACTGACGAAGATCGATCGCCAAACCCTGAAAAATCGAGATTTTGTTTCCTACTTGGTGATTTTGTGTCCAAACTTTGCAAAACTCCTCCACATTATTTATAGAAGATTTTCAGACGTTTTGGGGGACTTTTGCACACATTTTCTGAAACCTAGCAGCCACTCCTCCATCCAAAGAACAATACCACAAATCATTGAAGAGCAAGAGCAACGCAAGGAACGAAAGAACGGAGCGACGCACGGAGCGACATCCTCGTTATCTTAGTATTTCTGAACTTAATTATTTTTTATTTCAGACTGTGATGTTAAATTTGTTTAAAGACATGTTTTTTACATTATTATTTGATTATGGTTGTTGGCTAAGATATTTGTCAAGACATAGGGGATCCCATGTTTGAACCCTTGAGTTAATTAACGGTTTTGATTTAATTTCTATGATCTTTGCGCATAATTTATGTTTTTAATGCTTGTAAAAGATTAGCTACCTTTTGAATTATATTGGTAATCAGTAATTGAATTGACCATAGGAGATTACGATACGACGTAGTAAATTAAGGCGTGGGTTTTAGGTTGAGACGGACCAAGTAAAATCTAGCACATGTGTGATAGCAATAGATTTACCAAAATCAAAGGCTAGTAGTTTTCACGAATCGGATTTCGGTATTAATCATTCAATAAAGACACGGGAGTGGTTTATTGTAGATTAATGCTAGACTTGTTATAACCGGACCAAGGTATAACAAATGAAATAGGAGAACTAGTCACCCTAGAACATAGAACATTGAATCTTAATTAATAGACAACTTTTGGGGGATTACATGGGTGAACCGACGTCTTGATAATTCGTTTATAAATTTTCTTCAATTATCCATCACTGCTAGTTAGGTTAATTTTTGTGCTTACGTCAATTTA
Source organism: Haberlea rhodopensis (assembly GCA_907163345.1). NCBI lineage: Eukaryota > Viridiplantae > Streptophyta > Magnoliopsida > Lamiales > Gesneriaceae > Haberlea > Haberlea rhodopensis. The sequence continues at coordinate 283,429 of CAJQUN010000433.1, read as the reverse complement.
GTTTGATAATCATTTCATAATCGTAGTTTAAATATAGAAATTCTAATCGAACGTGGTAATTACTACTAGTCCCTGTGAGTACGACACTCCTTACTTGTAAACACTTATACTAAAACTTGAAACCGTGCACTTGCGGTAAAGAATCGCTACACTGAGAAATAATTGTTTAAAATAAAAGCGATCAAGTTTTTGGCGCCGTTGCCGGGGAATAGTCTAAGTAATATCATAGGAGATTAGTTGACTATAATTTAGCCATAATTTTTTATTTTTACTTTTATTACGGTTTATACGATTTCACCACTGTTGTTCCTTCGTTGTGTTGAATTTTGCAGGAAGTTGTCTTTGTAGTGCATGCTACGAAGTGACAGACCTATATTAGAGCCACTTGACTTAGAGATTGAGCGAACTTGTAGAAGACTTCGGAAAGAAACTAGAGAGATGGCTGAGAATAATCGAGGGAATGGTGAACAACACAATGATGAAGTGCCAATTACAAGGTCCATGATGGACTATGCACAACCATCTTTTCAAGGAACCATGTCTAGCATCACTAGACCAAGGATTCAGGCTAATAACTTCGAGATCAAGCCTGCCATAATTCAGATGATTCAACATTCTGTGAAATTTGGAGGATCGCCTACTGATGATCATAATGCTCATATCTCCAACTTTTTGGAGATATGCGACACATTCAAGCACAATGGCGTCACTGACGACGCCATCAGGTTACGACTCTTTCCCTTTTCTTTAAATGATAAAGCTAAGAGTTGGTTAAATCACTACTTGGGAGGGGATGGCTCAAGCATTCCCATCAAAATACTTTCCCCCTTCCAAGACAGCTAAGATGCGCAATGATATCACCACATTCGTGCAACATGATCCGGAGACTCTATATGAAGCTTGGGAGCGCTTCAAGGATCTACTTCGAAGATGCCCACATCATGGACTTCCGATTTGGCTTCAGTTACAAACATTTTACAATGGTTTATATTCTGCTAATAGATCCATGATTGACGCAGCAACATGAGGTACCATTATGAGAAAGTCACCTGAGGAAGCTTTCACACTCTTGGAAGAGATGGCATCCAACCGTACTAGTGGCAGTCCGAAAGGAATGTGCCCAAAAGACCGATTGGGGTGCACCAAGTTGATGAGGTAACAGTAATAAAAGCTCAATTGGAGGCGTTGAATAAGAAAATGGATTGCTTGAGCATGACAACGATGCAAGCTCAAGTGGTCATATGTGATTTGTGTGGAGGCAACCATCAGAGCACGGAATGCCATGCAGGTAATCCTTTTTTGCAATCTACTAAAAATGCTAACTTTGTAGGAAACAGGCTACAACAGGGTAATTCTTACTCCAACAACTATAACCAACCGTGGAGGAATCATCCAAACTTCTCTTGGTCCGACCAAAAGAATGTTTTGAACCCCCAACCACAAACGGGTTGCCAAATTTTTAGACATGCTTAAGAATTTGCATATCGATATACCTTTTATTGATGCTTTACGAGAAATGCCTAATTATGCCAACTTCTTAAAGAAAATGTTGTCTAAGAAGCAGAAATTGGGAGAGCACGAGACTATCTTTTTGACTGAGGAATGTAGTGCTATGGTGCAAAAGAAATCGGCCACGAAGTTAAAAGATCCAGGGAGTTTCTCTATTCTTTGCACTGTTGGACCTATTTCTTCTATTAAATCATTATGTGATTTGGGTGCTAGTGTGAACTTGATGCCTCTGTTTGTTTTTCAGATACTTGGATTAGGAGAACCGAATCCCACGAGGGTAGTGTTGCAAATGGCAGACAAGTCTATCACCTACCCACTAGGAATCATTGAAGATGTACCAGTAAAGATAGATCAATTCACCTTCCCGGTGGATTTCCTAGTGCTGGATATGGAGGAGGATGTGAGAATGCCATTGATCCTTGGACGCCCATTCTTGGCTACTGGAAGAGCCATCATTGATGTTGAAGAAGGGAAGTTGATCCTCCGTGTAGGAGAGGATCGGGTTACTTTCAATATGTTCAAATCTTCGACACACGCACACAACAAGCATGATTATCTAAAAGTTAACATGATTGACACTTTGCTTGTTGATGTGATGCAAGGTACTAATGAGGTAGAAGTGGAGTCCGAGCTAGAGCCTAAGGAAGGCAAGAGCCATGACATGGTCAAGTCAAAAAGGCTAAGAAGCTCAAGGAGAAAAGGACATTCATGAAGGAAGAGACAGTGCAATTGCATAAAGCGCCGCCACCTCGCATTTTCCAAAGCAAGCGAAAGGTGTCATGGGTTGGACCATTCATGGTAACTGTCGTCTATGCTCATGGAGCAATTAAGGTAAGTGATCCTATTCTAGGCACTTACGTGGTAAATGATCAGCGGTTAAGGCACTGCAACGTGGATGACACTAATCCACATACTCCGAACTGTTAAAGCGATGTTGGTAATAAGTCCAGCTTGGGACTATAAATCAAGAACTCTTTCTTAACACTTTGCTTTTTTTTGTTTATTTTGGTTTGTTTTGTTTTTGTTTTTTATTTTGGCGAAACTCCATGCGTGATGTGACGTGTTCCAACACTGTGCCCCATGAGCTGATGAGGAATTGGACAACGATCACTGACGATCGTTGTCAATGGCAAATGTTTTGTCCTATTTTCCGTGCCTAGTACATTGAGGACAATGCATGAATTAAGTTTGGGGGATTGCATTACTGTGTCATGCTTCTTATTTGGAAATTGATCGTTTATGAGCACCAACAAAATTTTTCTTGAAAATGAGTTCAAGATAAGAATGAATCATAGTAGCGGTCTCTATTCCATGATGATATTAATCCCACTATGCATGTCAACTTGAGTTTGGATGATTGTAAGACTTGTTTGTGAATATCTTGTTTTGAGTAGCATGTCAAAGATGATGAATATTTTGAGCACATTTGAGTCATAATCTTGTGAATTGCACTTGTACTAGTGAAAGTTTTTGTGAACTTAATGAATTGTTTTTGAGCATCTTAGAGTACCTTAGAAACTATTTGATGACGACACTTCAAGGCGAAATTTTATAGTCATGAACTTGATTAGGAGATGATCTAGGCGATCTTTGGACCGTTTGAGCTTTTCAAGCTTACCATGTTTACATTAATCCCTAGTATCCAATTTTGAGCATAATTGAAAAAGAATGGAGTGTGTTTAACATACTATTAGCCCCCATTCAACATTTTTTTGGCAACTCATTATACCCACCTTTATGAGCCTAAATTGAAAGAATTCATCATTACCTAAAGGGAGTATAATGATTCTCATTATATGCACATGAATTGCTACATTTGGATGAGCTTATTATTGAAAAAAAATTGATGATTGAGAAAAGACAAAGATAGATAAAGCCTTGAAAAAAAAAATATCTAATTAAGACCCAAAGTGGCCAAGGCTACAAGAAAAAAGAAGAGAAGCTCAAGTTGTGCTAAAAAATTGAATTTTATATTATTATACTCTCTTCTTTGTGCTATCCTATCCTTTCTTTAAAGCCAAACACCTAGGTCTAACGCTACAAGCTTAAAAAGACCTAGTGATCCAAGTCTAGGGAGTGACTACATTAGTGGAGAAGTGTTTGAAAATAGGATTTTGGGGTGCTCAATGATAATCTTACTTTTCATTGACTAGCATGATTTGATCTATGAAAATTGCATAAAACTTGAAAGTGTCAATAGCACACACGCACGTTCTGATTTGGCGACATGTTACTTGATCTATGAGAAAACACAACTTGTTAAACTTTCTGATTTATTCTGGTTCGTCTGTAAGTGAGATGTATGAGCTACATGATTGACTACAAATTGGTTTATTTGAATCTTCAAATATTGAACTCTACTTTTTGATCTTATTTCTTGCTCGAGACGATCAAGTTTAAGTTTGGGGGAGTTGATAAGTGTGATTTTTACACTTAATTTGATATATGATTAGAGGTGTTTTTGTAGTGATTCCTAGAAAATATTACACGTTTTGGTATATATTTGTATATTTCAGGAATCCAGATTCAAATGCAAAAGAGTGGAGTGAAATAGGCTTAAATTGCTGAAAAAGGACCAAACCGAGCTAAATATGGAAAAGGAGGGACCAAATCGTAAGATTGGAGATTTTGACCCGCAATCGATCGGCAACTTACGAAGATCGATGGCCACCATCCAGAAGATTTCCGTGATCGGTCGACAACTTACAAAGATCGATCGCCAGATTTCCGCGATAGATCGGCAAATGACGAAGATCGATCGCGGATATGAAAAATTTGGTTATTTTGTCCAGAATGTTTCCGCGATCGATCGACAACTGACGAAGATCGATCGCCAAACCCTGAAAAATCGAGATTTTATTTCCTACTTGGTGATTTTGGGTCCAAACTTTGCAAAACTCCTCCACAGTATTTATAGAAGATTTTCAGACGTTTTGAGGGACTTTTGCACACATTTTCTGAAACCTAGCAGCCACTCCTCCATCCAAAGAACAATACCACAAATCATTGAAGAGCAAGAGCAACGCAAGGAACGAAAGATCTGAGCGACGCACGGAGCGACATCCTCGTTATCTTAGTATTTCTGAACTTAATTATTTTTTATTTCAGATTGTGATGTTAAATTTGTTTAAAGACATGTTTTTGAATTATAATCTGATTATGGTTGTTGGCTAAGATATTTGTCAAGACATAGGGGATCGCATGTTTGAACCCTTGAGTTAATTAACGATTTTGATTTAATTTCTATGATCTTTGCGCATAATTTATGTTTTTAATGCTTGTAAAAGATTAGCTGCCTTTTGCATGATATTGAAAATCGTAATTGAATTGACCATAGGAGATTACGATACGACGTAGTAAATTAGGCCGTGGGTTTTAGGTTGTAAGGCCCTCATACCGTATAAATGTAAATCGTGTTTAACCTCTCAATAATAATGTGAGTGCCTTATGTTGGCCACATGTGCTGAACTGCAGTAGATAAGTGATATTTGTTACGGTTTCTAGCATAAGTAATTGTAGCCTAGTCCAAATAAGATGATGCCAATTCCAATAGAAAAACCAACTCATATACAATTTTTATGTTTCGAGTTTTGTCCTATATGTAAATTCTTTATGGAAATTTAGTTTAACAATGTAGAAAAGAAATCTCACTAATTAGTAAAATGAATGGGACTATTATAAAGAAAGATAAAGTAATACGCCATCTAGCCTCTTTCTTATTATTATATTAGTTGAACTTTTATTTATTTTTATTATAAAAAAAAACGAAGGCAATATAGATAGATATTGATTAACCGCCTTAAACCCTATAAGATGCTTAGTAACTTGGGTACGTACGTGGACTTCCTTCAGAAGACAACAAAAGACAACTGTGTAAAAAAAATGGAGCAAAGTGATGGAATACTAGAAAGCAAAACCATGCCTTTTCTTATTGTATCTTCAATATTTGACTTCAAAACTTCATTAAAATTTGGTGAAGCCTTCTCGACTTTGAGCCGTGAATTAAGGTTAATTTCTTTTCACAAGGTTAATCTCTTTTCACGTCCTAGTTTTAATCTGAGATATGTGAGTATGAATTTCTAAATTACTAAGCTACTTTGTATGCATATATAGGAGATGTTACTGCTAATCTTACATAGAAACCGTGCCTAGACCTGGGAACTAAAATTTGGGTCTATGATGCTACGAAACCTCGGCTTTAATAAGCTTCGAAAAGGAATTAGTTGCCCCTGTAATCGTGAAAAGGAAGAGGTAGTGGGAGTTGGCGAGTTTTAAATAAAAGTAATGCAACCCAAAATTTATGCTATAGGGTACTTCACATCTTATTATGTTTTGTCATTGTTCAACTGTACTGTAATTGGAAACTTACAATGTCTTGGTGAATTTAGACGCTAGGTAGTAATTCTTTAATTATGAGAAGTAGCTAACTAGTGGCTTAAGTCTTATTTAGTAGATAATGGGATATAGGTCATGATACTAGTTTGCTTATGCTAACTGGAGTATATATCACATGGTTGTTTATATTAAATGAGTATCTTTCAATTATGTAGCTTATATTGTTGCGTCGAAATTCTATCAAAGTGACCGAAGATATCAAGAACTATATGCGAAGAAATAAGGTATGTTGCGATCGGGTAACATACGGCAGGTATCTGTATCATTTGATATATGATTTGTTGTTGAATTATGTGACTTACGCGGCTACGTGATTTTATTTAAATTATGTGGCATTCATAGCATTCATAATTGCACATCGATGTATGAACATAAATGTTTTGTTAACACACATCAATTTCTATACATACATCGATGCATGACATACACGTTGAGCTATATCCTTGAATACCCTGATATTTCTTGGATTCTGATATCAATAATTGGGGATTGGTACTGCGATACTATGTTAGCATTACATGGCCCGATATGCATAGGGAATCATGGTCCCCTTTGATTGGTATGATTTGTTGAGACGGGGATTGGTTGCACCTTGCTGATGTCATCCGTCTGGATATCCCTATATGATTATGTGATGTTAGGACCTGGGGTTGGTGGCGCTTTGCCGACGTCCATCCGTCTGGATACCCTATAGGCTTGACAGGCTCGAGCTATTCTGATATGGTTGGACTTTCGTTTATTGATTCAGATATACCCAGTGGATGGGTGTACGATAGGATACCGACATGACATGACATGGCATGCATCGCATTGCATTGCATTGCATCATATATCATATTTTATAGATACATATTCCATATTGGGCTTTTGCTCACCCCCAAGGGGGGCTGTTGTTGTCTTTGTGTGTGGACAATGGCAGGTTATACATGTGGCTAGGACCCAGAGAGGGCATGTTTGGTGGAAGCCACACTTGAGAGGTTTATTCTTTTGTTATCCCAGTATTATATGTATATGTTGACCAGGGGTTTATCCCTGTGGTGTGTGAGGAGTTTATGTATTTTAGTTTATTTCACCCAGTGTGGATATTTGTTTAGTAGTTTGACTGGTGTATGCTGGATATGAACTGATGATATATATTTTCAGTATATGTTGATTTGTGTTGGTGGTATGTTCCTCGTGCGATGAGGTCATGCCGAAATTTTTAGGGCCACATGTTAAGAAATGTTAAACAAATCTTCCGATGTTTACGCTATAATTATCATTGTGTGATCATTAATCACATAATTAGGATTGGGCCCTCACAGTATGGTATCAGAGCATAACTGGGAATGCTCAATTTTGAGTCTTGTGTACACTTGAATAGGCACAAATAAATGTGTGCGCTTGTGTTTGAATTATTTGACTTATTTGCTCTTACTTGGCTTGGTTTGACTTGGTATGATGTTACATGAGATTGATATGTGAATATGTTGATTTGGTGTAGTAGTGATATCGCTCACGATATTAAATACTATACGATTGTGAATAAACTGTTATATGTGGCAGCATGAGGTAGGGAAAGAGTGTACTCTGAGACCTACTATTAATGAACTGCTGAATGATTTTTGACTTTGTTTGACTAAATTAATGTATAGTATGGGTATCGCTTATGGTATTCATTCTATATTACTTGGATGTAAATGGATGTGGTTAGAGCAATGTAATTGCTCCTAAACCGATTGGAAGTAACAATGTCGAACGAGAGATTTGTTGTGATGTAATGTCCTTGGATTTGATTGAGCCACCTACATTTTCGGCACTGAGAATGCTGGAAAGTGTGAGACATTGCTTTGATAAGATGATGATAGATGAGGTTTAACATTGGTACAAATAGTAAAGTAATGAACATGCCGTATAAAAATTGTTATATGTTTTGAAGATACAACTATGTGTGATATAGATTTTGACATTTTGGAAATATTCTTGGGGATTTTATCCTTCGAATAATTTTTCATGTATTTTTGTTGTATTTGAAATGAAATTGAATATTGAATTGCAACAAGTTATCTGTTGCAAAATGTGCATTGAGTGTTTTGTCATAATTTGTCTCCTATACGTGATAATTTCTAAAGATGGGTATGTAAAAGTCATCAAATGCTTACCTATCAGCTACGGAGATATCATAAGGAGATCAAAATGGCACAATTGGTCTTGGTAATTTATTTTATCCACCCACTTTATATTTAAGTGGGGGAGGTTATTTTCTCTGATCAACTGATATCTGGTTGAGTACTAATTGTTTTTAAGGAAATGTTATTCCTTATCCTTATGAGATGTTATTGTTGTTTGGATAATAATATGATTAGCCGGTGAATGATCGAAACTACTGATGATCACTTTCATTAGGTAGTCGATTTCTTCGCTTAATATGTGTGTGAAATTTTATAGCCTGGTTGTCCAAGCTGAAATTCCTTTATGTTTATGCTATTTCATAATTCGATTAATAAAAAGTAAATTATGAGTAATTGGTTGTAATACAGATGCAGCACAGATGTGTGACACGTTCTTATTACAGAACGAATGTATATCTGTACCGACGTGATCTGGACTCTGTGCAAAGAATTAAATCCATGGTAACATAGTTGATTAAATTTTTGTTGACACAGACATGCCCGGATGTGGCATGGATCCAATATTTTAGCAAATTTTATTTATTTCATACTCGGAACTGACATGGACCTATGCACGTATGTGTATGGATCTCGTGTTCAAGGAATGCTGATTTTCATTGTTCCGGATTTGGATAGAATTTGGATGGACCCGAATATTACCTCGGCATAGACTCCATGCATTTGTGGTAAGGTTTTGGAAAAGTTTCTTGCATATATTTCCAGAGAGATGAAAAAGAATATCGATTTGGAGACGATGGACATCGAGCTGGGGAAGCCATCGGCACTCAATCCCTTCAAAATCCTTAACCCCAAGGGATTGGCATTACTCAAGTCTAACGGTGTTCCACCCACTCCTTCTGATCTGTTGGCCGTAAAGATCGAAATTGGTCAGGAACAGGCTGCTGAAAGAAATACTAGAGTCAAGCACAAACTGACAGTCCAGACCGACTTAGATGAGACTCAGTCTGCCTCTACTACTTCATCCCCAGCCAAATCTCTTCCAAAGAAGCCACGAACCAAGATCACCAAGCCACTGTCAACCTTAAATCCCAAACCCATATCCATCTTACCTTCAACAAAAGCCACCACTGCGTCCCAAGCTCCAACACCTAAAACCCAAGCTCCACCTCAACCATCAAAAACTCAACCGTCCAAAGCTCCAACCACTGCACTCAAGGTCACCATCCGCGTCCCCTCCACTATCCCTATGGTCAAAGGGAATTGTTATAAAAGAACTGGGTGACTACACCCAATCTGGGATTAAGCCATCGTCTGCTGTTGGAAAAGGGAAAGCTGTCTTAACTGAGCCGGTCTCTTCCAAACCTAAGTCCGTCGCTCAAACCGCAATTGACATTGCCATGGAAGATATAGAAGACAAAGTGCAGGAGCTTACAGTAGTATTCGATGAATGGGTCGAATACAAAACGGAACAAGAAGTCCTAAAAGGGACAGAAATCAATGACGTGCAGATTGCGGTACATCGCAAGGAGTTGTTCAGGGCTAATCACACACTAAGGCTGGCAAACTTGCTTATCACAGTCAAAAAGGCGAATTTTGATGCCACCAGCCCGACTGCCAAGGATGACAATGCGGTCATTGCTCAGCTGGAGATGGACATTCACACTCTCCACATGGCTGTTTGCTTTCAACGTCAGAGGCTCAGCATATCAACTCCAGTTCCCAGCCCAGATCACCCCACTGCAAGCAAGACTGTGGCAGAGCCAATTCCTGAGCCACCTATTCTAAGACAGCGGAGCAGCCACTGACCAATGCTCCGTCTACTGCAGAGACTGAGGCAATGGATGTCTTGCTGGATTCTCCAACGACTTCCATTCCGCTAGCATCTTCAGTCTCACATATTCAGACCAGCACACAAGACGCACCTCCAACAGTTGTCTCGCCAGATTCTGTCGATCCGGATCTAGTGGTGTCAACAATAGTTGCAGCTATACAGGATGAGGAGCCTACTAGACATATCACTCCTCCAGATCAATCTGCTGCATATTTGGCGTTTGTGCAAGAATTCTCTAGGGATTTAGTCAAATTGATCCGATCCGATATACGCCAATCTGCTGATTCTAAAATCGTACCGGTTGAGGCAACACTTGATCTGACTGCGTCACCTACTGATCACTCCCCAGACCATCCCACTGATGAAGCTTCATCTCTCGCCAATTCTCTTCAAGAAGTCTCTGAAAACTGTCTCTTTCTCTCTCAACGAGTAAGAGAAGTTCATCAAAGCCAAAGGACCACACATTTGGACTTTGAATCTTTCAGAGACAAGATGACGGCTAGCATCAGCGGTATTCAGCGTGGACTGAATGATTTGTTCTCTCAGCAAGCTTCATACAAGAACAGCCTGAGAAAAGAACAGATAGAGCTGGCTACTGAAGTTAAAACCACAGTTGCCAAATCCCTCCTTACTAAAGACACTCACATGGATGCTATTTGCGCTCAGTTAACGTAAATCGTAGATTTCCTTCAGGAGATTGCTGCTGACAAAAAGGGGGAAAAGAAGAAGGATTTCAAGCCAGCTCAGCAGTCCTCAGCTAAGAAGTAGATACCCGTCTATATAAGTCTGACATGTAAATGTATTCATCAGACTTATCAATAAAATCAAAATCTTTCAATCGCATATCTGAGTCATATTCATTTTATTTTGAATAGTTCATTTATTTTGAACAAAACGACTTAATCGATCTGAACTATAACTTCCAGTGTTCATTTATTTTGAACAAGAAGATCTAATCAATCCGAAAAAAAAGACTTTATAAGAGGACTTAGAAGCTAAGTTTTGTCATCATCAAAAAGGGGGAATTTGTTAGTTTCGAATTTTAAAGATGACAAAACAGATCAGACCGATATAGTCTATCGTAAAATCAAAATGGATCGATTCAAACCAGTCTGACCAGATCAAAGCACAGATCAGCTCAACAAAGATCAGATCAGAGCAGACAAAGATAAATAAGCTTCGTCCTTCGGTCTGAATAATTAACGGCTATTTATTGAAGCATTTAATGATGCATTTAATGCTGAAAAAGACCAAGGACTGAATATTACCTTAAAAGGTAAGTAGACAAAGGAGAGTCTACCTGACAAACGCCGAAAGCACAGACCAGAAGGGAATTTGACTAAAAGAAGAAGACTGAAGCTTGTTCAGAGAATGAACAGAGTCAAGAGTTGCACAGGAAAGGAAATAGTGTCGTTGGTATAAACGACTATATAAGGATGCAACTAGAGTACTCGAAGACAGATTACTACTGATCAATCAAGAAACAAAAACAACACAAGCTTACAGGTTAAGACATTCTTGAGCAGAACCGTTACTGAAAGATATTCATCTACCAGTCTGCTCAAAGCTTTCATAAGAACAGCCTATTGTAATATTTGATCATCAAAAGATCATTTTGTGCATAGATAAATTCACTATGTCTAGAGTGAGATTCAATTGTAACTGTCAGACAGATTGTGTCTGAACAGATTGAGAGACTAGGAGTTTCAGTCTGGTAGTGGGGTAAATCCAGCTAAATCGGGGTTGTTCAAGTAGTTGTATTACTCAAAGTCTTCTAGTGAATCCTTCCTTGATTGGAAGAAGGGGAGACGTAGAAGGATTTGCCTTCGAACTTCTAGAAACAGATCTTGTCTATTTACATTCTATTTTGCGTTACATTTTATAAGCCATCAAGCCGTTCTTACTAGCCAAGAACAGACCGTTTCCGCACTCTCATATTCAATTGTCTGTTCTGCTTAAAGGTTGATTAAGAAACAGATTTCACTCACTAACCTGAGAGAAATCAATAAGGATTAATTTTTAAAGGAGTGTTCATTCACCCCTCCTCTAAACACTCCAGACCGATCCTAACAATTGAGCTTAAGGATTACAGTGCCAGAATAAAATCCCAAAATGGATTTATTACATTCCCACAAAACGAATGTAAAGCTCTAGATTTACTCTATCCTGCATAGAAACTATACAAAAGAGTTCATGTCCTTCTATATCAGTAGCACTCTTCACACAGCTCATCGCATCAACCCTGGCCTTAGCCCTCCATGCCAAATCCTACAGGAACAACCCCAAACCATGAGCATAAAATAAACCATTTTCACAACAACATGATTATAATGTAAAATGCATAAAGTCGTTAAATAAAAATACTTCCTGTATTCAAATGCATTTAACATGCTCCCTTTGATTGTCCCTGTTCCATAACTCATATTCATAATCAATAGATTATAATACAGTTCAATAAATGTCATGACATATATCCGATTCTATCAATACCATATCCAATCACAATCTTGTTATAACAGTGGCATTCTAATCTCTCGCACGCTCAACAATGGCAGCATCATTACCGATGTTCGCTCAACAGCGACAACATCCAAATCATTGCTCACTTAATAGCGGCACCACATAATTTGCAACGCATTCCAATTCATTGCCACAACAGTATATTATTCATTCAACAATGACAATAATATATAAAGTTATGCTCGTACGTTATACGTACCTTATAGTCTGATAGTCAGAACCCGTCCTTGTCTTTGCCCCAAGATTTAGTGAATTAAATGCTATATGCAGTTAATACTCACAATCAATAATAAGCACATAATCACATGCTCAAGCATGCACCCGAACCCCCAATTATATCATCATATCCTGATGATTAATCACATTTATCGAACCATGCATACTAATCAAGATATCCCATTATATGTTCAATGATAATCCCTTAATCAATTGAGTAGTCCGTTTTATTAAAGTTCAACCCAAACCATTTCATTTTAAAGTGTACTATTCCCATTGGAACGTAGACTCCGTCCCAAAAAACTACTAAACAAATCCCCATTCCAAAATCCCAACTTTTATCAAAAGTTTGACAAAAAACACAAGTCTCTGAGCCGCGATCGATCGTCGTTTCCCTCGATCGATCGCGCACCTACTGCCAAAATATTCATCCTCGCGATCGATCGCTGGTCTCAGCGATCGATCGGCAGACCCCTCATGATCGATCGCTGAGACTTCACGATCGATCACCAATATTGTACATCTTCTTCAATTTCCACTCAGCAATTGATCGCCAGACCCCTCGCGAACGATCGCTGAGACATAAGGACAATCGAAGACATTAGTTGACCTTAGTCCAGCATACTAAGTAACTAATGAATAATCATCAGATGATGGAAAAAGACATCAGTTGTCTTTTGTCCAGCAGACTAAAGTCTTCAAAGAGAAGTCGGTAGACATATAAGGCAAAATAACAAAACTCGAACAGATTCATTCTGTCAATAGTACAACAGAGTGATGCACTACCATATTAGCACCACCAATCTCGTCAGAATGAATTAGCCATTGATTAACAAATTAGACAAAAGAAATTTGGATGAAAATCAGGAAGCTGATTTTGCGCGGTTCTTTTTATTTGAAGAATAGTTGTCGTTAGACTTTCAAGTCTATAAATACATCGAAGAGAAGAATGAATAAATCTCTCAACACTCAGAAATCCTAAATCAACTTCATTCAAAAACAAGCAAAACATTCAAAACGCTTATTGAAATATTCTAAAGTTTTGCATAGCAGTATCCAAGCATTATTGACATCTTGAAGATCAAAGTCTAATCAGTCTACTGCTCAAGAACACTCGATGATCAAAGTTTTATATTTTGTGTGAGTGTTGTAAAATCAAGTTGTAACAATTGTGATTGTTGTATTGTTAGGAGTTTAGACAAATCTCTGTGGGTGCCTAAGAAGGTTGTATACTGTAAAGTGTAAACCAAAGTCTTTTAGTGTAACATTCATGTAAAGGAAGAAGGGGAGATTCCATAAACAACTCCTGTGTCATTTACTTTCAGTACCTTATCCTTCTGTTTCTTAGTATCTGCTGATCAGTTCTAAACTCACAAGTTCAGTAGACACCTTCCACACTACTTTTAGTTGTCTACTGACTTGCTATCAATAGACATATTACTGCAGTACTTAACAGTCTGATGTATTTTGAAGAATCGAGAAATTGATTATATTGTTTATTCAACCCCCTTCTAAACACTACCCCGATCCTAAAACACTTCGTAATGCACTATTCTCAATTCATTATGCAATTTCCTCTCAACTAAATTGCATGTAATACACAAATGAAAAGAGAAACCATCAAGACATGTATACGAACCATATACACGTAAAATGCTCACAGGTGAGCCTCTAACAAATAAGTGTGTATTTGTTTGTATAAAGCATAATACTCTATACTATAACTGGTACCTCACTCCTGGGAGCTTCCTCACTCAACAGCTCGGACGCAGTTCCAGAACCCAAGTCGTACATGTTCCACCTGTTTCCAACAAAAAACGGCCCATACACGGGGTGAGCATAACAACAACATAATTTCATATGAATTTAATAATCTACATAATATAATGCTGTAATTTAAGCAAATACTCTCTGAGTATACCACAACAATACGAGATCTCTCACGTTGTTCCTGTTCTCACAATATCCAAAATCATCAATTCCAAAGTCATTTAAATAATCACCATAATGATTACTACACAAAAACATTAAATCATTACCATAATGATTACTATACACATACTCAAAATCGCCAGTTCCATAATCAACAATAACAAATACAGGATAACCATGATTTACTAAAATCAAATACATCTTATTTATCAATTTATTAATCTTAACTTATCATATCACCATCGTAAGCTCAATATTGAGATCACACTAATGGGATGGTTTGAGAAGTATATGGAGTATGTTGAGTCGTGATTGATTCTAATGTGGAGCATGACAAATCTATGTTTTAATGGATTAATGTGTTATTGATATTGATTGATATTTAGTATAGATATTGTCCGAGCCTCCGGTTGTCGGAGATGTCAAATCATGCCATCAACCTTACGTGCAATGAATGACATATTCTCATTATGTTGAATTAGTACATAGGGACGTACAAGTATTGAATGTCATATTAATTGACTAGTTGTTGAGTAATGTATTGACGAGTATTGAAAGCACCAATTAATGATGCTATGAATTATTGTGATGTCGTTGTTGAGCATGCGATGGATTGTGATGCCGAGTGTGCGATGGATTGTGATGCCGCCACTGTTGAGTGTGTATTGTGATATGCGTTAGGACTAATGATTGATAAATAAAATGTATTTGATTTCAGTAAATCATGGTTATCATGGCTTTGTTATTGTTGATTATGTAACTGGCGATTTTGAGTGTGTGTATAGTAATACTTATGGTAATGATTTAAATTACTTTGTATAGTAATCATTATGGTGATGGTTAAATGACTTTGGAATTGATGATTTTGGATATTGTGAGAACATGAACAACATGAGTGTTCTCGTATGGTTGTGGTATACGCATGGAGAATTTGCTTAAATTACAACATTATATTCTGTAAATTATTAAATTCATATGAAATGATATTGAGATTATGTTGTTGGTATGCTCACCCCGTGTGTGTGCTGTTTCTGTTGGAAACAGGTGGAACGGGTACGACTTGGGTTCTGGAACTACGTCTGAATTGTTGAATGAGGAGGCTCCCAGGAGAGAGGACCCGTTATAGTATAGAGTAATATGCTTTGTACAAACAGATACACATTTATTTGTTAAAGGCTCACCTGTGAGCATTTTGGTACGTGTATATGGTTTGTATAAATGTCTTGAGATTTTTTCTTTTCATTTGTGTGTTGCATGCAATTTAGTTGAGAGAAAATTGCATAATGAATTGATAACATATTAGTGTATTACAAAGTGTATATGTATGTGATTTGTATTTCGTGTTTGGGGACTTCCAGTGAAAAACTTTATAGAGGTCATGCCATAAGTGCGAGGCATATAGTGAGAACTCCCTAATGCTATAAATGTATACATAAATGACCATGTTAATGTACTAGTGTCAAGATTAGGGGTTGGGGTCCTACAACAATTCTCACCTACTAATAAAATTTTTCCCCGAAAAGTTAAACAAAACGGTATACTCTTCACGCACATCACTCCAATTCCCAACGTAGCCTAGATTCAAGAACACATCCTGAATACTATGCTATAAGAGCGGAAGCACCGATCTCGAATATATCTGTGGAATTGGATATTTTCCCAGAACAAAATTTCAAATTGAAATTGCTAACATCCATCGAAGTTAAAATAACAAAACAATTCATCCACATCAAACTATTTCCAAAACCTGAATCATTTCTGATTTACTACCCAAGACCAGGACTTGAGTCTTACAACCTCGACTCACGAGGCTTCCAATGAAGCCAACAATATACTTGTTCATCAGCATACAGAACTTCCTACAACAACGTGAATCAAATCAGGTAGATTCAAACTCAGACACACATGTCCTTAACAATTATACAGTAAATCGATCTTGCTAATCAGCCTGCATATGGTACACCACTTAGTCTCATTCTGGTCCCCGTTTCTTTAATTTATATTATCAATAGAGTTCTACAATTTGAATACAAAATTGAGTCATAAACCACTCAAATTGGGCCACCCAACTCGTAAAAAAACGACACATATCTAAACAAATATCAAAATTTGTGCAACCCAAGAGTTTCTATCTTGGTTCAATGCTCTGACGACCAATCTTGTGGTATCATGATATCACACATAAAATACATGTCACTTAATGTATCCTCACAACATGTATCGAACTCCCAATACATGTCTCACTAATTCATCACTTGCTTACATCTCATAACCTAATGAATTCGAAGTGATAATCACTATCACACAACGCTCATCATTAGATAAACTAATTCACACGTAATAATTCAGATAATCCATACAACAATGTCAAACATGGGATTGCTAACCAAATTCTCAACTTGTTCCTCCAGGACAAACTAACCCTTCAGTAGAGCGAATAATTGTTTCTCTACTTACGTTGGATTGTTGTTACTTGGGATAAACTCAATCCCTACACCAGAGATTTACCAATAATGTCAAACTTTATTATTTGTAAACATCCATTTATGTATACTCATCTATACTCAATTATCCTTCAAGTATAATAAATGGCATTCTCATTCCATTTGTCTCAAACACGAACTCAATACTAAAACGATTCAATTAGCTCATTAATCTCGCACATTAGAGAATAATGATCAACCAAAACACCAATCACCCCCATAGTCCAAATGCATTCAAGATGTGATGCATTTTGGGACCAACATATGTATACACCAATGCATGATAATTCAACAATGTGATTATCATAAGTAACCCTCAAACCTGAATACGCATTGTACACTGACCTTATAATCTCGACTACGACTGATACTCCGTACTGACATAGCACTACTCAAGTAATCTTTAACGTTATTTACAAGAACTCCTATAATTTGACAGTAAGTAACATTACACTACTGTCGACAATACAAGTATTACTCCAACTTGATACTCCATCACAAAGTGTCATCTTACTATAAGATACATTTGATATAGTGGTGTTGCGACACTCACTATATCCTACAATTATCGGTTATATTCTCATATCATATAACCTTAACATAGTGAATATCCAAGCTTACTATAATCACACATTGTATCATCATATGATCCATCATAAGTGGCCCTATCAAGCCCAATAAAATCCAACATTGCAGCGTCGTGTGTCAAAACACACAACATATGTCTCAATTACTCTTCATGAGTTCCTCCCATGACTTACTTAATAAGACAATCACTAATAATCATACAATTGGTCAATGACTCATCAAGCCAACAAATAATGACATCTAGAGACAATAGATCATTAATCATAATTCTCTAATGTATCAACACCGGACATTGCAAGGTCCCCTACTGATTTTGTCTCAATCAAAACTAAATGGGATGTAGAAACAATCAAGATTGTGTCATGCAACACATCAGCTCTACTCTCTTCGGAGTAACGTAGCACACAAACTACCCGTGGTATATCCCCCACAACACATTCGTAGCACACAGCTACTCGTGGTATATCCACCACAACACAAACGTAGCACACAGCTACTCGTGGTTTATCCACCACAACACATACGTAGTACACAACTACTCGTGGTATATCCAACACAACACATACGTAGCACACAGCTACTCGTGATATATCCACCACAACACATATGTAGCACGCATACTCGTGGTATATCCAACACAACATATACGTATAGTCATCGTTGGTAACCACTTACCCAATCTCAAAATCATTATTGTTAACAAGAATATGTCCATGTAGGAACAATCAAATATTCTTTTAACTGGGACTCATCTCAAGATGACTATTCATTTTTCACATAATGATTTAACATTTGAGTATACAAAGACCAATCCAATATGCGTTATACATAACTGCATTACTTCATAATTTATGTCATATCTCAATACGATTCAAAAATAATTACATCGGTGTCCATCAAGCACCTGGTATACTAATAGTACTAGTATAGTATACACAAAACTCATTGTCAACAATGTCACACATAATCTCATCTCTAACACAATAACGGTGCATGATCGTGATTTATTTAAACAGTAAATTTCAGTGTAGCGTGATTATACCGCAATTGCACAATTGTCAAGTTTTAGTAAAGATGATTAAGATCAGGTTGTCGAACCCACAAGGACCAACTGTAAGTATCAAATAAGATGTCTGTAAACTATATTTAACCTAAGATAATAAATGAATAATTAAACTTCAAACATAAAAATACTAATAATAATCCAACCAAGGCAATCAAAGTTAACGAGAAAATCCATTAGAGAAGATTATCGAGACTTTGGCTCACCAATGCAATAATTCTCGATTGAATATCCAAATATTTCTAAGGTGACGAGTTTTTCTAATGCATTCATATACTATGGTCAAGCTATAGCAAGTCTAATATTGAGTTTTTCAAATGCATTCGTATACTATGTTCAAGCTATAGCAAGTCTAATATTAACGTTGCAATAAGCTACTCTCGTATCCTTATTGAACAATCAATATCGCACCATGAATTGTGAAAACTATTAGCCTTCGATTTTGGTAAATCTATTGCTATCACACGTGTACTAGATTTTACTTGGTCCGTCTCAATCTAAAACCCACGGTACAATTTATTATATCGTATTGCAATATCGTATGGTCAAGTCAATCGCAATATAATAATCATTCAAAGGTGGTCAATCCCTCAAAAGCATGAAGAACAATAAATTATAAGCATATTATAAATGAATTCAATCAAATAAAAATCATCAAATCATAGGTTCAAAACAACGGATTGCCTAGCCTCGATAAATATTTTTGATTCAACTAATCAATCAAACAAACGAAACTAATAATTAAAGATAAAGAAAAACTCCCGGCGTCGACTCCGGTTGTAGATCATAGTCTTCTTCTCTTGCTTCTTTCTCGATCGTCTCTTAATCGCCTTGTTGGAGTTGTCCAAAATCCTAGGATGAAAAGTGGATTGTGGTTGATGGTGAAGGTGGAGATGGAAGATGGAGGCTGAATCCTAGATCAGTTATGGTGTATCTCAATCTGATTTTCGTCCATGGTATTTATAGAAAATGGAAAACTAGGTAGTGTCCTTGTTGGAATCAAACTCTAGAAGGAAATATTTTTCAGAATTCTTCAACGGGCGAATCGATCGCCATCTTCCCCGCAATCGATCGCGGCTTCAGTCTTTTATTTTTTTTCAACGCACAGCCATTTGCGATCGATCGCCCTGTCCTCGCCGATCAATCGCGAACTCTGATTTTTTCCAAACTTTGATATTTTGTTTGTTCTTTGCTCGGTTCGCCCGTTTGAGTCATCATACAAACAACACCAAAATACATAATATCATCCAGAAATCACAGTAAATCTAACAAGAAAGCATAGAAATATAAGTGTAAAAATAGAATTTATCAGTACATCGCCAACAATGGCATACATAATCTCTTCGCTAACATGACAGCAGTAGATCATCTCATCGCTAACACAATAGTGGTACATCGCCAACAATGTCACACATAGTCTCATCGTTAACACGATAGATGTACATGGCCAACAATGGCACACAAATTCTCATTGTTAACACAATAACGGTACATTTCGAACAATGGCACACATAATCTCATCGCTAACACAATAGCGGTACATCACCAACAATGACACACATCATCTCATCGCTAACACAATAGCGGTACATCGCCAACAATGGCACATAATTGCATTGCTAACTCAATAGCTGTACATCGTCAACAATGGCGCACATAGTCTCATCGCTAACACAATAGTTACATAGCCAACAATGGCACACATAGTACCATCGCTAACACGATAGATGTACATCGCCAACAATGGCACCCATAGTCTCATCGCTAACACAATAGTTGTACATCGCCAACAATGGCACACAAAAACTCATCGTCAACACAATAGCTGTATATCGCTAACATGGTACACATAATCTCATCGCTAACACATTAATGGTACATCGCCAACAATGGTACACATCATCTCATGGCTAACACAATAGAGGTAAATCGCTAACAATGGCACACATCATCTCATCGCTAACACAATAGCGGTAAATCGCCAACAATGGCACACATCATCTCATCTCTAACACAATAGCGGTACATCGCCAACAATGGCACACAAAATCTCATCGCTAAGATAATAGTGGTACATCGCCAATAATGGCACACATAATCTCGTCGCTAAAACAATAGCAGTACATCGCAAACAATGGCACACATAGTCTCATCGCTATCACAATAGCTATACATCGTCAACAATGGCACACAAATCTCATCGTTAACACAATAGCGGTACATCGTCAACAATGGCACACAAAATCTCAGTGTTAACACAATAACGGTACATCGTCAATAATGGCACACATTTTCTCATCGCTAACACGATAGCGGTACATCGCCAACAATGACACACATAATCTCATTGTTAACACAATAGCGGTACATCGTCAACAATGGTATACATAATCTCATCGCTAACGCAATAGCGGTACATCGCCAACAATGGAACACATAATCTCAATGACACACATAACCTCATCGCTAACACAATGGTGTTACATCGCCAACAATGACACACATAATCTCATCGCTAACATAATAGCGGTACATCGTCAATAATGGCACACATAATCTCATCGTCACTACGGGCATATGTAATCTAGTCACCGCTACGGGCATACATAATTTTCATCGCCACTATGGGCATACATACTCTCATCGCCACTACGGGCATGCTTACAATATTCATAATAACAAAGAATAAAATGGCATACTTAAAGCAATAAGATGTAATTACACAGTGGATCCACTCTTGATCCTTTAAATTGTCCATGTTCTTGACATAAATATTTCACAGATTATAATATCATATCAATACATACATTGATATACTCATCACTAAGAACATAGAGGTCCAATAACACTCATCGCTAGTATCAGCGGTCCAATAATCTCATTGTCAATAACATGACGGTTCAATAATACCCATCGTCTATAACACGACTGTCCAATAATACTTATATATCACAATCACAATGTGAATATTAAAGCACGTGTATAAATCAATATATACATGCATTCTCACATTCACAATATAATCAGACATGATCATCACATCATCCCTAGTCTCATAACAACAGTACAACACTGTCCACTATTTCCAGTCATCAGGTACCATTGCTCGTTTCTCGACTTCTGATTTTTCCTACAAAATTAGACTTCTCAACACCGTATATAAATACATAACAGGTGCACAATCTCAATGCAAGTCATGTAACACTGTACTCGCAGCAACATCAAATCATCATTAGGTCGGAATACTGTCAACCTGATATATCATTCGTTGCTCATCTAGCAATGCCTTATTACACTCTCAAAATCAATTGATGATATATCATAACATGCATATAAGAGTATAAATGTTGTGTCGCATTGACACCAAACCGCAATTATGTCTCTCACTACAACCTAGGTCTTTAGACAGTCGAAAGAGCTAACTTGGCTCTGATACCACTAATGTATGATCCCAACTCCTAATCTTGAAATTAGTACATTAACATGATCATTTGTGTCTACATTTATAGCATTAGAGAGTTCTCACTATATGTCTTGCACTTGACGACCTCTATAAAAAAATTCATTGGAAGTCCACAAACACGAAATACAAATCACATACGTATACACTTCGTAATGCATTAACATGTTCTCAAATCATGATACAGTTTTCTCTCAACTAAATTGCATGCAAAACACAAATAAAAGAGAAAACCTCAAGATATTTATACAATCATATACACGTACCAAAATGCTCACTGGCGAGCCTTTATCAAATAAGTGTGTATTTGTTTGTATAAAGCATATTACTCTATACCATAACTGGTACCTCGCTCCTGGGAGCCAATCAACATTTCGGATACAGTTCCAGAACCCAAGTCGTACCTGTTCCATACATTTCCAACAGAAACGGCCCACACATGGTGTGCAAACCAACAACATAATCCCAATATCATTTCATATGAATTTAATAATTTACTTAATATAAGGCTGTAATTTAAGCAAATACTCCATGAGTATACCACAACCATACGAGATCTCTCACGTTGTTCATGTTCTCACAATATCCAAAATCAACAATCCAAAGTCATTTAAATCATCACCATAATGATTACTATACAAAGTCATTTAAATCATTATCATAATGATTACTATACACATACTCAAAATCGTCAGTTCCATAATCAACAATAACAAATCCAGTTTAACCATGATTTACTTAAATCAAATACATCTTAGTTATCAATTTATTAGTCCTAACTCATCATATCACCTCGCACGCTCGACAACAGCGGCATCACAATCAATAGCACGCTCAACAACGTCATCACAATCCATCAACAACGGCATCACAATAATTCATAGCATCATTCATTGGTGCTTTCAATACTTGTCAACACATTACTCAACAATTAGTCAATTATTATGACATTCAATACTTGTATGTCCCTACGTACTGATTCAACATAACAAGAATATATCATTTATTGCACATAACAATAAATCATTTACCTATGCTGGTACGTCACACGTACCTTAAAGTCGACGACATAATTTGAACATCCTCGACAATCGGATGCTCGGACATATCTATATTGAATATCAATTCAATATCAATAACTCATTAATAAAGTCGATAATTTTTAGAAGCTCAATTCTTAGCATAACATTTATGCTCACAAAGAAATCTCATGGCCAATAATTAATCAACAATGGACCAATAAAAGCTCCTCAAAACTCAAAGGAGAACCAAGATAAAATTTTTAGAATTTCAACCTTATTGATCGGTTAGTGACTCCCTTACTGATCGATCGGTAAAAGTCCAGATTTTTGGTTTTGGCTACGTCCTTCGACCGATCGATTGGTTGGATCGACCGATCGATTGGTTGGTCCTATTGATCGATCATTAATAGTTAGAATTTTCACCCTTCACTACGATCTTGCACCGATCGATCGGTGAATGCTACCAATCGATTGGTCGCTGCACAAACCCAAAAATCGCCATTTTTAAACACTTCAAAATCTCAACCCCACAACTTCATCAAACTCAATTCAACAGCAAATAAACACCATTGTGCACTCAACAAGGGTTAAAAGACTTTTCATTTCAAGAAAAACAACAAGAATCCAAGATTCTTCAAACCCACAAAATTCAATCCAACTCAAAAATTATAACCAAATCCTACAAAAATACTATCAAAACAAAGATAATTGAGAGGGAAAGAAGATTACCCAACGATTTGCTCAAGAATCTCACCCATAATCGAGCTCCATCGATTTTTTCCATGAAGGAAAAGAAAAAGGAGAGGGAGGAGAGAAGTGGGGAGGCGGTGGAGAGAGAGAGAGAGAGAGAGAGAGAGAGAGAGAGAGAGTAAGTTGATTGAACACCGAGTCTATTTGATATTTATATAATATCAAGGCTTCAAAAACCCGAGTCTCAAATACTCGTACCAAAACTCTTTTGTAAGACCCCGAAGTTAATTAATCCGGATTAACGATGATTAAACAAACTCGGATAATTAAAAGTATAGACTTTGAATAAGGTGTTTGATCGCTATTATTTTAAACAGTATTTTCCAGTGTAGCGATTCTCTACTGCAAGTGCACGGTGTCAAGTTTTAGTATAACGATATGAAAAGTACGGATTATCGATCCCACGAGGACTAGGAAATAATTACCAAACTCCACTAGTTTAACTATATTTAGTCTACAATAACCGGTTGTGAGTATTAAACTAACGTGACAAATTAACTCAATATGTAACCCAAACAATCAATGGTGAATAAGATTAATAATCAAAAGAAACAATTATCAAGACTTTTGGTTCACCTATGTAATCCTCCATAATTCGCCTATTAGTTAATAATCGAAATCAAACAATCTAAGGTGACGAGTTTTCCAAATTTATCTAATATACTCTCTCGAGTTATATTAAACCTAATATAAAATTGCAGCAAGTCACTCTCGTGTACTTATTTTAACAACACAATATTGTATTAAAATCCGTGAAAACTTCTAGCTTTCGATTACTAGATATCTATAGCTATCACACGTGTATTTGACTTCATCTCTCGATATCAGTCTGAAATCCACGGTATAAATCACTATATCGAATCACAATTTTATCTCTCGATCTCAATTGTAATTTAATATCATTCAAGGATGGCCAAACCCTTAAAAGCATGAAGAACAATGATCTATGCACTTAGATAATAAGAATCAATTAAAACATGGGTTCATACAAAGGATCTCCTAAGTCTTGATAACAAACCTAGCCAACAATCTCCATCAAATAACAATGCATAAACATGTTTTCAACATTATAAACTTTAAAATCTAATGAAAATATAGAACTAGAGTTAGCAATACGAAAATAACGAGAAACGTTGACTCCTTGTGTTGCTCCATCGTCCCGTCTCTTTCGATGCGTCTTCTCTTCAATGGTTATGGTGTATGGATGGTTGGGGATGATTATGAGTGGTGGAGGCTGTGTATCATAGGTATATTTTGAGCCAAAAAGTCCCAAAAACGTCCATGATAATCCATATTTATGGTAGGAGGAGTTTCACCAAGTTTGGACACCAAATAACCAAGATGGAAACAAAATCCCGAATTTTTCGAGTCGAGGCGATCGATCGCATTTTGCTATGGCCTAGAGGCAATTGATCACCTCATTTGAGGCGATCGATCGCTTCCTCTGATTTTTAGCAAATTACGATTTTGCCCCTCCTTTTCCAGGTTTGCTCAGTTTGGTCATTTTTCATCATTTTAAGCCTATTTCCTCCACTTTTATGCATTTGGCCCTGGATTCCTGAAATATACAAATATACACCAAAAAAAGTAAAATTTTCCAAGAATCACTTCAAAAAAGTCCCTAATCTTATATCAAATTAAGTGTAAAAAACACACTTATCAACTCCCCAAACTTAAACTTGATCGTCTCGAGCAAGAAATAAGATCACAAAGTAGAGTTCAATGTTGAAGATTTAAATAAACCAATTCATAGTCAATCATGTAGCTCAGACATCTTACTTACAGACAAACAAAAGTCAATAAAAAATGTTCAACCAGTTGTGTTTTCCCTTAGATCAAACAACATGTCTCTGAATCAGAACGTGCGTGTGTGCTATTGTCACTTTCAAGTTCCATGCAATTTTCATAGATCAAACCATGCTAGGTAATGAAAGTTAAGATTATCCTTGAGCATTCCATAGACCTATTTTCAAATAACTTCTCCACTAATGTAGTCACTCCCTAGACTTGGATCAATAGGTCTTTTTAAGCTTGTAGCGTTAGGCCTAGGTGTTTGGCTTCAAAGAAAGGAAATGATAGCACAAAGAAGAGAGTATAAGCATGTAATGTTCATACTGTTAGCACAACGTGAGCTTCTCTTCTTTTTCTCTTTTAGCCTTGCCCACTTTGGGTCTTAGTTGGATAAATTTTTTTTTTCTCAAGGCTTTTTCTATTCTTTTCTTTTCTCATTCATCATCTTTTTTACAGTAAGCTCATCAAAATATAGCAATACATGTGCATCTAATGATAATCATTATACTCTCCTAGGGTGAAGATAAAATATTCAATTTAGGCTCAATGAGGTGGGTATAATGAGTTTGCCAAAGAATGTTGAATGGGGGCTAATAGTATGTTAAACATACTCCATTCTTTTTCAATTAAGATCAAATTAGGATACTAGAGATTGATGTAAACATGGTAATCTTGAAAGGCTCAAACGGTCCAAAGTTCGCCTAAATCATTTCCAAGTCAAGTTCATAACTATAAAATTTCTCCTCAAAGTGTCATCATCAAATAGTTTCTAAGGTACTATAAGATGCTCAAAACAATTCATCAAGTTCACAAAGATTCTTACTACTCCAAATGCAATTCACAAGATTATGACTCAAATGTGCTCAATATATTCCTCATCTTTGACATGCTACTCAAAAAAAGATATTCACAAACAAGTTTTACAATCAAAACTTAAGTTGACATGCAAAGTGAGATTAATATCATCATGGAATAGAGACCACTACTATGATTTATCTTATATTACTAATTGAACTCATTTTCAAGAAAAAATTTTGTTGGTGCTCAAGAAACGATACAATTCCAAAGAAAAGTATGACACAGTAATACACTCCCCCAAACTTAATTCATGCATTGTCCTCAATGTAATAAGCATGGAAAGTAAGACAAAACAGTTACCGGTGATCGTTATCCAATTCCTCGTCAGCTCGTGGGGCATAGTGTTGGACAGATTATAGCATGCATGGAGTCTCGCCAAAAATAAAACAAACCAAAATAAACTAAAACAAAGCAAAGGGTTAAGAAAGATTTCTTGATTTACAGTCTCAAGATGGACTTTTTACCCTTTTTCTCAAAGGTGGGGATGGTGTGTGGAGCATGAATCTCCATAATCAACTGGGTAATGCCTCAACCTCTCATTATTAACGACATAAGTGCCTAGAATAGGATCGCTAATCTTAATGGCTCCATGCGGGTATATCTTGGTAACAGTGAATGGTCCAACCCATGAATCCTTTCGCTTGCTTTGAAAAATGCAAGGTAGTGGCACTTTATGCAATTGGACTGTCTCTCCCTTCATAAACGTCCTTTTATCTTTTTGCTTCTTCGCCTTCCTTGGCTTCACAATGTCATGGCTCTTGCCTTCTTCAGTCTCTAGTTCAGTCTTCACCTTCACCTTATCAGTATCTTGCACCACATCATCAGGCAAAATATTAATTTTATCAATAATAAAACATGCGTGCGTGTTGTGTGCATGTGGTGAAGTTTGAAACATAGTAAAGGTAACATGATCCTCTCCTACAAGGAGGATCAACTTCCCTTCTTCAATATCGATAATAGCTCTTCCAGTAGCTAGGAATGGGCGCCCCAACACAATGGCATACTCGCGTCCTCCTCCATATCCAACACTAGAAAACCCACCGGGAAAGTGAATTGATCTATCTTGACTGGCACATCCTCGACGATTCCTAGTGGGTAGGTGATAGACTTGTCCGCCATTTGCAACACCATCCTTGTGGGTTCGGCTCTCCCAGTCCAAGTCGCATAAAAATAGACAAATGCATTAAGTTCACACTAGCACCCAGATCACATAACTATTTAATGGAAGAAATAGGCCCAATAGTGCAAGGAATAGAGAAACTCCCTGGATCTTTTAATTTGGTGGCCGATTTCTTTTGCACAATAGCACTACATTCCTCAGTCAAAAAGACAGTCTCGTGCTCTCCCAATTTCAGCTTCTTAGACAACATCTTCTTTAAGAATTTAGCATAATTTGGCATTTCTCGTAAGGCATCAATAAATGGTATATCTGTATGCAAATTCTTAAGCATGTCTAAAAATTTGGCAAAGTTTGAATCAACCTTTGCCCTATTATCTGCTGCAGGGAATGGGAGAGGAATGTGTATCTTTTCTTGTGGTGTGATAGGTGTAGTGTCTCTAGTAACTTACCCTTGTTGCGTGGTTACTCCTTCTCTTGCTTAATAGCAATCTTTTCAGTCTACTCCTCATCACCAAGTTCTTTTCCACTCCTTAGGGTCACGGCATTGGCTTGTTCCCTTGGATTCTTCTCTGTTTCACTCGGTAGAGTTCCTTGTGCTCTCCCAGCCAAGATAGTTGCCAATTGCCCGACTTGGATCTCCAAGTTTTTGATAGATGAATCTTGCTTATTCATCCTTGTTTCTGTTGAGGATATGAACTTGGTCAATAGTTCCTCCATGCTCGATGTGGTGGATAACCCGGTGGTGGTTGTGGTTGATACCTCATCCCCGTATTGTATGTATTTGGGTAGGGGTTGTTTTGTGGTTGGTTTCCTACATAATGCACAGCTTCATTAGTCTGAATGAATGGGTTACCTGTTTGGCATTCAACGCTCGGATGATTTCCTCCACATAGGTCACAAGTAATCCCTTGAGCTTTCATCCCTGTCATGCTCATGCTATCTAGTCTCTTGTTCAATGCCTCAATTTGAGCGGCCAACACAGTAACTTTGCTCACTTGATGAACTCCAACTTGCTTCTTTGGCACGTTCCTCTCGGACTGCCATTGACAGCTATTAGCAGCCATCTCCTCCAACAGTGTATAGGCCTCCTCCGGCGTCTTTCTCATCACAGTACCTCCTGATGCTGCATCAATCGTAGAACGGTTATCAAAAAATAAACCGTTATAGAAAGTTTGTACCTGCAGCCAGATGGGAAGGCCATGGTGTGGGCATCTCCTCAGTAAGTCCTTGAAGCGCTCCCATGCTTCATAAAGTGTTTCAGGATCATGTTGCGCAAATGTAGTGATATCATTTCGCATCTTAGCATTCTTTGATGGTGGGAAGTATTTGGACAAGAAAGCTTGCACCATCACATCCCAAGTGGTAATTGATCCTGTAGGCAAAGAATGCAACCAAGATTTAGCTTTATTATTTAAAGAGAAAGGGAACAGTCGTAACCTGATGGCATCATCAGGGACGCCATTATGCTTGAAGGTGTCACAAATTTCCAAGAAATTCGTTATGTGAGTGTTGGGATCCTCAGTAGTTGCTCCCCCAAACTGGACCAAATGTTGGATCATTTGTATGATAGTAGGCTTGATCTCGAAATTGTTGGCCTGGATGGTGGGTCTCTTGATACTCGACATCGATCCATGGAATGAAGGGCAGGCGTAATCCATGAGTGACCTTACCACTGGTGCTACTGGAACTTCCTCGTTAATGACCATTAGTGTCCTTGCTTGCCTTAGCCTCCTTTGACAAGTGCGTTCGATCTCGGGATCAAAAGGCTCACGTGTATGTTTACTACTCCTTAGCATGTACCAAGAGATACTCCTTAGCATGTACCAAGAGATAATACCCTGTAACAATCAACCAAAACAAAAAGAAACAGTAGAAGAGAAAAAAATCGAAAAATAAAGAAAACAAATGACTAAACTACAGTTAACTAATCTCGTTTGATATTATTAAAACTAGTCCCCTGCAACGGCGCCAAAAACTTGATCGATATTATTTTAAACAGTATTTTCCAGTGTAGTGATTCTCTACCGCAAGTGCACGGTGTCAAGTTTTAGTATAATGATATGAAAAGTACGGATTGTCGATCCCACGAGGACTAGGAAATAATTACCAAACTCCACTAGTTTAACTATATTCAGTCTACGATAACCGGTTGTGATTATTAAACTAACGTGACAAATTAACTCAATATGTAACCCAAACAATCAATGGTGAATAAGGTTAATAATCAAAAGAAACAATTATCAAGATTTTCGGTTCACCTATGTAATCCTCCATAATTCGCCTATTAGT
The DNA here is from genome assembly GCA_907163345.1 of Haberlea rhodopensis. NCBI lineage: Eukaryota > Viridiplantae > Streptophyta > Magnoliopsida > Lamiales > Gesneriaceae > Haberlea > Haberlea rhodopensis. Next base: position 253,491 of record CAJQUN010000433.1, on the reverse strand, counting down.
TAATAATCGAAATCAAACAATCTAAGATGACGAGTTTTCCAAACTTATCTAATATACTCTCTCGAGTTATATTAAACCTAATATAAAATTGTAGTAAGTCACTCTCGTGTACTTATTTAACAACACAATATTGTATTAAGATCCGTGAAAACTTCTAGCTTTCGATTACTAGATATATATAGCTATCACACGTGTATTTGACTTCATCTCTATATATCATTCTGAAATCCACGGCATAAATCACTATATCGAATCACAATTTTATCTCACGATCTCAATTGTAATTTAATATTGTACAAGGATGGCCAAACCCATAAAAGAGTGAAGAACAATGATCTATGCACTTAGATAATAAGAATCAATCAAAAACATTCAATTAAAATCATGGGTTCATACAAAGGATCCCCTAAGTCTTGATAACAAACCTAGCCAACAATCTCCATCAAATAACAATGCATAAACATGTTTTGCAACATTCTAAACATTAAAATCTAATGAAAATATAGAACTAGAGTTAGAAATATGAAAATAACGAGAGGCGTTGACTCATTGCGTTGCTCCGTCGTCCCGTCTCTTCCGATGTGTCTTCTCTTCAATGGTTATGGTGTATGGATGGTTGGGGATGATTATGAGTGGTGGAGGCTGTGTATTGTAGGTCAATTATGAGCCAAAAAGTCCCAAAAATGTTCATGATAATCTATATTTATGGTAGGAGGAGTTTCACCAAGTTTGGACACCAAATAACCAAGATGGAAACAAAATCCCAAATTTTTCGAGTCAAGGCGATCGATCGTTTCAATGAGGCGATCGATCGCATTTTGCTACTGCCTAGAGGCGATCGATCGCTTCCTCTGATTTTCAGCAAATTACGATTTTGCCCCTCCTTTTCCAGGTTTGCTCAGTTTGGTCATTTTTCATCATTTTAAGCCTATTACTCCACTTTTATGCATTTGGCCCCGGATTCCTGTAATATACAAATATATACCAAAAAGAATAATATTTTCCAAGAATCACTTCAAAAACACCCCTAATCTTATATCAAATTAAGTGTAAAAAATAAACTTATCAGTGTTCAGGACCACGATGAGTTAACCAACTAGTGGAACATCTTTTAGTGCATGGGCATGTGTATGGTCATATGGCACTTGGAGAACACATGCCACTAATTATTTTAACTCATGTTTAATACATGATTTTGGACCATTAATCTTGCAAGTTAGTGATGTATTGACACATGGATTCCACAATACATCAAATAAATTAAAAATCATGCAATGAAGCGGTAAGGACCCCCATGCCCTTAACCCATTATTAATGTATTAACCCATGCAATTAGTGCATACAATCATGCTAACAGGGGAAAAAACTACATGCAACCATGGCATAAAATACCATCTATAAAATTTCTACATTATTCCACATAATGTCCACTTTCCCCAAGTCCACGTACATATAATTCACCCCTATAATATACTAACATGTTCTCAGTTCATTTAGCAATTCAATAAATAATTGCATGCAACCAATAAATGAAAAGAGAAAGGTCCACGCCCTTTATACAACCCATATACACATATAACAGTGCTCACATGCGAGCATCAAAAGAGTGAATGTGTATTTAATGTATAAAGTACCCAACACAATACTGTCACTGGCACTTAAGTCCTTGAAGTACCTCCAATCAACAGTTCGAGCTCAACTCCAAAGCCATCTATGTACCTATTCACCTGCCCCAACAGAGACAGCCCCCACACGGGGTGAGCATACCAATACCACCAATCCAATAAGCACAATATTACAATTCATAATTTACACAATGTAAAGGCTATGAATATTAAAAGACACTCCCTGGATGGCATCATCCTCATCTGGGATCCCCTGTGCTATTCATGTTCTCAAAATAACCGAAACCATCAAATTCCCAAAAGCCAGTTAATCATTACATTGATTAACAAATCCGTTCCCCATATACTGATACCATAATCAATAAAATCAAATCTTTTGATTACAAATATTCCATATATCTCACTAATAATTCCATAGTTCTATTTCATCGCTCGCTCCACAATAGCGGCATTTTAATCTCACGCACGCTCAATAGCGGTGGCGTCATGACCGATGTTCGCTCAACAACGACCCATCCCAATTATTGCTCGCTCAAAGCGTCACCATATAGTTCCCAATATATATATATCCATTTATTGCAAATACAAATAACCACGCATTTCACAGTTGCAATAATATAAAAGGGCTATGCTCGTAAGTTATACGTACCTTATGATTCCGTAGTCCGAACCAAACCTTGACTGAGTCCCGCGACTCGATGAATTATGTGCTAACACATAAATAACTCACAATTAATCACAAGCATGCGACAACGTGCCCAAGCACGTTCACAACTTCCAAACATATCGTCAATGCATGATGATTAACCATTTTAAAAGACTCTGGGCTAAGCATGCATAATACCCAAAATATTCCATTTTTAATAAAATTAGGCTCCAACCACTCCATTTTAAAAGTATAGCATTCCCAATGTAAGGTAGCATTGCCCCAAAAATCGGCTAATTAAACCTCTGTAGGGTCTTCCTACCTTGACGTCATATTATACACGTATTATGGACTAAACATGCATTCATAACCTCTTAAGAGTTCCGGTTGCAACTTTGAGCTAATAAGATTACGGGCCAAAAATGAAATTTCAACCTTAATTAATTACATTCTCAATACGAATGTTAAAGCGATAGAATTATGCTACTACTAGAGTAGAGACTATCCAGAAATCCTGAATCCTAACATCTTTCATGCTCCTCATAGCTCACTGCCTCAACCCGGCCCTTAGTCCTTTAGTCCAAAAGTGTACCTACAGGAACAACCCATCATGAGCATGTATATCGTTACTCAACATCATAGGGCAATGGCATATAAATAAATGCATGAAAGTAATTGGTAACGTATACTTCCTGGTTAATTGTATTAACCCCTTTTTGTTTGTCCCTGTTTCATAGCCATACATAAAATCATTAATTCTCAACATGAATGATCAAAATCGACGTCTTATAAATATCGTCGTCTTTCAGCATCATCATCGTATAAGCATTATCATCTTATACATATCATCATTTATAACATCATCATCATATAAGCATTATCATCTTATAACATCATCATCATTTAAGCATCATGACAAGATACAACAGTAAATGTACGAAGTCTTGGTTAAGTAATTTACTGGTTATTCGTTAACTTCTTCTTCTTAACCCTGATTTACCTTCATGCATATGGGCATCTTACCCCGTGGTATCTTACCACAGAATAACATCGTATGGCCTCTTACCATATGGGCATCTTACCCCGTGGCATCTTACCACATTATAACATCGTATGGCATCTTACCATATGGGCATCTTACCCCGTGGCATCTTACCACATAATAACATCGTATGGCATCTTACCATATGGACATCTTACCCCGTGGCATCTTACCACATAATAACATCGTATGACATCTTACTATATGAGCATCTTACCCCGTGGCGTCTTACCACATTATAACATTGTATGGCATCTTACCCTGTTATAAAACATCGTATAACATTGTTATAAACTTACTTATCGCAATCATCATCGTAAACATCATCATCATAAACTTACTTATCATAATCATCATCGTAAGCATCATCATCATACACATCATCGTAAACATCATTATCATAAACATCATCGTAAACATCATCATCATAAACATCATCGTAAGCATCATCATCATAAACATCGTCATCATAATCATCATCGTAAGCATCATCATCATAAACATCATCGTAAGCAACATTATCATAAACATCATCGTAAACATCATCATCATAAACATCATCGTAAACATCATCATCATAAACATCATCGTAAGCATCGTCATCATAAACATCGTCATCTTAATCATCATCGTAAGCATCATCATCATATATTTATGCAGTCAATACATAGTCATAGTTAGGAGGGTATTACCGTCCGATGCCCGTACGCTTCTTACGTACCTTAATTCCAAAATGGAGAAGTTGTAGAACTTTATCTCTTGAAGTTGTGGGTACCTGGGATGGTTCTACATAACCATACAAATCGATATTAGAAGCTAAATATAGTCCAATATCCAAAAATCCCACAAAAAAAATAACAAACACAAAATTGTGTGACTCGCGATCGATCGCTGAGATGCCCCGATCGATCGCGAGATCGCACTGCCCGTTGCTGACTTTTTGTGCCTTCGGCGATCGATCGCCACTTTTGGCGCGATCGATCGCCAACCTCGCCGATCGATCGCCCAAAAGTGGCGATCGATCGCCAAATGGCTCTGGAGCCTACTGTTGGCTCGCGATCGATCGCCAAAAACGGGCGATCGATCGCCGATCTCTGTACATCGAAAATTCGCCATTTTTGAGCATTTTTCAAGCTCCACTTCAACCCCTTTAAATCCAAACTTTTCTACAACATTAACATCATCATAACACACTAAAACCCACATAAAACACCTCAAAAATCATACCCCAACAACATACAACATATACCCAACCAAACTCACTTAAATCACTTCAAAATCAACCCATTTCAAATCCAAACTTCATAAAAACTTAAGGAAGGGTTCCATACCTCTTGAAGACTCCAAATCTTAACAAAGATCACACAAACACAAGTTTTGTGGAGTTTCCTCCTTCCTCCTTTGAAGGATTTCGAAAATGTGGTAAAGGGGTAGGGTTTGAGAGTAATTGGGGATTTAAGAGTGAAAAGGGTAAAGTGAGTTGGGTAAAGTGGGGGAAATGGTTAATTAAATTGTACCCAAAATTAACATGATGTATGAAATACCCCAACATGGTATCTTAAAAGCATTTTACAAAAATGCAACCAACTTCATTAAATTCATACTTCCCTCATAATTAACAATTAACACAATTAAATCATGTTAACCCCATTTCCTATCATGCATAACATGCACCTTGAAACGTAACCCCCGGGTCATGCCTATCATGTGACTAAGCATTTCATCATGATAATTAATTTCAACACGTAAATCAATTCTCCACATAATTAATCATATAAACATAATTAATGCCTTAATTGCAATTAATCATTTCGGGGCGTCACATTACTCCCCTACTTATAAGATTTCGTCCTCGAAATCGCATGCACTTACCCAAAATGAAACTAAACATAAATCATACCAGAAAATAGTTCCGGGTAGCGCTGTACCATACGCCGCTCCGTCTCCCACGTAGCCTCCTCAACACCCCGACGATCCCACTGAACTTAGACCATCGGTAAAACTTTACTTCGTAGTCTGCGATCCTCTCGATCCAGAATTATAACCGGTCGTTCTACGTAGGATACATCTGAGTCCAACTGCACTTCAGTAGGCTATAATACATGAGACGGGTCTGGCTCATACTTCCGTAGCATAGAAGCATGGAAAACATCATGAATCTCAGATAAAGACAGCGGTAGAGCCAAACAGTAAACCAAAGTACTGATACGCTGCAATACTTCATATGGACCAACATACCTCGGGGATAACTTCTCCCGTATACCAAAACGAACTACACCTCTGAAGGGTGAGATTCTCAAGAAGACCCTGTCTCCTACTTGGAATTCTAGCGGTCGTCGCCGCTTGTTGGCATAGGCTGCTTGCCTATCCTGGGCCGTCTTCATCTTTTGGCGTATCAACTTAATCTTGTCTTACATATCCTTAATCATATCCGGTCCTCCGACCGCCTTACTAGTCAAGTCCTCCCGATATAGCGGTGACCTACATCGTCGTCCGTAAAGAGCTTCAAAAGGAGTTATTCGAATGCTCGTCTGATAGCTGTTAATTTCGGAGAACTCCATCATTGGCACTGAATCTTGCCACGGAGTATCAAACTCCAAAACATATGCCCTCAATATGTCCTCGAGCGTCTGAAGGGTACGCTCTGTCCGGCCGTCTGACTGAGGGTGATAGGCCGTACTCAGTCTCACCTCTGTGCCTAAAGTCGTCTGGAGACCCTCCCCGAAATGTGAAGTAAACCTTGGGTCTCTGTCAGACACAATCGAGACTGGAACTCTAGGCAACCTCACTACATCCCGCACATATAATTGGCCATCCTTAGGTGCGTGAAAGACACATGACAAAGGATGAAGTGAGCTACTTCGTCAGCCTATCCACGATCACTCAGATCGTTTCGAATCCAGAGGCCGCTCTTGGCAAGTGGGTTACAAAGTCCGTAGGTACATGTTCCCACTTCCATTGGGTACTTCCGAGCTCTTCAGCTCGCCATCAGGCCTCTGTCTTTCTGTCTTTACCTGCTGGCAGATCAAACATCTTTTGACAAGGCCATAACATCACGCTTCATACGTCTCCACTAGAAGCGACCACCTAGGTCCTTGTACAACTTTCTTCTTCCTGGGTGGATACTGAACCGGCTACGGTGAGCTTGCTCCAAGATTCCTTTACGCAACTCCGGCGTATTTGGGACTACCCATCGGTGGCCCAATCTCAATGAATCATCTTCTGTCACTCAGAACTTTGATGACCGTCCTTGAAGTACTATAGATGACCATCTTTGAACCTCATCATCCGATCTCTGGCTTTCCTGAAAACCTCAAATATGTCTGGCTCGGCCAACAAGATCGACACTCGCACCGGCGACGTGTCCACATCAACATCATAGCCCAGATGTCACTAAGAAGTCATCATCGCTGATAAACACATAGTGTCCTCAGCAGTACTATTCACTTGCGACTTAAGGTGTCTACTATTAAGTTGCTTTACCAGGATGGTACTCAATATCACAGTCAAAATCTTTGAGTAAGTCCATCCATCTTCTTTGTTGCATATCCAACTCAGCCTGTGTGAACAAAACTTCAGGCTCTTATGGTCCGTGTAGATGGTAAACGACGTACCATCCAAGTAATGCCTCCAAATTCCAAGGCAACATAATGGCTGTCAGCTCCAAATCGTGGACTGGGTACTTAGCCTCATGTGGTTTCAACCGCTTCGATGCATAAGCCAGCACAAGCTTATCTCGCATCAACACATAGCCCAAACCTTGAAGTGATGTATTCGTGTACAAGGCAACCTCTTGTCTTCAGAAAGAATCACCAACCCTGGCATTGTCGTCAGACGACGCTTCAATCCTTGGAAGCTTTCCTCACAAGCTTCGGACCAAAAGAATGGGACTCCTTCCTGAGTCAACCGTGCCGGCGGCTTAGCGATCTTGATATAACATTACTCAAGAACACTACACTGTTCAACCAGAACTCGTACTTACTGAGCTTTACATACAACTGATGATCCCTAAGGATCTGGAGTACTGTTCTCAAGTGCTTTACATGTTCCTCTTCAGTTCGAGAGTAAATAAGTACATCGTCAATGGAAACTATGACGAACTGATCCAAACATGGTTGGATCACCCTGTTCATCAGGCTCATAAAATGGTTGGGGCATCCGTCACCCCAAAGGGCATGACTAAGAATCCGTAGTGCCCACATAAGGTCCTGGAAGCTGTCTTCTGTACATCGTCCTCTCAAACTCGAATCTGATGATCCCCGATCTCAGATCGATCTTACTGTAGAACCTCGTACTCTGCAGTTGATCAAACAAATCATTAATCCTCAGAAACGGATACTTAATCTTCACTATGGCTTTGTTCAGTTGTCTGTAATCGATGCACAGCCGCATCGAACCATCTTTCATTTTGACAAATCGGACTGGTGCACCCCAGGATGATATGCTAGGGCGTATATAGCCCTTGTCAAGGAGCTCCTGCAACTGAACCTTTAACTCCCTTAGCTCCGCTGGTGCCATCCTATAAGGGCACGAGAAATGGTAGGCGTCCCTAGTAGTAACTTAATCCCAAACTCGACCTCTCTCGTCGGTGGGAATCCGGGAATCTCTTCCGGAAATGCATCAGGAAACACCGCCACTACGGGCACATCCTCAACCTTTAACTCTTTCCTCTTTCAGTAATAACCACAGTATAGTTGAATATCCTTTGTGGTCTTGTTCCAATAATTGTGCCATCTTGACAACAGATATTAACGGAATCCTTGAACGGAAATCATCCCCATAGAATGTCCATCGGACTCCCATATCAGACTTGAATCGGACAGTCCTTGTCTGCAGTCCACAACTGCCTGATCCCTGTTCAGAACATCAATGCCTACAAACTGACATCCCCAGAACAATCAAGTCTGTCCTCAGTTCGTTATCCTCAAAATAAATGAGGCCGTCTTAACCAATCTGATCAGTTATCAAACTTCTTCCAGCGGGGGTCGAGACTACAAGAGGCGTGGGCGACGGAGAAGTGCATATAACATCGTATCACTTACTTCTGCATTTGCTGCTATGCTACAACACAAGGGTTAACAACGATACCCAAAAGCAGTTCATGTAATACATCGTTAGAGAAACAAAACATGTTAGTACCACATCATATACTTCATATGCAACTTATGCACAAAACATGTTTAAAAGTAAGCACCAACTTATTGCTAAGGCTACCCTTCACTCATTCCCGAGTTATCTAACCACTGCTCTGATACCACTAATGTAGGGTCTTCCTACCTTGACGTCATATTATACACGTATTATGGACTAAACATGCATTCATAACCTCTTAAGAGTTCCGGTTGCAACTTTGAGCTAATAAGATTACGGGCCAAAAATGAAATTTCAACCTTAATTAATTACATTCTCAATACGAATGTTAAAGCGATAGAATTATGCTACTACTAGAGTAGAGACTATCCAGAAATCCTGAATCCTAACATCTTTCATGCTCCTCATAGCTCACTGCCTCAACCCGGCCCTTAGTCCTTTAGTCCAAAAGTGTACCTACAGGAACAACCCATCATGAGCATGTATATCGTTACTCAACATCATAGGGCAATGGCATATAAATAAATGCATGAAAGTAATTGGTAACGTATACTTCCTGGTTAATTGTATTAACCCCTTTTTGTTTGTCCCTGTTTCATAGCCATACATAAAATCATTAATTCTCAACATGAATGATCAAAATCGACGTCTTATAAATATCGTCGTCTTTCAGCATCATCATCGTATAAGCATTATCATCTTATACATATCATCATTTATAACATCATCATCATATAAGCATTATCATCTTATAACATCATCATCATTTAAGCATCATGACAAGATACAACAGTAAATGTACGAAGTCTTGGTTAAGTAATTTACTGGTTATTCGTTAACTTCTTCTTCTTAACCCTGATTTACCTTCATGCATATGGGCATCTTACCCCGTGGTATCATACCACAGAATAACATCGTATGGCCTCTTACCATATGGGCATCTTACCCCGTGGCATCTTACCACACAATAACATTGTATGGCATCTTACCATATGGGCATCTTACCACGTGGCATCTTACCACATTATAACATCGTATGGCATCTTACCATATGGGCATCTTACCCCGTGGCATCTTACCACATAATAACATTGTATGGCATCTTACCATATGGGCATCTTACCCCGTGGCATCTTACCACATAATAACATCGTATGACATCTTACTATATGAGCATCTTACCCCGTGGCGTCTTACCACATTATAACGTTGTATGGCATCTTACCCTTTTATAAAACATCGTATAACATTGTTATAAACTTACTTATCGCAATCATCATCGTAAACATCATCATCATAAACTTACTTATCATAATCATCATCGTAAGCATCATCATCATAAACATCATCGTAAACATCATTATCATAAACATCATCGTAAACATCATCATCATAAACATCATCGTAAGCATCATGATCATAAACATCGTCATCATAATCATCATCGTAAGCATCATCATCATAAACATCATCGTAAGCATCATTATCATAAACATCATCGTAAACATCATCATCATAAACATCATCGTAAACATCATCATCATAAACATCATCGTAAGCATCGTCATCATAAACATCGTCATCTTAATCATCATCGTAAGCATCATCATCATATATTTATGCAGTCAATACATAGTCATAGTTAGGAGGGTATTACCGTCCGATGCCCGTACGCTTCTTACGTACCTTAATTCCAAAATGGAGAAGTTGTAGAACTTTATCTCCTTGAAGTTGTGGGTACCTGGGATGGTTCTACATAACCATACAAATCGATATTAGAAGCTAAATATAGTCCAATATCCAAAAATCCCACAAAAAAAATAACAAAACACAAAATTGTGTGACTCGCGATCGATCGCTGAGATGCCCCGATCGATCGCGAGATCGCACTGCCCGTTGCTGACTTTTTGTGCCTTCGGCGATCGATTGCCACTTTTGGCGCGATCGATCGCCAACCTCGCCGATCGATCGCCCAAAAGTGGCGATCGATCGCCAAATGGCTCTGGAGCCTACTGTTGGCTCGCGATCGATCGCCAAAAACGGGCGATCGATCGCCGATCTCTGTACATCGAAAATTCGCCATTTTTGAGCATTTTTCAAGCTCCACTTCAACCCCTTTAAATCCAAACTTTTCTACAACATTAACATCATCATAACACACTAAAACCCACATAAAACACCTCAAAAATCATACCCCAACAACATACAACATATACCCAACCAAACTCACTTAAATCACTTCAAAATCAACCCATTTCAAATCCAAACTTCATAAAAACTTAAGGAAGGGTTCCATACCTCTTGAAGACTCCAAATCTTAACAAAGATCACACAAACACAAGTTTTGTGGAGTTTCCTCCTTCCTCCTTTGAAGGATTTCGAAAATGTGGTAAAGGGGTAGGGTTTGAGAGTAATTGGGGATTTAAGAGTGAAAAGGGTAAAGTGAGTTGGGTAAAGTGGGGGAAAGGGTTAATTAAATTGTACCCAAAATTAACATGATGTATGAAATACCCCAACATGGTATTTTAAAAGCATTTTACAAAAATGCAACCAACTTCATTAAATTCATACTTCCCTCATAATTAACAATTAACACAATTAAATCATGTTAACCCCATTTCCTATCATGCATAACATGCACCTTGAAACGTAACCCCCGGGTCATGCCTATCATGTGACTAAGCATTTCATCATGATAATTAATTTCAACACGTAAATCAATTCTCCACATAATTAATCATATAAACATAATTAATGCCTTAATTGCAATTAATCATTTCGGGGCGTCACAACCTCGATTCCAAAATCCCGACATTTCCAAAAATTCTAAAAAAACAAGAAATAGGGCCGCGATCGATCGCCTTTCAGGCGTGATTTGTCGCGCAAGTCTACTGCCTGAAATAATGTACGGCGCGATCGATCGCCAAATCTCGCGATCGATCGCCTAGTCCCCCGCGATCGATCGCCCCTTCTTAGTGATTGATCGTCGCCATTGCTCATCATCTCCCCAAAATCAGTACAATGTCACAATCGATCGGCGCCAAGCCGCGATCGATCGCGACCTGCGGGTTTCTGAAAAATTCGAGCTTTAATGGTGTTTTTCACACCTAAACTCAAAACCAACACCCCTTACACCTTCAACACCTCCAATACTCCATTTAAAACCAATAAGAACACCAAAAACATAACTTTGGATTTTTAACCAAAACCCCCAATTTCCATAACCAACCCAAAACTCAACCAAACTCTACAATACCATATTCAAAACGAAAGTAAAGACGAGGGGAAGAAAATTACCAACTTTTCTTCGAGAGATTCGGCTCCTGAGCCAAGCTTCCAGCCATTTTCTCCAATGGAAGAAAAGGGGGAGGGAAATGGGGTTTTGGGTGTGGTGAGGGAGAAAGGAGAGAGGAGATTCCGTGCAATGACGGAACAACGAGTCCATTTGGTATATATAGCACCAAAGCTCCAAAATACCAATTCCTCCACAAATATATCATGACTCATTAAAAATCATATGTTTTCAATAATTATCTCTCCAATCTCAATTTCCAATACCAGCCATAATACAAAGTACCCTGGACCCCTGATACCACCAAAAACCCAATTCCAAGGTTTTTCATCACGATGAGAATATAATCTCAACCTTTGGATCCAACGGTCCCAAATACCCGATTTAACATCCTCGGGTGTCCCAACACCGTAATTAATTCCACAATTGAACAATTAAAATCCATTGAGGGTCATTACCACACCGGGATTAAAATCATTAATTCCAGGACATCACAGAATCCTAGAAGCTCATGCCTATATGCATGCAAATTTCAGATTTTGGTTCTTAATTTTAGCTAGCAATTTCTCTCTCTTCAACCCATCAAACTCTCCTCCTTCTCTTTTCCTTCTTTCCACCTTCAAACCTTCGAAATTCCAGCCATCTTTTAACACAAATTTCTCTTGCAATTGCTAATGCATGTTACATGCAATTGGTAATTTAGAAACTCCAAGGCAAGAATGTTAGTTTGGTACAAGAATTTTCAATTTTGAAGCAAGCTTGGAGGAGTTCAAGCTAGAAAGGAGCCATGGTGGAAAACTTTTGGGTCTTCAAGGGTATGAACTTGTTCTTATTTATTTTAGTTTGATTTTATGGATTTGGGTCTAAATATAGGAAGAATCACGAAATTGTGGGTGTCATTTTGTTAAAACAGAATCTGCAGAAACTATTGTCACATGCAGTAGATTGTTCTGTAAAGAATTTCGATTTTTTTAACGTCTGAATCTGACTTTGAGCCCCAAACTAAAGTTGTAGATTTATGAGTTGTCGTCCTATGGTTAAAATTTGAGATCATTTGGATTTGAAATGAGTGATAAATGCTCATTTTACTAAGTAGTGCCAGATTCGACTCTACATGTACTGTAAATGCACATGCAATGTAGATTTCCGAACTTTTGACAAATTTAATGTTCGAATTTGATGTCGGACTTCAAATTAAAATTGTAGTTTTTGAATTCTCTTGAATTTAAAAAAACATAGGACTTAATTTGGACTTATTTTGAATTAGTTATGAATTTTATAGTTTAAGTGCTCATTCTATATCCTACATGTGGGCGAAAATGGCATGCAGTGTGTTCTTCGAGTTCTTGAGCATTTTTGGCTAGGAGTTCCGGAAAAGGTCCAGAAATAAATATTTTAGTAATTTAAGTTGGCTGTCGTTTTCACTAGAATCACTCAATTTGGATTTGAAACGAAAGAGTTACAGCGTTTTTACTAATGTTCAAGCTGGAAAACACATTTTTAAATGATACGGTTTTAGTGTTCAAACCCCCACTTAGATGGTCGAACCAGCTTGACACCATAATTGATGAAATGTACTATTTTGAGTTTCTGAACTTTGAGCACTGGAATCGAGTCATTTTGAGGTCGTATGGAATTATAGCCATTTTTCTATGAAAATGGGTCAGGCTGAAAATATAGAAAAATCGATAAGGGTCATATTTTTAAGTTAGGTTTGCTTCAATCAACTATTTGAACATTTAATGTCATTTTGGAATTTACATGACCAGGTTAATAGATTCAGGTGTTGACTCGAGAAGTCTCGGTAGATTAGCTTGGGTCGAGGTACGTTGAAATGAGTTGTATGTGGCAAAGCACATAGGATGAGTCTCCTAGCGCAATGTGCGTGTGTTGTCACCCTCTGCTTGAGCTGACATTATTTGATGATACCTTCCTTTGGACTCCGATATTTTGGTATTTTGAGATTCGATTCTTTATACCCATTCATACATGGCATGCAATGCATAATACTTGGTCATACTTGACATGATCTATTTGTTTCTCGTACTGGGTTCTGACCCCCGTAGTGGGGGCTGTATTTTTATATGGGCATGACAGGTGGTACAGGTAGACGTACTGTGGATGCTCGAGGTGAAGCATCGATGAATACCGGAGCTCCTTGAGAGCGAGCTCAGGTTTATGTTTTATGTTTTGAATCTCAGTAGTTGTTAGAGTATTTTGACTTATGTTTTAAATTTACCGGGGTATGCCCCGAGTATCTGTATTTTAATTATTCTACTATCGATTGATGTTATACTTGGTAATTATGTTATGATCAACATGTTGAATTGGAAACCGTAATTACATATTTTAAGTAATAGTATATATGTATCACCTAAAAGCGAAAATTTTTTAGGGCCGTTTGATAAGACCTTTGAAATAAATCTTCCGTTGTTTACGTAAATTAATCATTATGTGTTAAACACCACATTAGGATCGGGCCCTCACATTATGGTATCAGAGCATATATCTGGGATATGCTCGAACTAGAGTTAAGACACTGAGAATAGACACAATCGAATTGTTTGTGCATGTGTCTGACAATGTGATTTTATATGCTCTTGTCTGCTATGTTTACATGTTAGATAATGAGATGTTACACATGTAATGGATTATTAAGCAGGGATAATTAGAGGTCATATCTCTGAATATTTTAATATGCTGATTTGCATATAATGTAGAGAATTTGAATGCTGAGTTGCATATATTCTAGAGAATTTTATCTGTTAGCACTTATTGTTACTTATCGGATGATGATGTAGAATAAGTGATAAGAACATCTCTGACTTGAGATTTATATATGATGTGTTGATTTTATGATGGACAGTTAGTGTTTGGACAGGTAGCAGTGATATGAACTGTAATAGCTATTTCGCGAACCTGTATGCACTGTAAACTGTTAATTGAATTATAACATAGTGATAATTATTGAGACTTTTATTTATCACTTTGGGACTTATCCTTGTGCATAGTGGGATGACACTAGAACTATTTTTTAAAACGCATTTTGTCGATTGACAATGGGAGTTTAAATCTGAAAGACCAAGGTTATATGTATGAGTTTACGTCAAAACCTGTGTACGACAAGATGATAATTTAGAACTTGAGAATATTGAAACTATCAATATTTCAATTGAATAATAGAGTGTCGTTTTTTTGTGAGAAACAACGAGAATTGGTTTGATTGAGGACTTGGATTTGGGGACTGTCGTATTAGTTCCAGTCTATGTGTCCGAACTATGAATAAATACTACAATATGAACTCTTCTAAATGATAGTATCTAGAGTAATAGTAGTGATGGAAGACGAGTTATCCCTCTTTTTGTTACGGGAAAGGATGTTTACGAGAATCCATATTGATTTACATGGAAAATGATAATTGATTATCGTGGACTTGAGAAATGGGAGTATGTGCTTAATCTCGATAGCTATTCACTAGCGAAGAGATGAGAATTAGAAGTGTTTCGACTGAAGGATAAGACAACGATGTGGTACAAAGTAGCTAAGACTGGATTGAATGTTAATGAAGTGAATATCATTTGGAATTAATCCAAGTAGTCCTAGAACAGTTTCAGAAGTATCATTTTAGTGTATCCAGCTCTAGAAATTCTAGATGTGCTAAAAGATTGAAGGATACCAGATCTTTTCGAGGTCACTGTGGATGTAAATATCTATTGATCCATGTGAAAGAATAAGAGAAACTGATATCAATTGTGGCCAGTCAAAGGATGTCGTTATGTGCTCAGGAACAGATGCAGTCGTAACAACAAATACTCCGAGCTAGAGGTAGATATCTTAGTGGTTATTCTTTTCGACCACTCAGCTCCAGCAGTAGTTAGTTATCTGTAGCCCAGAGGTTATACCTGATAGTTATTTTTGGTTTTCCTAACAGACTAGAAAGTATACCTTGACAGAGGATAAGGTTAGAGATGCTATAGGAGTAGTGATCGCAGATACATGTTGTGTATTTGATCACACTGCACGAGTTTGATTTGAGACAAAAGCATTATGTTCATACATTGCATCAAATGTACATTGATAATGATGATTTGGAAAAGACACCAGCAGTTATAATTATACTATCCACACTGTAATAGTGAACTGTAGCTTACAGTTTGATGATAGTGTTGTGGATTTAAATTAAATGGTGTTGCCGAGATATTGTAAGTTGATTTCAGAGTATAATAAATTCTCGACTGTTTGTGGCTCCAAAGGAAATGTAATGTTTATCGCCACGTATAGCAAGCTAAGATACTGATGGTATCACCTATGAAAATATTACGGTTGCGATACTTGGAACATGAGGGATGTTTGATAATAAGCAGTAATTCTGATCAGGAAGAGTCGAGGTTGACTGATATCTTAATGGTAAGAAAACTTATCAAGATTTTCTTGAAGAAATAAAAGAATTTTCACTAGAGAAGGAAATCGATTTTAACTATTCGTTGATGCCAAGGAATAGATTCGATATCGAACGCACTGTAAGGAATGGTATCAGCAGAGTTGACATACTTAAAAACATAGTTAAAGAATATCCTCGATATGAATATAAATGTCTGAGTATATCACTTGAGGAAACATCGGTATTGTTCGTGAAGAAGAAAGATGATATTATGAAAGATGTGTATCGACTAAAGGTAGTTGAATCGGGCTATTGTAAAGAATAAATGCCCACTGCCTAAGATCAAGAATGTAAGGAATTTCGATGTATAAGAAGAATGATTTTAAATCTGTTTGTCATCAGTTTGAGTCAGAAGGGAAATATTCTCTAGGCAATTGGTCAAACCAGATAAGGCATTTTGAATTTTTGGTAATGCCGTGTGGTCTGACAACTTATACCAATAGAGTTGCGAATTTGATGAATAGTGTAAGGACCCTGATACCTTAAGTGTGGATTTAAGTGGAATAAGAGCTAAGTATGCATGAATCAGAGTATAAAGTTCGTGTTGATGCCTTGAGCTATTAGGATTACAGTGCAAAAATAAAATTTCCAAATGGATTAATTACATTCCCAGCTAAATGAATGTTAACCCTATAGTTTTACACTACTCCTAGAGTAGAGACTATACAAAAGAATCCCGCCATCCTATACCAAAGGCACTCCTCACGAAGCTCATAGCATCAACCCGGTCCTTAGCCCTCCACGTCAAAATGCACCTACAAGGACAACCCCCAATTCATGAGCATATAATAATCTATATTCAACAGAATATGATTATAAGGCATAAATGCATAAACCGTAAATACAAAGCACTTCATGTATTCCATTGCATTTAAAACGCTTCCTTTTGGTTGTCCCTGTATCATATCTCATAATCATAATCAAAGGATTATATTATGGTTCTACAAATGTCATGACATATAATCATTTCATTAACACCAATAACCAATACCTAGTCTGTTATAATAGTGTATTTTAATGCACCTCGCTTGTCATGACCGCGGCACTAATACCCCTCGCTTCGATATATCAGCGGCATCGAATAACCTCGCTTTAAATGTGACATGCGGCATTCACCCTCGCTTCAACATTTTAGCGGCAAATATTCTTTCCTTGTTACGATATGACAGCGGCAAGTATTCTATCATCGCTTCAAATGATAGAGGTAAAACATTTAAAATCATCACTCGAATATAACCATGACTCATGGGATATGCACCAAGCATCCAACATACATATATGCAATCACAATGCATAATTCAACATGTATTTGCATTCACAATGCACAATCCAATATAAACTTGCATCCACAATGCACATTCCAATAAGTATATAAAATACATGTTACCGTTGGTGTGCCCGTACGTCTTCTACGTACCTTTCCAAAATTTAGAATTCGGTAGGACTTTATTTTCTTTGTTGTGGTGCCACCTGGGAATGCTCTACACAACCACACAATTCAATATTAGAAGCCAAATAATAGTCCAATACCAAAAATCTCATCAATTAAACCAAGAATATAATTTTCAGCAACATCGCTTTACCGATCGATCGGTCCAAGCTACCGATCGATCGGTAAACATCCGAATTTTTGAATTTATCTACGGCTTTTCGCCGATCGATTGGTCCAAGCTACCGATCGATCACTAGCCACCCATCGATCGATCGGTCGCTCATACCGATCGATCGGTAAATATAGAAATATTTACACAACGCTACGCACTTGCATCGATCGATCGCTACGATGCTACCGATCGATCGGTCGCTGCGATATTTTCGGAAAAACTCCATTTTTGAGCGTTTTATCGGTCGCTGCGATATTTTCGGAAAAACTCCATTTTTGAGCGTAAAACTATACCATACACCAATACACCCCATCCCAACTCAAATATTCAACACAACCATAACATATACCTCATAACACAACATAACAACCACAAGCCAACACATTACAAAAATCAAACCCATTTTCTCTCCAAAACACAACCCATTGCAAAACACATCTTAATAAAACCATACTAGGAGGGATCCATAACACTTGAAGCTTCAAAAATTAGCAAGAATCTAGCAACCAAGCTCCTCCTCTTTTGATCGATGGTTTTGGGTTTGGGGAAGGGTTTGGGTGATTGTGGGTAAAGAGTGGGGGTAATGGGGTAAATGGGTAAAGGGTTTAATTAAAATCAAGCCCATGTATTTAGCATGATGTGTACAATACCCCATCGTGCTATTTTAAAAGTATTTACCAAAAATGCACCTAACCTCAATTACACATGCTTTACCAAATAATTAACACCCACCCCAAATAAACCATGCCAACACCCAATTTACCAACATGCATCACATGCACCCTGAAATGTATTATCAGGTCACGCCCACCGCATGACTAAGCATTCACCATAATAATTAATTCAACACTAAATTAATTAACACCATAATTATCACATAAACATAATTAATGCCCAAATGCACATAATTATTTCGGGATATCACAAATAGAGTATTCCGTAACTGTTTATGCGGAAGTGTAATAAAATTCATCAGTGGTATACTAGTGTATTCGAGATCCAGAAGGAACCACACAGAACATCTACGATTGGTTCTTCAGACGCATCAAGAAGCTCAAATTTTATTCCAAGTTATCGAATTGTAAAGCTTGGTTGAATCGAGTGTTGTTTTGGTATAGGTGATACTAGCTCACCGGATACCTGTTGATCCTAGTAAAGTAGAGGTAGTAATAATTTGGTCAAGACCGATCAGTGTACTCGAGATACGAAGTTTTACGAGTTTGGCCAGATATTACAGGCTTTTATGGAAGTATATTTAGTATAGCCTGCTCTATGAACCAGTTGACCAAGAAGAAATTTTAAGTTTCGTTTGGTCAGATGAATGTGAAATTATGTTTTATAAAAATGAAACAGATGGGATACGTTCTGATGCATCATGAGGAGATGATTGCATATGCTTGAGATAGTTGAAGCTAAAAGAATCATGATATCTTGTTCATGAACTTGAGCTTGTAGCCATTATTTTGCCTTGAATATGTGGCAATGTTATCTGTATGGCGAACAATTATGATATACTTTGATTTTACGCGTTTAGAAATCTATTATTCAGTCAGAGTTGCACATAAGATAGAAGCGATGACTATATTTATTAAATTATTTGATTTTAATGGTCAATATTAATCAAGGAAAATGAAAGATGCACTAAACCGAAAGGTGCAAGGTGCAATGGTAGCATCAATGTATGTTTTGTAGTCCGAGTCACCTCTGATTTTGAAGATCAGAAAGGCTCGAAAAACAGACCCATACAGATATTGATTGAAGAAATTGATTTTGTCTCATCAACCAACTAGATTTTAGTAAGCCATTTAGTGGTGGATTGTGATTGAATAATCAGTAAATAGCATTGAATCCTACCGATTCAAAAGAAGTATTAATGTAGAAAGCACACTACAGATGATAGTGTTATTCTGGGAATGATGAGATGTATCATTCTTGAGATCTTATTTCTGATGTATGGTATGAAGAAAGAAATTTTGGAAATTTCGTGGCAAATTGTTTGGCATGTCAGCAGGTCAAAGTAAAAAATACAAGAACTAATGGGATACTACAGAATTTGTAAGTACCACAATGAATTTGAGAAATTTCTAGCTTTGAGTTTTATAACTCAAATTTTTAGATCAAATAGAGATTGTGAAACAAGTTGAAGCAGAGTTGATTGCCTATTCAATACAAGATACTGATCTCATAATGTGGTTTAGTTACAGTGAGTTTTCTGTAACAAATGTATCTGATAGAGATCCAAGATACTATCTGAATTCTAAAACTATTTTCAGAATGTCATCTGTACTAAATTAGCAATAAGTATTGCTTATCATACCCAGACTGATGTATAAACTGAGAGAATTATCCAGACTTTGGAAGTTATGCCTCGATTAATAGTGATGAATTTAGTGAGAATTGACAAAAATCACTATTCACCAGTAGAATTTTCCTATAATTTAAGTTTCAAATAACTTTTGGGATGACATCGGTTCAGGTTTTCTAGAGCCAGAATTACCGATCGCTGATATGATGATAGAAAATTGATAAGGAATTTTTGGCATAACTTGAGAGTTGAGAAAATGACAGGAACGATAAAATTTCTACGAAAACGATTGAATTGGCTTAAGGTTAGCAGCGGACAGTCATTTCTCTAAAGAGAATAGACGTATAGCGTTCTGACTTGATATCTTCGACTTCTGTCCTGCAGATTTGCTACGCCAAAGAGAAATATATTGTTAGACTTCGAGTTGAGAATCAGGTAAATATGAAGATATTACCTTTGCGATGATCAATATGATTCGTTAAGTGAGGTATGATGTTGCCTCGATAATTTGAACTTTGTGGTATCACAGAAAAGTTTGGTTCAGTGGTATATCGTTGACACTACCACAGCAGTTGTCATTGATACATGAGGATTCTTATGTATCTACGAATGAGATTGAGACATCCCATGATTTAATTTATTGAGTTATACTCGGGTTTGCGATTTCGAGGATGAAATCTTTTTAAGAGGGGAAGAAGTGTAAGGCTCCGATGCTAATTAATTTGTATTAACGATGATTAAGCAAACCCAGATAATTAAAAGTATAGACTTTGAATTAAGCTGTTCCGGACCACGATGAGTTAACCAACTAGTGGAACATGTTTTAGTGCATGAGCATGTGTATGGTCACATGGCACTTGGAGAACACATGCCACTAATTATTTTAACTCATGTTAAATACATGATTTTGGACCATTAATCTTGCAAGTTAGTGATGTATTGACAAATGGATTCCACAATACATCAAATAAATTAAAATCATGCAATGAAGCCTAGAAGCTCACGCCTATATGCATGCAAATTTCAGATTTTGGTTTTTAATTTTAGCTAGCAATTTCTCTCTCTTCAACCCATCAAACTCTCCTCCTTCTCTCCTCCTTCTTTCCACCATCAAACCTTCAAAATTCCAGCCATCTTTTAACACAAATTTCCCTTGCAATTGCTAATGCATGTTACATGCAATTGGTAATATAGAAACCCCAAGGCAAGAGTGTTAGTTTGGTACAAGAATTTTCAATTTTGAAGCAAGCTTGGAGGAGTTCAAGCTAGGAAGGAGCCATGGTGGAAAAATTTTGAGTCTTCAAGGGTATGACTTGTTCTTATTTATTTTAATTTGATTTTATGGAATTTCGGTCGAAAATATAGGAAGAATCATGAAATTGTTGGTGTCATGTGTAGATTTCCGAACTTTTGACAAATTTAATGTTCGAATTTGATGTTTGTCTTCAAATTAAAATTGTAGGTCTTTGAATTCTCTTGAATTTAAAAAAAAACTAGGACTTAATTCGGACTTATTTTGAATTAGTTATGAATTTTATAGTTTAAGTGCTCACTCTATATCCTGCATGTGGGCGAAAATGCCATGCAGTGTGTTCTTTGAGTTCCTGAGCATTTTTGGCTAGGAATTCCGAAAAAAGTCCAGAAATAAGTATTTTAGTAATTTTAGTTGGCTGTCGTTTTCCACTAGAATCACTCAATTTGGATTTGAAACGAAAGAGTTACAACGTTTTTACTAACACTGCTCAAGCTAGAAAAACACATTTTTAAATGTTACGATTTTAGTGTTCAAACCCCACTTAGATGGTCGAACCAGCTTGACACCATAATTGATGAAATGTAATATTTTGAGTTTCTGAACTTTGAGCACTGAAACGAGTCGTTTTGACGTCGTACTATAGCGATTTTTCTACAAAAATCGGTCAGGCTGAAAATATGGGAAAATCAATAAGGGTCATATTTTTAAGTTAGGTTTGATTCAATGCACTATTTGAACGCTTAGTGTCATTTTGGAATTTACATGATCAGGCTAATAGATACCAGTGTTGACTCGAGAAGTCTCGGTAGATTAGCTTGGGTCGAGGTATGTTGAAATGAGTTGTATGTGGCAAAGGCGTGCAATGATACTACCGTATGACCTTTTATGTCATTACTTGATTTATATGAATTAATTGTCACTATATGATTTCTTATGTGACTATATGATATGATGAATGTGTTGGGATATGCCCTAAGACAAGTCATTAGATGATTGTTTATGACATACAATGTATTATGATTTTATTAATGGCAAATCATTATTATATCTTATTCGTATATCTGTGCAATATGAATTGATATATAAGTTAATGTCCTTAGAATAATAATGTATTGTTCTTAAAGATTGTCCCTAGTCAAGTATTATCATGAATCAGGATAATGATAATGCATTGAGACTAGTATGTTTTGATTGATGAATTGTTCATAGATATGAGATATCAAATCAACACATGAGTACATGTTAGAGAACGATGTACTGGACAGACCCACCATGAGAATGCTACATGGATAGTTATATGAGTGTCATAAGCAATTCTCATAGTGATAATAATGTATGTAATCCTTACTACTTGAGATTATCAGAGATCCCAACATAAGGAGTTATGCATCTTGATATTGTCAAACGTTACCTATAACAGGGTAAACTATAAAGGCAAATATTGGGTACACTACGAATTATGTAGAGGGATGTTGATTGATTAAGAAAGGATTTGTCCCTCCCATATAACAGGAGAAGTGTTTGGGCCCTTGATCAAGTAAGACTAAAATGCATGGCCATGATCGAATGAGTCGATATGTGATATCGAGCTTATTCGTTTATTCTAGTTCTACTTGGGGATCAAGAAATAAAGATTGAATATACGAGTATGACTATTCCATGACTCGTGTTCAATCTAAACACATTGGACAAAGGGATTAAGTTACATAGTTAATATTATCACAAGTTCTTAGGTTATGTGGAGTCAATGACATTCTTGTAATTTGGGTAGCCTTGATGTGTTGCTAGATACTGTAAGGAACCCCCGTGTCCTTAACCCGTTATTAGTGTATTAAGCCATACCATTAGTGCATATAATCATACTATCTGTTGGGAAAACGATTTCTAAGTTTTGGTGATTACAAACCGGATATTAAAGATCAACTGGATGAAGTCCTACCGGATAACAAAGACCAACTGGATGAAGTCCTACCGGATAACAAAGACCAACTGGATGAAGTCCTACCGGATAACAAAGACCAACTGGCTAAAGACTCCTACCGGGTGAAGACATAAACTGGATAGCTACCAACTGGATAGACATAAACTGGATAGCTACCAACTGGATAGACATCAACTGGATAGCTACCAACTGGACAAGACATAAACTGGATGGCTACCAACTGGATAGACATCAACTGGATAGCCACCAACTGGACAGACAACTACTGAACAACTATCAACCGGATAGTCCCACTGAACAAAGACATCAACTGGTCATAAAAGGATGAACGACCAGTTGAACACAGAAAACCAGCAGAAGTCTAAACTTCCAGTAAGAGCACTAAGCAACGAGACAAAATCAGTACAAAAGAGCCGTTGCTTAGACAAAATAGGAAAGAAGACAATATGATTTTGGAAAGCTAATCTCTTCCATATACAGAAAAGCTACCGTTGGACAACCAAACCTATAAATACGTCCAAGCAGAGAATGAAGAGGTGCTGAACGATTTTCAACAAAGAGATATACTTCAAAACAAACAAGAAAATCATATTACTGATATTTCAAACGTTCAGCAAAGAGCAGACAAACAGCGAAACTGAATCTGGGATAGATTATTTTCAATTAAAGTCTGCTGCTCAAAAACTCTCAAAGCTAGAAAGTTTATTCTGTAAAGAGTGTTATAGAATCCCTTGTAATCAAAAGATAAGAAGATTGTGATTGCTAGGAGTTTAGGCCAAGTGTGTTAGTGCCTAAGAAGGTTGTATACTGTAAAGTGTAAACCAAGTCTTCTAGTGAATCCTTCCTGCAAAGGAAGAAGGGGAGACGTAGAAGCGTTGTGCTTCGAACTTCCAGAAACAACTCTTGTGTCATTTATTCGTTACTTTATTACCTCAGTCTTATTCCTCACAAGTTCAGTAGACGTCTTCCGCACTATCATAAGTGTCTGCTGACTTGCCTTATATTGAGAAGCAAATGTAATACTTAACAGTTTACAGTTAACAAGAAGAAGAAATCGAAATTGAATCTAGTGTTTATTCAACCCCCCCCCCCCCCCCCCTTCTAAACACTACCCCGATCCTATCAAGTGGTATCAGAGCCTAGGTCTTCTCAATCTTGAGAAATTACCATTTACCAAAAACTGATGGCCTCATTCAGCAAGATTCCAATGTTCAAGAAAGACGAATATGATGACTGGAGGATCCGTATGCAAGCACATCTAAGTGCTCAAGATGATGATATGTGGTATGTAATCACTGAAGGACCTTTGAAGATCATGAAAATCAATACAGCTGTTTCTATCACAAGTGGTGATCCACAAATGGTACAAAAGGAAAGATCTCAATGGTCAAACGAAGACAAGAAAAAAGCAAATCTAGACAACGTTGCTAAGGACATTCTGTTCAAAACTTTGGACAAAAATATGTTCAACAAAATAAAAATGTGCTCAACAGCCAAAGAAATCTGGGAGAAGATTGCCCAACTCTGTGAAGGAAATGATCAAACCAAAGAGAACAAGCTTACTGTGGCTTCACAGAAGTTTGAGCATATCAAGATGATGAATGGAGAAACTCTCAACGAGTATGATGAAAGAGTGACTGGAATAATCAATGAACTAAGCAGTCTGGGTAAGGATTTACCCAACAGAGAAGTCACTCTCAAAGTAATGAGAGGCCTCCCAAGAGAATGGGATGTCAAGACCATTGCTATGAGAGAATCGAAGGACATCCTACATGATCTGTTTGCTGATTTAAAAGCCTATGAATTCGAATTAGGCATTCGAGTTGAAGATGAACCAAATACCAGTCAACCAACCAAAGCTCTCACTGCATCGGAATCTCTGCCTACTTCTACAGAAATGACTCCAGAAAAGATGTGTAATGATGCTATGGCAATGTTTGTAAAGAAATTTGGGAAATTCATGAAGAAAAACCAGAGACCTTATCAATCATATCCTCGAAGGCAGAATTCCAAAGGAAATTCATAAGAAGAAGAACGAGTATGCTTCAACTGCCTCAAATCAGGGCACTTCATTGCGGAGTGTCCTAAACCCAAAAAGATGATCACAAAAGAGGATCCAAGGATTACAGAAAATCCAAAGAAACCAGAAGATCATCCAAAAGGGACAGAGATCAAAAGGTTTTGATGGCAGAAGAAAATAAGAACAAATGGGCTCATTCTGAATCAGAATCAGAGGAGTTAACTAGCTCATCCAGCGAGAGTGAAGACGAGGAAGTCCACTGCTTAATGGCAAATGATGAAAATGAGGTACATGAATCTAACCTATCTGAATTTACACATTGTGAACTTACCAATGCATTGCAGGACATGATTAATGAGTATCGGACGCTATATGAATCTTTTGAAAGCTATAAGACTGAGCACACAATCCAAACTGAAAAGCATGAAAACAAGCTTGATTGTGAACAATCAAGGGAGTTGAACTGCTTAAGGGAAACAGCCAGTCTCCTAGTGAAGGAAAGAGATGAAGCCAAGTATGCCTACCAGAAACTTAGCAAACTGGTTAGCACTTGGAATGCGTCGACTACCAGAAAGGATGAAATGCTTGAGTCTATAAGGCTTGCTGGTGATTTAACAGGCATAGGCTATAATAACAATGACGGCAGTTCATCTGGTAATGAACCTCAACTGTGTCTAACAAAAAGCAAGGTTCAATCAATGAACTTTGTAAGATCTAGCACAGTATAGGACCCTTTTGAACTGGTTAAAGAACCTGTTAAAGCAACACTCATCAAGGAACAGGTACAGCACAGAGGTATCGGTTATGTAGAACCACTCAAAGAGGCTAAACCGAGGCAAAAGTTCAGAAATGAACTTAAACCCACTGGTCGAGCAGCTAGAGAGGTTAAACCCAACTGGTACTACAACTGTAAACCTGTCCAGAAGAGGTATCTGCTAAATAACAGGAACTACAAACCAAAAGCACATGCATACACAGATTATCACACTTCACAGTCAAAATCATCACCAATATTCATCAATACACACACATTTCAGAACACACACCGACCTAAGTCATTCAGGGTCATACAAGTGTGGGTTCCGAAAGGACTAATCCTACCTGGACCCAAGTAGGATTGGGTACCAATCATTCTATCGCTTTAATTGCAGGAATCTAGAATGCATCCAGTTCGGAGCTCAGAATGGTTCCTGGACAGCGGATGCTCTAGACATATGACAGGGAATGCGAGCTTACTGTCTGAACTGGTGGACTCCACCGGACCCAGAATAACTTTTGGAGATAACGCAAAAGGTAGAACCGTGGGTAAGGGTAAGATTATCTACGGTAACATCATCATTAAAGATATTCTTTTAGTTGAAAATCTATGCTATAACTTGATTAGCATAAGTCAACTGTGTGACAATGGTCATTCCGTAGAATTCAATCAGCACGCATGCACAATTAAATCTAATGATGGCAGTATATTACTCGTAGGTAGAAGGCATGATAACACATATAAAATTGATTGGAATCTTAATCAGCCTACTTCCTCTACTTGCTTAGCTGCCTTGAATTCCTCCAAAAATTGGCTTTGGCACAAACGGCTGAGTCACTTAAATTTTAAAACTATTGCCAGTCTGCGTAAACTTGATCTAGTTATTGGACTGCCTCAAATTTAGTTCTCAAAAGACAAGATCTGTGCAGCCTGCCAACTTGGTAAGCAAATCAGATCCTCTTTTAAGAACAAAGGGAGTAAATCTTCTTCTCGGTGCCTAGAGTTGCTGCATATGGATCTGTTTGGTCCTATACCAGTAACAAGTCTAGGGGGAATGAAGTATACCCTAGTGTTAATAGACGATTACACTCGTTTCACGTGGGTCTTGTTCCTAAGTGGCAAAGATCGCTACTCCAAAGCTGATCAAATTACTGAAAAGACTCCAAAATGAGAAATCGTGTGGGATAGATAGAATTCGCAGTGATAAAGGTACTGAGTTAACCAATCAATCACTCGAATCATATCTAGATGACCTTGGTATTAAACACGAATACTCTGCATCTAGAACTCCTCAACAAAACGAAGTTGCTGAGCGTAGGAACCGCACTTTGAAAGAAGCTGCGCGAACTATGCTCGCGGAATCAGAAATATCGCAGAGATTTTGGGCAGAAGCTGTCAACACAGCATGTTATACGCAGAACAGATCAATGATTAATAAGCGAGCAAATAAAACCCCTTATGAGATCTGGAATGGCAGTAAGCCAAATATTTCCTATTTCCATGTGTTTGGTTGCAAATGTTTTATTCACAACAATGGAAAGACTCATCTCACCGCGTTTGATGCCAAATCTGATGCTGGAATATTCCTTGGCTATTCTACAGTTAGTAAGGCCTTCAGAGTATTTAATAATAGAACTCTTACTGTAGAAGAATCAGTGCATGTAAAATTTGATGAACCTACTAACTGTAAACTATCTGATATACAAATCAACAACTTGAGTAATCGAATGGAAAGCACTTACATTGACGAAAATGTTGATGATGAGATTGATTACAGAAGCAGGACTGACTGCTCCTTAGAACCAGAAGTTCCTGAAGCTCAAGCAGAGGAGTTTGCTGGCCAACAAGCACTGCAGCCAGCTACAAATGAAACAGTGGCATCCACCTCCACTGCAGTAGAAGGAACAAATGAGAAAGATGAGTCTATCAGAACCTCTGACTTGCCTATTCACATCCAATCATCTGAAGAACTCAACACTCTTGGACCTTCGCTCCGGTGGAAGAAGGATCATCCACCCGAGCAGGTCATCGGTAACCCTCTTGCTCCTCTACGCACCAGAGGACAAATAATTAATGAATTTCTTCATGCTGCATTCATATCTCATATAGAACCTAAGAAGATTGATGAAGCTATATTAGACCCAAGTTGGGTAGAAGCAATGGAAGAAGAACTAAATCAGTTTGAACGAAACAAAGTATGGTATCTTGTACCACGACCACAGCATCACACTGTAATTGGCACCAAATGGGTATTTAGAAATAAATTAGACGAAAATGGTACAGTAATCAGAAATAAGGCAAGATTAGTTGCACAGGGCTACAGACAAGAAGAAGGCATTGATTTTGATGAAACCTTTGCCCCTGTAGCTCGACTAGAAGCAATTCGCATATTTCTTGCATTTGCTGCGTTTAAAGACTTTAAAGTCTATCAGATGGATGTTAAGAGTGCATTTCTTAACGGCAAACTCCAGGAAGAAGTTTATGTTGAACAACCTCCTGGATTTGAAAACCATCAGCAGCCATCTCATGTTTTCCGTCTCAATAAAGCTTTGTATGGTCTAAAGCAAGCTCCCCGTGCCTGGTATGAAACCTTATCAAAATATTTGACAGAGCACAATTTTATTATTGGCACGGTGGACAAGACCCTTTTTAAATTCACAAAGGGAGATCATACTCTGCTAGTTCAAATTTATGTTGATGATATTATCTTCGGAAGTACTAACTCAAAATTGTGCGAAAGATTCTCTAAAATTATGCAGGACCAATTTGAGATGAGCATGATGGGAGAACTATCATTTTTCTTAGGATTGCAAGTCAAGCAATCTAGTGAAGGAATCCTGATAAATCAGTCTAAATACACTAAAGAGCTGCTAAAGAAATATGGAATGAATACCAGCTCAGCTGCTACTACACCAATGAGCTCATCTGCCAAACTCGACTTGGATCATTCAGGAATACCAGTCGAAGTTACAATGTATCGAGGCATTATTGGATCTCTACTATATTTGACAGCCAGCCGACCAGATATTATGTTTGCTGTGTGTATGTGCGCCCGGTTTCAAGCAAATCCCAAACAGTCGCACTTCACTGCTGTCAAAAGGATCCTCAAATATTTGAAAGGCACTGAAAATGTTGGTTTATGGTATCCCAGAGACTCGACCTTTAATCTTATTGGATACTCAGATGCTGACTATGCTGGATGCAAAATTGACTTGAAAAGCACCAGTGGGTATTGTCAATTCCTTGGTGATCGATTGATATCATGGGGATGCAAGAAACAGACATCCATAGCAACTTCCACTGCAGAGGCAGAGTACCTTGCTGCTGGAAGCTGCTGTGCTCAACTGCTCTGGATTCAACAACAACTCAGAGACTATGGAATTGAGTCCACAGAGGCTCCCATTTTTTGTGATAATACGTCTGCCATTGCTATAACATACAATCCAGTTCTTCATACTCGTACTAAACATATTGACATCCGTCATCATTTTATCAGAGATCATGTTATGAAGAAAGAAATTCGACTGGAGTATATCTCTACCGAACAACAAGCAGCAGACATTTTCACAAAACCCCTACCAGACGCTAAGTTTTCTTACTTTCGAAATATTCTTGGTTTAATTGAAATTACTTCTTGATTATTTCGTTTGGGTAATGATTTCAGGGGGAATTAGTTAGTTTATGTGCATAAATTTAGGGGGAACTTCAGTTATAGTCCTATCATGGTTATTTAAGCTCAGCGGGTAATACAATGGTCAGCTGCAGTAAGTGTATCCGTACCAGTAGGACTCTACATCCAGTTGATGCTTTCCTACCAGTCGAACCCTACATACCAGCTGATGTTACCATATATGCTTTGACAAAAATAACCCTCGATACTTATTAACCTAATGAACGTCGGAATTCAAAATTACTTTTGTGTAAAATAAATTATTTCACTCCCGCCTAAATCCTGTCCTTTAATTTATTTGTTAAATCTTTTTAAATCGTTAGATGATCGCCACGTATCAATGTGTCCGCTCATTTACAGTACGACGTTACATATACTTCCACTTTTCACCGCCATTATTTTCTCTACTCTTCATCTTCTCCAACAATTCACTGCAATTATTTTTCTTATTTCAGAAAATTTTTCCTCTAGCAAGACTACTGCTGTTATTCATCCAAAATGTCAAAGAATGTACAGCCAACCTTCATCACCAATGTTGTTCACATCGATTTTCATTCTATATACTCATCATCTGATGAGGAGACAAAGGAGTTGATACAAAGGCTGGACACCTCCGGACTACTAGTAATCCTGAGCCAGCCTCCCTCATTTTACAAGGACGAGCTACACGAGTTCTTTGCTACGGCCAAGATTGTGGATGACACCGTGGTGGCATCCGTATCTGGACAGTCGGTTACCATCACCCAATCTGAATTTGCCACACACCTAAGCCTTCCCTCCACCGGACTCACTGATTTTTCCACTGTTCCAGCGGAACTAAGAGAAGAGATGCGTCTCACAGTGTCGGACTCTGCTCATCGCCTTCAACGTCCTCCTTTCAGGAAAATATTAATGAAGAGCCATTATCGACAACTGGCAGACATCATCTCCAAGGGGCTTCTATGTAAAGCTGGATCATTTGATATGATCACCCCTGAAAAGTTTGACGTTATGAGTGCAATATGCAAAGGATTGGAGATAAACTGGTCAGCGGTGTTATTTCAAACTCTGACTAGTCTAGTGGTCTCTGGCAAGGGTCAATCAGGCTTTGCTCTCCCACTCAGCAGCCTGTTTGACAGCAACACCTCAAGGCAGGGGCTCTCTCCAACCTTCATCCAGGGAGGCTTATCACTGCCAAGTATCTTCAGCTTCATCGACAACGAAGTGGCAGAGAAGGTGGGGTGACAAAGCGCCGTTTGACTCAAGTAATTAGTGATTCTGAACAAACTGTCTCGGAATCTGCTGAGTCTTCTCCTCCTCCTCCACCTCCTAAGAAGCCCAGAACAAGAAAAGCTGCTCCTTCAGCTATCCGACAGCAGGTCATTGCCGCTTCTGATACCATCTCCTCCGCCGGCCCTGCAAACGTTATTCCTGGTAGCGAACCCAGCCCTGACATTCCTTCAACTGAGGAACCAACTGCTTCATTAGCCATGGTGCCTGCTCCATCAATGGTTCCAGTTGACACTCTGTCTGCCATGGTGAGCTCTCAGCAAGCACCAGGCACTATCAGCTTTAGGACACCCAAGTCCTTGTGTCCTTACTGTCATCCAAAGACCACCCCTGCTGGCAAAGGCAAAACTCTTACGGCTCCAGTGTCCACTCCTGTTGCTTTCGAGATCCAGATTGTCATGGATACAGTTGAAGCCAATTTGCAACCACAGCTGGAGATTTTTGATCGCTGGGTAAAGGCTCGAATAAAGGTTCGATTTGATGAATCCTATTCTGGATCAGGCTAGGGAAGATGAGAACAAAATCCTGGCGTATCTTCAAATCTCAGACCCTGAAACAAGCTTGAAGCTGCGGGATGTTTTTCGCCTGATGAACTATGTGGGCGAACTTCAAGCCCTTGTGGAAACCCGCCTTCAACATTTCAATGGTGATTCAGGCACCGCGAATCATGATAGAGCCGTTCTAAATGATCTTGGCCCCAAGCTGGAAATGGCTGAGCTTGCTCTTCATGATATTCGCATATCCACTGGGATTCACTCATGCTCCACTGCTGAAACTGTTGCAAGCCCTGATCAGCCGGATCTACAAACAGTTGTTGCAAATTTGGAGATTGTCCCATCTTCTGTGGAACTCACTTCTACTGCTCTGGAGACTACTCCCCCTGGAGCGGAGGCCGCACCAACTGCCTTGGAGGCAGCCTCCTCGGTTAAAGAACTCTCCTCTCCAACTGCTCCCAGCGTCTCCTCTACTCCCAGCTCTCATAATGATCATCAGCCCCAACCAATGGCTGTTGATCACACCAATGTGGATGCAGTCATTCAAACAGTGGTTCAGCAGGTTACTATATCCTCTGCCAATCATGAACCCAGTGAGTCTTCCCACTCCAATGATCACACCCAGTCATCTGCTGCTGCGGTTGATCAAGCTACTACTGCTTTGGCTGTCCCCCAAAATGAAGAAACTGCCAATTTGGCTGTAACTATCTCAGACTCTACAGCTGCCCCAAATGTTGAAACTACTAGTTTGCACCCCACTGCAGTTGAAGATGCTCCACCCAGTGCTCTTGTCCCTACTACTATCACTCCAACGACTGCTGTAGATCCGTCCATGATTCAAGAGCTTTCTGAGGATTTTTTTGTCTTCACAAACCCTCTGGACGAGCCACCAAACATTGCTGCACAGCTAGCTAATCTCTCCACGGCAATATCAGCTCTAGCCAGCGATGTTCATAAACTTAAGCAGGAAGAGCGGACCGCAACTCTCATACTAGGAACTCATCAGCAGCACACGGACTTTCAATTCCAGCAAGTCTACAGGGACTTAAGTAGTTTAACGACTACTGTCACCAGATCAATCAAAATACTGAATCTTTCTCGAATTGGCCAGGCTCGGCTTCAGATCAATCAAAATACTGAATCTCTTCATGCTGCCACATCCCTGGCTCTTGGAGAAAAGATCGAAGAAGCCAAGAAAGTCTTAACCGATCAGTTGGCCACCATGCAGGCAGCATTTGCCTCTCAGATTCAAGATATATGCAACAGCCTGCCTGCACCTCCTCAAATAATTCGCAGACTACCTGAACCCAGCCGAAGTGCTCCCTCAACACAGCGGGCTTCCAGTTCAACTGCTCGTTCATCCCCTGTAACTGGAGCACTCACTCAGTCCAGACCAACTGCTCAACCCAGATCTAGGAGTCCGCGCCAACCGCCTGCCGAAAAACGCGACTATTCCAAACATTGGTTCGGGCGAAAATAGTATCGTTTTCTGACTCCTCCTTTAATTACTCTTATCTATTTACTGATTTTGTTGACTTTTTCTTTGTATTTACTGATCAACTTAAATACATTCACATTAATTGCAACCTTTTCATTTCTATAAATAGCGACTCTTGTTTGTTCACAAAACATACATTCACTCATCATGATTAACTTCAAAACTTTCAAAATTCCTTTGTTTTCTGTTAAAATCTTCTCCGTTTCATGGGTTCATTACTTATCTAAATCAACCCCTCATGGGTTGATTACTTATCTAACCCAGCTCCATTAAGCTCCAGCGTTTGGATCCTGTTCTGATGCTCATCATCAGACAGGAACTGCTCTCAGGGGATGTCTGGGTGCTGATGACAAAAAGGGGGAAGACAGAGATAGAATATTCTCATTAGGTGAATCCATAATCCATGGAAGCTGTCTGATGTATATACATATGACTCTTCCCGACCTTCTCTCTGAAACAAGGTAGACCGGCAGAGATAGAGTATTCTAATTAGGTCCTCTCTGAAACAAGGTGGATCGAGCTCTTCCTCTCTGAAATAAGGTGGATCGAGCTCTTCCTCTCTGACACCAGGTGGATCGAAGCTCTCCGGGTCTACAATGCTTGTTTAAAGATTTGTCATGTATCAGCTATTTTGTGTAAACTAGATTGGTCTTAGATTCTATTCAAGTTATTAGAATTCATCTTAAATAAAGATGAATCTCTCTCAATTGTCCAGTTTGATTACAACTTGTAATCAGCTTATATTTAATGAAAATTTCTTTTCCATTATGTCTTCAAGTATTTTCAGGATTCTCATCTTATTTACTCTAGTAGGAAATAGATTATTGCTTAGTTTTGTCATCACCAAAAAGGGGGAAATTGTTGGGAAAACGATTTCTAAGTTTTGGTGATTACAAACCGGATATTAAAGATCAACTGGATGAAGTCCTACCGGATAACAAAGACCAACTGGATGAAGTCCTACCGGATAACAAAGACCAACTGGATGAAGTCCTACCGGATAACAAAGACCAACTGGATAAAGACTCCTACCGGGTGAAGACATAAACTGGATAGCTACCAACTGGATAGACATAAACTGGATATCTACCAACTGGATAGACATCAACTGGATAGCTACCAACTGGACAAGACATAAACTGGATGGCTACCAACTGGATAGACATCAACTGGATAGCCACCAACTGGACAGACAACTACTGAACAACTATCAACCGGATAGTCCCACTGAACAAAGACATCAACTGGTCATAAAAGGATGAACGACCAGTTGAACACAGAAAACCAGCAGAAGTCTAAACTTCCAGTAAGAGCACTAAGCAACGAGACAAAATCAGTACAACATTCTCTGACAAAGGTACAACAGAGCGGCGCACCCTGCTATATCTCCGCCACCATTACCGTCAGAGTGAAAAGAGCCGTTGCTTAGACAAAATAGGAAAGAAGACAATATGATTTTGGAAAGCTAATCTCTTCCATATACAGAAAAGCTACCGTTGGACAACCAAACCCATAAATACGTCCAAGCAGAGAATGAAGAGGTGCTGAGCGATTTTCAACAAAGAGATATACTTCAAAGCAAACAAGAAAATCATATTACTGATATTTCAAACGTTCAGCAAAGAGCAGACAAACAACGAAACTGAATCTGGGATAGATTATTTTCAATTAAAGTCTGCTGCTCAAAAACTCTCAAAGCTAGAAAGTTTATTCTGTAAAGAGTGTTATAGAATCCCTTGTAATCAAAAGATAAGAAGATTGTGATTGCTAGGAGTTTAGGCCAAGTGTGTTAGTGCCTAAGAAGGTTGTATACTGTAAAGTGTAAACCAAGTCTTCTAGTGAATCCTTCCTGCAAAGGAAGAAGGGGAGACGTAGAAGCATTGTGCTTCGAACTTCTAGAAACAACTCTTGTGTCATTTATTCATTACTTTATTACCTCAGTCTTATTCCTCACAAGTTCAGTAGACGTCTTCCGCACTATCATAAGTGTCTGCTGACTTGCCTTATATTGAGAAGCAACTGTAATACTTAACAGTTTACAGTTAACAAGAAGAAGAAATCGAAATTGAATCTAGTATTTATTCAACCCCGCCCCCCCTTCTAAACACTACCCCGATCCTATCACTATCATGGGGAAAACCATATGCAAGTGCAACACCATATGCTATCCAGAAAATTTCTTGCATTTCAATCCACATAATATTCAAATTCCCCAACCAAGATTATTCATATAACATGCACCCTCATAATACACAAACATGCTCTTAGTTCATTTAGCAATTCCGTATTTAATTGCATGCAAACTATAAATGAATCGAGAAGAGCCGTAGACCATTTATACATTTCATATACACGTATAATGTACTCACATAAGAGTACCCAATGAATACGCTTGTATCTAATGTATAAAGACTCTACCGGGTACCGTTACTGGCACTTCAATCCTGGAAGCACCTCCCAAGCGCAGCTCGATCTCAACTCTGGATCTATGCACTTATTCAACTAGCACTGGTACCTCGATCCTGGAAGTACCTCAAATCAACAGCCCGAGCTCAACTCCAAAGCTGCTGCTACACCTGTAACACCTGCCCCAACAGAGACAGCCCTCACACGGGGTGAGCATACCAATACCACCAATCCAATAACCATAACATTGCAAATCATAATTTACAGAATGTAAATGCCATAATTTAAGTGATACTCCCTAGATGGTAACACCCTCATCCGGGATCCCTTGTATTGTCCCTGTTCTCAAAATAACCAAACCATTAAATTCCCAAAAGCTAGTTGATCATCTCATTGATCAATTAAAACCATTCCTGCTATACCAGTTCCATAACCAAATACGATTAAACCATCAGAATAGAATACTACAGCATCACATATATTTAGCAATTGACTCCATATTTCTATGTCATAGCTCGCTCCACAATGGCGGCATTTCGACCCCACGCACGCTCAACAATAGCGGCATCATAACCGATGGTCGCTCAACGGCGACAACATCCCAATCCTTGCTCGCTCAAAAGCGGCACCATATAATTCCCAATGTATAATCCATTTGACGCAAATACCATTTACCGCGCATATCGTTATCCATTTATAGCAAGTATCATGCACCATGCATTTCAATACCTATTCGATGCAATTACCACGTGCCACATATTTCAATGTCCATATAATGCAATTATCACACACCATGTGTTCCAATGCCCATTTAATGCAATTATCACATACCATGTGTTCCAATGCCCATTTAATGCAATTATCACATGCCATGCATTTTACAGTTGCAACATTATAATAGGCTATGCTCGTACGTCATACGTACCTTAGAATTCCGTAGTCCATGTCAAGCCTGGCTTGAGTTCCATGCTCCGTGAAACATGTGCTAAAACACATAAACAACCCACAATCAAGCATAAGCATGCAACCACGTGCCCAAGCACGTTCAATACTCCCAAACATATCGTCTATCTATGACGATTACCAAATTATAAAAGTTCCCGGCTAAGCATGTATAATACCCCAAAAATATTGTCTATCCATGACAATTAACCTTTTAAAATAACCCGGGGCGAAGCATGCAAGACACCCAAAAAGAGCCAAGAAACAACAAAAGATGCACCAACAAACTGGCCATCTCGATCGATCGAAATTTCATCTCGATCGATCGAGAACCACCCTCCGATCGATCGGTCAAAATCCCGATCGATCGGTCCACTGTTCCAACGCCACAAAACACATTCTGCCATGCTCGATCGATCGAAAATATTTTCGGATCGATCGAGCAGCCATGTATGCGCGAGAAACCTCCAAGAATGAGCTTCCAACAACACCTTAACTCACCCACCACCAAGATCAACCATCCAACACAACACTAAACCACAAAACAACCTTAAAATGCATCCCCCAAACATAAACAACATGTTGGACCAAGATCCACCCTTATAACCCCAAAAACAAGCTACAAGCCCAACCAAAACTCAACAAAACTTTACCATAATGAAAGCTTACCACTTGAGCTTTAAGTTTTTCAGCAAAAACTCACAAAAAGACTCCTTTTCAAAGCTTTCTCCTCTCCTCTTGTTTCAGAAACGAAAATGGGAGTTCTTAGGTGAAAGGATGGGGTTTTGGGGACAAAAACTGATAGAGAGGGGGGTGATGGGATATAAAGTGGTATGCAAGTGGCCCTTACCATCTTTGGGGTTAAATGTGTATCATAATATAAGCATGATGTATAAAATACCCCAACATGATATTTTAAAAGCATTTTACTACAATGCATCAAAATCACCATTAAAATCATGCTTTACCTTACAAACCAACATATTTAAACCATTATAACACCCAAACACCCAACATGTATAACATGCACCCCAGGTCACCCATACCACGTGACTAAGCATTTTTACCAAGATAAGTATTATCACCGCAAGAATCATATAACCACAATTAATTCCTAATTGCCACAATAAAAAAAATCTATTAAAGATTAATAAACCTCCGGGATTAATACCAATAATCCCAGGACATCACAATTATCCCCCATTAAAAAAATTTCATCCTCGAAATTTGCACCGGTGTACTCCACGTAACACCAAGGCTACACCAACCAAAATAAAACCACGACCCCGATTCTGGATCACATTAGAATCGAATTAACAACTGCGAGAACACCAATCTCGCACCAAGCTCTAAAATAGAGCAAACGTCAAAATCCACACAAACCCATAAGATAACAACATACCTCGATGTGAATCGTCCCAGAAGTCATTCCACCACAATTTCAAATCAACCAAATCTCCCTTGGTTCTGACATAGATATCATTCCATGATATTCACCACTTGTCCACGATGCTTGACACGCATCGGTATGATGGGAACCACTAGTATAAACAGTATACTCACAGAAAAATCCAGTTTCTGCTTCCCAGTCCATCTTCTCCAAAGGAGTAGTTGCACCAATTGCAATCCGGACCGGGTTACCCACGGTCACTGATCCACACAAAACACATCACCACAGAAATCTAAAACAAGGTGTTCCAAGAAATCATATCTTGGTCTTGACACACCATTAAGACTCCTCAAAGTCTCAAGTTCCACAGAGGTCATGTAAACAAACAATTGCATTCCTGCCATACGTTTCAATCCACGACACTAAACAAATCCGAATCCTGGCCATCCCTCGTTCATCCTGGGATTTAACAATCCTAAAAACAGGAAGGCTATCGAATTATCCAACAAGAACTACCATGGTCCTAAAACATGACAAGTCCTCACAAGGGAAGTCAAACGGACCTCACGATTATTCCTCAGAATACATCGTGCCATCGAGATTACCAATCTCAATTTGCCACGATCTCCCACCGGAGATTCACCAAACCGAGTATACAACTCGACGTTCAACAAGGAACAAAATAAAGTTGGCATTCGTATACACACACGGCATACATGCCCACGCACCAACACAAAATGCATACTCAATGCAATAGACTCGGGTATTTCCAAACATACCCAAAATTCCAAGCCACTGCCAAACCTCGATTATTCTCACTACACGGAGAATAATGGTTGACAAACAAAAACCAAAGGGTGTGATTTCAACATCACCACCACACGAACCAAAATAACGAATCTCCCCAAAAGATTCAACCGGTAGGTATCATAATACCGCCTTCCTCTTAAGGAAAAAGGCATGAATCCATGATCTTCCAATCCTCGAACCACCGTTCGGAAGACCTGGGTATATTTACACCAAAACATATCCCGGAACCCAGAAATGCACAACTGGTTAGAGTAGTGCATCAATACCTCCATTACCCGATCTAAAATCCGTATACGTCATGTATACACATCCCAACGATGCTCTGTACTAATGTCATAGTACTCCACAATCGAGCATCTCTCTGGAGACGTCTCCTCAAACGTCTCATCGAGGTAAGAAATCCACTACTCGGTTCAACACCAGAAATGCTTACTATGGCTGATTTACAATCAATCCACGACCGATGTAAGCTGTCTCCAAGACAGTACAATCCAAATCTATCCAAGAGACAAAATCAATATAGTAGTGTCACCCCACTAACTATATCTCACAAACCATTGTGACTCCCATTGCATGCCATATGCAAGGATGCTCAGCTAGAGCTAACAACGACTTGTTGACATTCACGTTGGTAATACCAACAAAATTGAGCTGTCCCAGTACAAGTCCCTCAAAACAATGGCGTATAAACGTCCCCGTGAGGTATTCCCTACCTCAAACACCATGCCACATAGAGACTACAAGAGTCTATCATAACCCTCATCGTATCGCCATACGATTCATCCATCTCGAATCCAACGAGCAGCATAAAGGCTAACACAAGCCCACCAAAGTACTGCAACCATAACTGGCTAGCGATTCGCTGGCCCCATAGGCTTATACCAACTACCAACGTGACACACGTCTTAACCCGGTATACCATACCGTACAAACCATTAAAGTTGTGGGTCATCGCCCAACATATCTCTAAAACACCAAGCATAACGGACAACCCGGTGTCCTTGCTCCACTAACATGCAATCCTAATCCATTAGGATTTATTCCACATCCTCAGGGTGGGTGTAACCATGCCTACCCTACATCACAACAACAAGCGAGTAGTTTCCTCAATGACTACTCTTATCACCAATCACTTGGACCTATCCAATCCAACGAGCATACCCAAGGGTATCATTGCTCGGCAAATATTTACCTCCACAACATGATGCGGTATACACACCGGTACAATGCATCCGATGTTCCCTCGAGTAAACCTGGTCGGCAAAAAGGTCTTGTCAACTAGTGACCCAGACTCTACCATGTGCTCACCATCGGCACTCAACCATACAACCAAATACATAAACACGAATGTATTATTCACTAAAACGACGCAACGCGTCCACATAGACATTCCAAATAACATCGTCAAACACATGACGGTACCCGTCGATACACGACGCTATCAAGATAGCGGAATACCTTTATCCATCGTTCACCAGCGGTACACAAGCAGCATCCATCGCTCGTAGGCGGCATAATCCAGTGCTACACACATAGCGGTATAATCCATCGCTATAGAATCAGCGGCATAAAACATCTCCAAAGAATATTTGGCGGTATGAAGCATCGCCATAGATGTAGCAGAATGTACCATCGCTATATGATACCAGGCGGCATGAACCATCGCCAATAAAATACCCGGCGGCATGAACCATCGCCAATATAATACTCGGCGGCATGAACCATCGCCAATATAATACCCGGCGGCATGAACCATCTCCATAAAATACCCGGTGGCATGAACCATCGCCAATAAAATACCCGGAATAATCGCGGACTCAAGAGGTACTCACACCCATGTAGTACTTTGTTCCCGATCGCATCGCTACGTCATGACAGCGGCATCATCGCTTCGACGTGACAGCGGCATGTAACATCGCTTCGACACAACAGCGGCATCATCGCTTCGACATGATTGTGGTACCATCGTTTCAACGTGACAACGGCATTCACCATCGCTTCGACGTGACAGCGGCATTCACCATCGCTTCGACACGACAGCGGCATTTACCATCGTTCCGGCATGACAGCGGAAATACTCCTCGCTTTACATGACAGCGGAAATACCCCTCGCTTTACATGACAGCGGAAATAATATCCCTCGCTATTAATATGACAGCGGTCGTGTTCTTCGCTTCATATTAGCGGCAAATATTCTCTCATCGCTACGGTATGACAGCGGCAAGTATTCACATCACTACGCCACGCATGCAACCGTAATGCATATCCCGTGTTCCAATAATTGTTTCGGCACGACAGCGGCATCATCGCTTCGACGTGACAGTGGCATTTACCATCGCTTCGACACGACAGCGGCATCATCGCTTCGACGTGCATGCAACCGTAATGCATAACCCGTATTCCCATAAACATCGCCATGAGTGTATTTTCATGCACCTCGCTCCAACATTTAGCGGCAAAGCATTAAAATCATCACTCCGATGTATATCTATGCAACCGTAATGCATCGTCCATGTCTCATAAGACCCTGCAACCACCATGGTTAGCAATAGCATATTCCAATTATGAACACATCATAAATGCACATAAGCAATATAGTTGTGCCACGCAACACTAACTACCATCATGCATAAGTATGTGATTGTCATTTTCCTAGGCCCTCAACAGCCCCAAAGAGCTAACCACTGCTCTGATACCACTAATGTAAGGACCCCCGTGTCCTTAACCCGTTATTAGTGTATTAAGCCATACCATTAGTGCATATAATCATACTATCATGGGGAAAACCATATGCAAGTGCAACACCATATGCTATCCAGAAAATTTCTTGCATTTTAATCCACATAATATTCAAATTCCCCAACCAAGATTATTCATATAACATGCACCCTCATAATACACTAACATGCTCTTAGTTCATTTAGCAATTCCGTATGTAATTGCATGCAAACTATAAATGAATCGAGAAGAGCCGTAGCCCATTTATACATTTCATATACACGTATAATGTACTCACATAAGAGTACCCAATGAATACGCGTGTATCTAATCTATACAGACTCTACCGGGTACCGTTACTGGCACTTCAATCCTGGAAGCACCTCCCAAGCGCAGCTCGATCTCAACTCTGGATCTATGCACTTATTCAACTAGCTCTGGTACCTCGATCCTGGAAGTACCTCAAATCAACAGCCCGAGCTCAACTCCAAAGCTGCTGCTACACCTGTAACACCTGCCCCAACAGAGACAGCCCCCACACGGGGTGAGCATACCAATACCACCAATCCAATAACCATAACATTGCAAATCATAATTTACAGAATGTAAATGCCATAATTTAAGTGATACTCCCTGGATGGTAACACCCTCATCCGGGATCCCTTATATTGTCCCTGTTCTCAAAATAACCAAACCATTAAATTCCCAAAAGCTAGTTGATCATCTCATTGATCAATTAAAACCATTCCTGCTATACCAGTTCCATAACCAAATACGATTAAACCATCAAAATAGAATACCACAGCATCACATATATTTAGCAATTGACTCCATATTTCTATGTCATAGCTCGCTCCACAATGGCGGCATTTTGACCCCACGCACGCTCAACAATAGTGGCGTCATAACCGATGGTCGCTCAACGGCGACAACATCCCAATCCTTGCTCGCTCAAAAGCGGCACCATATAATTCCCAATGTATAATCCATTTGACGCAAATACCATTTACCGCGCATATCGTTATCCATTTATAGCAAGTATCATGCACCATGCATTTCAATACCTATTTGATGCAATTACCACGTGCCACATATTTCAATGTCCATATAATGCAATTATCACACACCATGTGTTCCAATGCCCATTTAATGCAATTATCACATACCATGTGTTCCAATGCCCATTTAATACAATTATCACATACCATGCATTTTACAGTTGCAACATTATAATAGGCTATGCTCGTACGTCATACGTACCTTAGAATTCCGTAGTCCATGTCAAGCCTGGCTTGAGTTCCATGCTCCGTGAAACATGTGCTAAAACACATAAACAACCCACAATCAAGCATAAGCATGCAACCACGTGCCCAAGCACGTTCAATACTCCCAAACATATCGTCTATCTATGACGATTACCAAATTATAAAAGTTCCCGGCTAAGCATGTATAATACCCCAAAAATATTGTCTATCCATGACAATTAACCTTTTAAAATAACCCGAGGCGAAGCATGCAAGACACCCAAAAAGAGCCAAGAAACAACAAAAGAGGCACCAACAAACTGGCCATCTCGATCGATCGAAATTTCATCTCGATCGATCGAGAACCACCCTCCGATCGATCGGTCAAAATCCCGATCGATCGGTCCACTGTTCCAACGCCACAAAACACATTCTGCCATGCTCGATCGATCGAAAATATTTTCGGATCGATCGAGCAGCCCTGTATGCGCGAGAAACCACCAAGAATGAGCTTCCAACAACACCTTAACTCACACACCACCAAGATCAACCATCCAACACAACACTAAACCACAAAACAACCTTAAAATACATACCCCAAACATAAACAACATGTTGGACCAAGATCCACCCTTATAACCCCAAAAACAAGCTACAAGCCCAACCAAAACTCAACAAAACTTTACCATAATGAAAGCTTACCACTTGAGCTTTAAGTTTTTCAGCAAAAACTCACAAAAAGACTCCTTTTCAAAGCTTTCTCCTCTCCTCTTGTTTCAGAAACGAAAATGGGAGTTCTTAGGTGAAAGGATGGGGTTTTGGGGACAAAAACTGATAGAGAGGGGGGTGATGGGATATAAAGTGGTATGCAAGTGGCCCTTACCATCTTTGGGGTTAAATGTGTATCATAATATAAGCATGATGTATAAAATACCCCAACATGATATTTTAAAAGCATTTTACTACAATGCATCAAAATCACCATTAAAATCATGCTTTACCAAAATTACAAACCAACATATTTAAACCATTATAACACCCAAACACCCAACATGTATAACATGCACCCCAGGTCACCCATACCACATGACTAAGCATTTTTACCATGATAAGTAATTATCACCGCAAGAATCATATAACCACAATTAATTCCTAATTGCCACAATAAAAAAAAATCTATTAAAGATTAATAACCCTCCGGGATTAATACCAATAATCCCAGGACATCACAGATACCGCTCATTGCTTGTGACATAAAATATACCACTCATTGCTTGTGACATAAAATGAGATTTTATGTCACTGCCAACATTGCAAGAACCAATCGGGTTGCACGAAAGATTAAATTGATAAGGGAAATTAAATTCATTGGATGAATTAATTAATTAAGAAGAGTCTTAACTACATGATTATAAGGACTTAATTAAATCATGGGTTTGGGCCCAAGAAGCTTTAAGAAAGTCTTGAACCTTTAATTAAATCTAATATATATATGATAACAAGGTTAATTAAGGATTAACTCTACATATCATAAAACCTAATAGCCACTCTCACACTCTCTCTCGGCCGCCGCCTCTTGCACTCGACCATAAGGCCACCGCCGCCGTGTATTGTTTTGGACGGTTGTCGATTGATCGGTTTTGAACCATGAGTTTAGCTCCTGTTTAAGAACGAGTCTAGCAACTTGTTCTTGAACTCCCTTTCGATTTGATCGTGTGGATACCGTAGAGACGAAGGTGAAAATTTTCGTTCGTGACTCGAGGTGCTACAACGTGGAATCTGCTTCAAACACGCTACAAGGGTGAGACTCTTTTAATCATTCCAATGTAAATACTCTGTATAGGTCCTCGGTTAGGAATCCATTGTTTTATTTCCGCTGCGCACTTGTGTGTTGGATTCCTTACAGTGGTATCAGAGCCAGGTTCAAAGCTCATATCGGAATTATGTGGTTAATGGTTTAATCATATTTAGAATTATATTGCATGCTTTAAAACTGTATAATTCATATATGATATGGAATAAATCGAGTTTGTGAAAATCATCGTATAATTGTATTTGATATAATTGGCGAATTATTGTATACGATACAAGAATGCGCAAAATCAAACCCTTGACTCGAGATGGTCTAGCTGTTGTGGCTCATGTTTGTGCATAGAGGTATCGAAACATGGCTAGGGTTTAGAACCCTTTTGGCTCGATAAAGTTCATATGCGG
This sequence comes from Haberlea rhodopensis, assembly GCA_907163345.1. NCBI lineage: Eukaryota > Viridiplantae > Streptophyta > Magnoliopsida > Lamiales > Gesneriaceae > Haberlea > Haberlea rhodopensis. The sequence goes on along the minus strand of CAJQUN010000433.1, from coordinate 208,816 downwards.
CGCATGATGGTTCGATCATTGTTCACGAAAAAAAATGAAGGTCGATGACTAGGGCCACATGAGGGCTAGGGTTTTCGAACCCATTGGCTCGAGATGGTCAAGACGCCACCATCATGGATCATGCATGGTCGGGCCGTGGCTCATGGCTAAGATTTCGAACCTTTAAGGCTCGATAAAGCCATGGACGGCGCTAGGGTTACGAACCCTTATGGCTCATTGAGTCACGGCCGCCGTTCATGGCTCAACGATAATGGGCCGAGACTTAGGCTAGGGTTTCGAACCCTAGGCTCATGCGTGCTCCAGCCGTGTGGCTAGGGTTATTCGAACCCTTATGGTCCATGACTTGTGACGCGCCAAGTATTCGTGGCATGTGATGTCCCGAGCGTACGATAATTTTCATAAACTTTTATTTTACAGTTTTAATTAGAATTAAATTTTAAAATGTTTAGAATTTAATTAATTAAATGTTATAGCATGTTTTATGTGTTATTTGAGCATGGTGCATGTTATAGCCCTATGACCTATTAGATAGGATTTTGTGAATGTTTGTAATTTAATACGGCCTGCGAGTCGTGCCTTCTCTAATTTTCCTATATGTTATCCCTCCCCTATGTTCCCCTCGAATGTGACTCGAGGAAATCTCTATATCTTGTAAATGTTATGTAGTATAGTTTATTTCTTTGATGGAGATCAACGAAGACGGACCATGGTGCCGGGATGAGAAGGCCATTCACAAAAGGGAGCCAAAGAGGTGCTTGGAGAAGTAACCTTAGGTGGACTTTTAGGATTTTCTCATTGGCTTGAGAAAATCGCTAGTATGGGCTATAACCATGTCACGTTACTTTATGTTGATGTATGAGATGCATGTTTACTGTTTTATTTAATATTGATGCTTGATATATATATATATGTAGATATGTGTATATTTATATATGTACCAGACATATTTTCAATATTAATAAAATCATGAGATCAATAAATCCCTCTTATAATATTAAGTTTTAAGATGCCTTCCAATTAAAAATACTCATCAAGACTTCGATTAAACATGTGTGGGTTTGCCAAAGCAAAGCACCTTGACAATCTTAGTAAGGCGCGAAAGAATAAAAGTTATATCCGTGTTATTTTAAAATTGGGTTTGACTTAACTAGCGTTATCTCAATAGGATTGGGAACCTAGAGGCATGGGGTTGGAAAATAATTCATTAGATGAATTTGAACAAAGCATTGTTCGTCCAACTATCCAAGAATTGCATGTGATTGTAATTGACAAAGAGTTGTCTACCTAAATAACCGATTCTTGGGCGATTAGCCAAAGCTAACTCAAGATTAAGTAAAATATTGATCTTGACCCACTAAAGTTTTCGAGGGTTGATAATTTTAAACAAAATAGTGGGAGTGCCATTTAATATAAGACCATATTAAATGATTAAAATCATAAACTTATTTTGCATATTCATATTGTAGATATCCATGGCAACCAACAATGTTACAAGCACACTATCATTGCGATCGGTCCTTGAGAATGACAACTTAATGGGACTAATTTCCTAGACTGGTATAGGAATTTGAGGATTGTCCTCAAACAAGAGAAAAAGCAATATGTCCTAGAGGAACCTCCCTTGACGGCTGTTAAAGCCGATAGAGATGCTTACAAGAAGCATCAAAATGACGCACTTGATGTTGGGTGCCTTATGCTTGCCACCATGAACTCTGAGCTTCAGAAGCAACATGAGGAAATGGAGGCGTTCGATATGATCGAGCACCTAAGGCAACTGTACCAACAACAAGCAAGACAAGAGAGGTATGACGTCTCTAAAGCGTTATTCCAGTGTAGAATGGTAGAAGGAAGTCTAGTTGGAACTCATGTACTCAAGATGATTGGGTACATTGAGAATCTGGAGAAGCTGGGTTTTTCCATTGGACCAAGAGTTGGCCACTGACGTGATCTTACAATCGTTGCCTGAAAGTTTCAGTCAATTTGTCTTGAATTACACTATGATTGAAATTGAAAAGACTCTACCATAGTTGCTTGGCATGCTGAGAACTTTTGAAGCTAACAGCAAGAAATCTAAGCCTACAAATGTTCTTATTGTGAATAAGAGCAAAGGAAAGACTAAAGCTAAAGGCTACAAGAAGAACAAGAAAGTCCTTGTTAAGTCTAAGCCACATGCTTCTGCACTAAAGCCAAAGGGAGGAGTGGCAAAAGAGGGGAACTGTTTCCATTGCAGTGAGACCGGACATTGGAAAAGAAATTGCAAAGTTTATCTGGAGGATCTTAAGAAGACGAAGGGAAGTGTGACTTCCTCTTCAGGTATTTTTGTTATAGAAGTCAATTTATCTACTTCTTCATCATGGGTATTAGATACTGGATGTGGTTCTCACATTTGTGTTAATGTGCAGGATCTCAAAAGGACTAGGTTGTTGGCGAAAGGCGAGGTTGATCTCCGAGTTGGAAATGGAGCAAGAGTTGCTGCATTAGCAATAGGAGATTATTCATTATCTTTGCCCTCTGGCTTAATTTTAGATTTAAAAGATTGTTATTTTGTGCCGTCGATTACTAAAAACATTATTTCTATTTCTTGTTTGGACAAGTGTGGATTTTCATTTATTATAAAGGACAATTGTTGCTCCATTTATTTAAATGATATGTTTTATGCTAATGCACAAATGATTAATGGTCTTTATATATTAAATCTTGATATGACTGTCTATAACATAAATACTAAAAGGATTAAGAATAATGATTCTAATCCAACTTATCTCTGGCATTGTCGCTTGGGTCATATAAACGAGAATCGCATATCAAAACTTCATAAGGATGGAGTATTGGATTCATTTGATTTTGAATCATATGAAACATGTGAATCTTGTTTAATGGGCAAGATGACTAAAGCTCCTTTCAAGGGACATGTTGAAAGGACAAATGATTTATTGAGTCTCATACATAGTGATGTATGTGGACCAATATGCACACATGCTAGAGGTGGTTTTCAATACTTCGTTACATTTACTGATGACTTCAGTAGATATAGGTATGTGTATCTTATGAAACATAAACATGAAACCTTTGAAAAGTTCAAAGATTTCAAGAATGAAGTACAAAACCAACTTGGTAAAAGTATCAAAATCCTCCGATCAGATCGAGGAGGTGAATACCTAAGCCAAGAGTTTCATGACTATCTAAAGGAGTGTGGGATAGTCCCACAACTCACTCCTCCATATACTCCACAATGGAATGGTGTATCCGAAAGGAGGAATCGAACTTTGTTGGACATGGTTCGATCAATGATGAGTCATGCAGATCTTCCGATATCTTTTTGGGGACATGCTTTAGAAACAGCAATATTCATACTGAACGTGTTCCATCTAAATCAGTGGAAAAGACACCATATGAGATATGGACTGGGAAACGTCCTAGTATGTCTTTTATGAAGATTTGGGGTTGTGAGGCTTTCGTGAGACGTCACGCCTCTAACAAACTTGGACCCAAATCTGATAAGTGTTTATTTGTGGGGTATCCTAAGGGAACGAAAGGATACTATTTCTATTATCCCACCGAGAACAAAGTGGTTGTTGCTCGGACTGGTGTCTTTCTTGAAAGAGAATTTATTTCTAGAAAAACCAGTGGGAGACATACAGTACTTAGTGAAGTTCAACCACAAGAAAACACTGAACATGATATTGAGATGGAAACAGAGCAGTCACCACAAGTTGTTGTGGATGAAGTGCCTGCTCAAGAGACACAAGCCCAGTGTAGGTCTGTAAGAGAACACCGGGAGCCACAGAGATATGGATTTCTTGTGACTCAACAAGGTAACTTACTACTTATTGATGAGGATGAGCCGTCATCTTATCAAGACGCTATAATGGGCACTGATTCTGAGAAATGGCAAGAGGCAATGAAATCTGAGATGGAATCCATGTATGCAAACCAAGTATGGACTTTGGTTGACCCACCTGAAAGGGTGAGACCCATAGGGTGCAAATGGATTTTCAAGAAAAAGACCGACATGGATGGTAATGTACAAACCTATAAAGGTCGACTGGTTGCTAAAGGCTTCAAACAAATTCATGGTATTGACTATGATGAAACCTTTTCACCAGTTGCCATGGTTAAATCCATTAGGATCTTACTTGCAATAGCTGCATTTCATGATTATGAAATCTGGCAGATGGATGTCAAAACAGCTTTCCTTAATGGAAATCTGCTTGAGGATGTGTACATGACACAGCCCGAGGGTTTTGTCGATCCAAAGGATGCTGGAAAGATATGCAAGCTGCAACGATCCATTTATGGATTGAAGCAAGCTTCTCGGAGTTGGAATCTTCGTTTTGATGATGCAGTCAAAGAGTTTGGTTTCATCAAAAACGTAGATGAACCTTGTGTCTACAAGAAGGTCAGTGGGAGCATAATTATCTTCCTAATATTGTATGTAGATGACATACTTCTAATTGGGAATGATATCCCTGCCTTACAATCTGTAAAGATTTGGCTAGGGAATTGCTTTTCTATGAAAGACTTGGGTGAAGCCACATATGTATTAGGAATCAAGATCTATAGAGATAGATCGAGAAGATTACTTGACCTAAGTCAAAGTACATATATAGACAAAGTGCTAAAACGGTTTAGCATGCAAGAATCAAAGAAAGGATTCGTGCCTATGACATATGGGATACATCTCACAAAAGATCAGTGTCCTTCAACACCAGATGAGAGACGACGCATGAGTAAGATTCCATATGCGTCAGCTATTGGATCTATCATGTATGCCATGATATGTACTCGTCCCGATGTCTCGTATGCTTTGAGCATGACGAGCAGATATCAAGTTGATACAGGTGAATGTCACTGGATTGCAGTCAAGAATATCCTAAAGTACTTGAGAAGAACTAAGGATACATTCTTGATTTATGGAGGTGAGGAAGAGCTCAATGTAATAGGTTACACTGATGCAAGCTTCCAAACCGACAAAAATGATTTCCGGTCGCAATCAGGATATGTGTTTTGCCTAAATGGAGGTGCTGTGAGCTGGAAGAGTTCAAAGCAAGAGACAGTAGCCGATTCTACAACTGAAGCTGAGTATATTGCTGCCTCAGATGCAGCAAAGGAAGCTGTTTGGATCAAGAAGTTCATTTCTGAACTTGGGGTGATGCCTAGCATACTAGATCCGATAGAACTCTATTGTGACAACAATGGAGCCATCGCATTGGCTAAGGAACCTAGATCTCACCAAAGATCCAAGCACATACTTCGGCGCTTTCATTTCATTCGAGAAATTGTTGAAAGAGGAGATGTTAAAATATGCAAAGTACCAACAGATGATGATGTATCTGACCCATTGACGAAGCCACTGTCACAGCAGAAGCATGATCGTCATACTAGATCTCTAGGCATTAAGTATATGTCTGATTGGTCTTAGTGCAAGTGGGAGATTTGTTGGGATATGCCCTAAGACAAGTCATTAGATGATTGTTTATGACATACAATGTATTATGATTTTATTAATGGCAAATCATTATTATATCTTATTCGAATATCTGTGCAATATGAATTGATATTTAAGTTAATGTCCTTAGAATAATAATGTATTGTTCTTAAAGATTGTCCCTAGTCAAGTATTATCATGAATCGGGATAATGATAATGCATTGAGACTAGTATGTTTTGATTGATGAATTGTTCATAGATATGAGATATCAAATCAACACATGGGTACATGTTAGAGAACGATGTACTGGACAGACCCACCATGAGAATGCTACATGGATAGTTATATGAGTGTCATAAGCAATTCTCATAGTGATAATAATGTATGTAATCCTTACTACTTGAGATCATCAGAGATCCCAACATAAGGAGTTATGTATCTTGATATTGTCAAACGTTACCTGTAACAGGGTAAACTATAAAGGCAAATATTGGGTACACTACGAATTATGTAGAGGGATGTTGATTGATCAAGAAAGGATTTGTCCCTCCCATATAACAGGAGAAGTGTTTTGGCCATTGATCAAGTAAGACTAAAATGCATGGTCATGCTCGAATGAGTCGATATGTGATATCGAGCTTATTCGTTTATTCTAGTTCTACTTGGGGATCAAGAAATAAAGATTGAATATACGAGTATGACTATTCCATGACTCGTGTTCAATCTAAACACATTGGACAAAGGGATTAAGTTACATAGTTAATATTATCACAAGTTCTTAGGTTATGTCGAGTCAATGACATTCTTGTAATTTGGGTAGCCTTGATGTGTTGCTAGATACCGCTCATTGCTCGTGACATAAAATGAGATTTTATGTCACTGCCAACATTGCAAGAACCTATCGGGTCGCATGAAAGATTAAATTGATAAGGGAAATTAAATTCATTGGATGAATTAATTAATTAAGAAGAGTCTTAATTACATGATTATAAGGATTTAATTAAATCATGGGTTTGGGCCCATGAAGCTTTAAGAAAGTCTTGAACCTTTAATTAAATCTAATATATATATATGATAACAAGGTTAATTAAGGATTAACTCTACATATCATAAAACCTAATAGCCACTCTCACACTCTCTCTCGGCCGCCGCCTCTTGCACTCGACCACACAGCCACCGCCGCAGTGTAGTGTTTTGGACGGTTGTCGATTGATAGGTTTTGAACCGTGAGTTTAGCTCCTGTTTAAGAACGAGTCTAGCAACTTGTTCTTGAACTCCCTTTTGGTGATCGTGTGGATACCGTAGAGACGAAGGTGAAAATTTTCGTTCGTGACTCGAGGTGCTACAACGTGGAATCTGCTTCAAACACGCTACAAGGGTGAGACTTTTTTAATCATTCCGATATGAATACTCTGTATAGGCCCTCAGTTAGGAACCCATTGTTTTATTTCCGCTGCGCACTTGTGTGTTGGATTCCTTACAGAATGTCTTGGATTACACGATATGTGAAATTACATGATATGTATATACTTTCACATGAGATTGCATGATATATTGAGTTGCATATGTCATTTGATGCATAAATGATTCATGGGCATATCATATTGATCTATCATTTCTTTGATATCCGTGATTATGACTGAGTTGATTCACTCTGAGTGTCGGGGACGACAAGGCACGGTAATGACAGGCAGTTTAGGTAGCGACTGTAGTCACGTTCGTTGCTACCGGACCTAGTCACGAGGGATGTACGAGCACAACACATAGGATGAGTCTCCTAGCGCAATGTGGGTGTGTTGTCACCCTCTGCTCGAACTGACATTATTTGATGATACCTTCCTTTGGACTCCGATATTTTGGTATCTTGATATTCGATTCTTTATACCCATTCATACATAGCATTCATACATGGCATGCATTGCATAATACTTTGTCATACTTGACATGATCTATTTATTTCTCGTACTGGGTTTTGACCCCCGTAGTGGGGGTTGTCGTGTCTGTGTTGTATGGACATGACAGGTGGTACAGGTAGACGTACTGTGGATGCTCGAGGTGAAGCATCGATGAATACCGGAGCTCCTTGAGAGCGAGCTCAGGTTTATGTTTAATGTTTTGAGTTCCAGTATTTGTTAGAGTATTTTGACTTATGTTTTAAATTTACCGGGGTATGCCCCGAGTATCTGTATTTTAATTATTCTACTACCGGTTGATGCTATACTTGGTAATTATGTTATGATCAACATGTTGAATTGGAAACTGTAATTACATATTTTAAGTATTAGTATATATGTATCACCTAAAAGCGAAATATTTTTAGGGGCGTTTGATAAGACCTTTGAAATAAATCTTCTGTTGTTTACGCAAATTAAACATTATGTGTTAATTAAACACCACATTAGGATCGGGCCTTCACATCTTTATTAAAACAAGTGTTCAATAAATTATCTCCAACTTGCTTAAATACAACCCAAACCTCAATCCAAAATCTCATAACCTCGAAATCTCATTACCAATACGATTCTAAGGTTCAACACACCACGATCATAAAATCTCGAATGTTGAATCCAACGAATCGACACAGGGTCATAATCCCCTAGAATCTCAACTCCCACAATTATTCCATAATTATTCACCAATAATTACCTCTTTATTAACACATTAACTCCATTTAATTAAGGTAATTAAGTTACAGGCATCACAGCGGAACACCAATTTTATGAAGCATCTTTGTAACATTCTCAAGTATAGTTGAGTCATAGTGCGACCTATCAACAGAGGAATAAAACTACAAGAGGACTAAAACTCATAAATGTTGTAACAGCCTTTCCTAGACAATTCCACAGAAACTTGTAGTGCAATCAAAACTCCAACTTGTATCAAAGCAATATTGGGAGCTCAACAAGGGGAAAGATCACACCCAAAGTAGCAAGATTGATTAACAGATGTATTTAAGCCCAATACAAGACAAAGACAAAAAACAGATTGAAGCATCAGAGAAAAGTGAGAACACTAGTTGTGTAGGAGTGCCTCAATCGATGCCAAATCAGTAAACAAATCCTAACGAATACAAGTGAAATAAAACACCTAATAGGGATTCAATCGTACAGCAAAATGAAAGAAATACAAAGGTACAAGCACATTGAACCAGAAGAGACGATATGGAGCAGAATCACGAAAGTTTCTGTCCAAAATTACAAGAAATTCCATGCCCAATCGAGTGGTAGTGAACGAACGATTGAATGGTGGAAAACCAGAACCTCCAATTGGGTGGTGCTGAAGTTTAAAGATGAAAATGTGAGATGAAAAGCAAGGGCTCAATGGCGAAGATTAATAGAGAAAACGATGTGATACTGTGATGATCATAAATTCTTCAAACAATTGAAGAAACGATAAGAGATTTGAGGAAGACAGGGATTCAAAGTCTATATAAACAAATGGGTAAAATGGAGATTTACAACATTAATATACTTGATATGATTTTTTTTTTTTTTTGGAAGTATGAAGTTAAACAAAAGATTTATCTGACTAGGTATTGAACACAAAATAAACATTGTTTTTGGTGATTTATTCCCTGCCATAATAATTAAAAATACCAATATTAATGCTAAAATGATATGAATAATGAGAAATGAATAATAATAGAAACTAATATAAATAAATAATATTACTATTAATATATAAAAATGTTGCTGTTATGAATATTATTATTTTATTATTATTATTAATTTATTTATTATTGCTTTTTACAATTAAATAATAATCAGTAATAAGTAAAATAATATTAATAATAAATAATAAGAAATAGAGAAAGAAGCTCCTATGCAAAATATGTGAAATCAAAGATTTCGTGACATAGGAACTGAACGTAAAATAAAATGTTTGATATATGGATTTTTGGTGAGTTACCGTGAGAAAATAATGAATAATGAGAAATAAATTAATAATATTATTAATAAGAAGAAGAATATTATTGTTTATATAAAAATGTTGTTATGAATATTATAATTCTTTAATTGTTATTAATTTGTTTCTTATTGATGTTTTACTGAAATTAATAATAAATTATAAGAAATCGAGGAATGAAATCATGTGAAAACATATAAAAATCAAGGTAATTTCTTATTTTAAGTGAAGATGGAGTTAAAACTAAAATAAAGTTTGGCAATAAAATCAAAGATTCCCGAACACAGGGCTTCTAAGTGAGGCTAAATTATTAAAATATTACAAAAATAAAACAAAGTTCAAAAAATAAGGTAAAAAATGAACATTCTACATTTCTAACATGAAATGTGAACGTAGATCACGATTCTTTCAAATCAATTTTTTTTAAATGAGGTCAAGAAGAAACGTGTATTGAATTCACGTTGTTCAAACAAAAAACTTTGTGCCCAACCACCTCTTTGAAAAAAAAGGTTTTTTAAAATTTATTTTTTTAAAAAAACAAGAAACGTGAATAGAATTCACATTTTTTTAGTTTTTGATATATATATAACATAATATATATATATATATATATATATATATATATTACGTTATATATAATTAAATATATACATATAAATATAATATAATTATATAATAATAATAATAACAAAAAATATATGGGCATTTTCAGCAGGACAACTCATTCCGAGCAGGACAAACATGATGTGTCCTCAAATTTTTTTAAAATAAAATCGGACATTCGTGTCGCACACTCCCCTCAAAATCGGACACATTGTCGCATACAACCGATGGGCGTATCTGACACAAAAGGTACAATTTTGGGGGTTAATTATCCATCTAAAATAATATTTGGAAGTTTCTTGCTTTTTGTTTTTAGAAAACGTTTTCTTACTTTTTTAAAATAATAATTTATTATTATTATGATTGTGATTATTATTATTATAATATAATACTAGTAATAATAATTATTAATAATAATAATCCTAATACTAATACTAATAATAATAATAATAATTATTATTATTATTATTATAACAAATAATAAATAATATAGGGGTATGATATGTCCACGATCATGGTCCGATGAGTTGGAAAAGTGCCATACAACGATATACGGGCACTGACACAACGAGAATGACACGGACACGGATATGGGTACGGACACAGCTAAATTCATATTTCAGGATACAACACGGTTGGGACACCGCCTGAATATTCTTATATTTTTTATATAATATACATTTAATATAATACAAAATACTAAAATTCATATTTCTTAAATTCTAAAACCATGTAAAAAGCAACAAAAATATTATTACCAAATTCAAGAAGCATATAAATAAATGCATGTCACTGAAATCATCATAATATCACTCATGCTAACACATCAAATACATATTACTTTAGTTAACATAAGATTTAACAAACACATCCAAATAAAAGATAACAGTATAAATATTTTTATCAAATTCAAAAAACATATAAATATTTCTATCAAATTCAAAAAATATATAAATAAATGTATGTAGCTGAAATCATTATACTATCTAGGGGTGTACAAAAAAACCGCACAACACAACTCACCCGCCCAACCCGCACTCACCCACCAGTATCCACCCGTCTTAAGTTTCAAAAAAAATGATGCAGTTGAAACATTGAGCAACCCGCATTTATGTGAGTGGGTAGTGGATTGTTACACCTTCACCCGCCTACCCACCCAACCCGCCCGCATCTTTATATATTATAGATTTTCTTTAATTATAAAATTAAATATTTTAGATGTTGAAGTTGCAAATTATAGTTTTCAAATCATCAATATTTCAGTTTGCTAATTTCTTGTGTATTATTTAGATTATAACTTGTACTTATCTTTTTAATAAAAATATTCCGTCAATTAAAAAAATTGTTGATTCACTTAGAAACAGTAGTTTTAAGTTCTTTCATTATGATTCTTTGTAATAACAAAAAAAAATTTTTATTTGGGGAACTTGATATTATATTAAGAAGAATTTTCATTTTTATTTTTGAATTGTCGTTTCCTTGTACAAGTAAATATTTAAAGTTATTGATATATCAATTTGATGGTGGGAGATTTTGATACTTTAATTTATTATATTTCTGCTTCGTATTGTGATATAACAGTTTCATTTTCAGTTTTAGTATATGTTCGAGTATATATAAATATAATTTTGAGGATGACGGTGATATGATTGATGATCTACTGTTTTAACTATCTTTGATATTCAATGATTTTATAATTATGCTTCATAATATATTTTTTGTTCGCATAATTTTAAATTTTATTGTTTTATATTTCTCTATATTTTATTTAATTTTAGTTCTGTTTTATTAAAATCGACAGTAAATACCTTAGTTTAAGAACTTGTAAAAATACACTAATTGTAATTGATTTATATTTGATCTGCTAACCACCCGCACCCGCCCGCATCCGCACCCACCCGAACCACGCAGTTTTGTATATTTGTTGTGCAGTTGCGGTTTGACAATTTAGCAATTCGCATGTAGTGGGTTGGATGATTTTTTTATGCCTACCCACCCAAACCCACCCACATACACCCCTTCTATCACTCATACTAATACCAAATTTATATTAATCCAATTAACACAAAGTTTAACTAACACGTCCAAATTTTATTTTAGACGAACAATTAACCCCCTGAATTGTCATTTTTGTGTCAGACACGCCCATCGGCTGTATACTATGTTGCACCGATACTCCAAAAAATTTTGCGGTCAAGTATCGGATACGCCACGTGGCGTATCCGATGATAAAAAATAAGTTTTTATTTTGGATACGTTTCGGATTTTGTCAAGATACGCCGTTGACCGTATCCGATACGAGTAGGATACGAGAATTTTTGAATTTTTTTAAAAAATATGGTTGAAACTGTAATTAAAATTAAATTATTTAACTAAATCCCTATTTCCTAACCACTTTAATGTGTTTATGTCGATTATATGCTTGAAATTTTTAGATGTCCTGGATTAATATTTTACATTTGTCGTGAAGTTTGTGAGTTTGCAACTTTATTCTGATTTCTAATGTGTTTAATGTTTTATATGCTTGAAACTTGATTTATTACAAATATTATTAATTATATATTTATATATATATTAATAAATAAATAAAATTTGCCGTATCCGGACGTATCGTATCCTACAAATTTTGAAAATCCCGTGCAGTCGTACCCGTATCTGCGTATCCACGTATCCGCATATCCGTATCCGTGCAACATAGACTGTATACAACATATGTGTCCGATTTTAAGAGGAGTGTCCGACATGGATGTCCGATTTTATTTGTAAAAAAATTAAGGACACGTCATGTTGTCCTGCTCGAAATGGGTTGTCCTACTGAAAATGCCCCGTGTATTTTTTGTTGTTATTATTATTATTATGTAATTATATTATATATATATATATATATTATGTTATATATATATCAAAACTAAAGAAGCGTGAACTTCATTCATGTTTTTTGTTGTTAATTAAAAAATTTAGAAAAAATCTTTTCAATGAAGTGGCGGGGCACATAATTTTATGTTTGAAAAAGGTAAATTCAATTCACGTTTTTTCTTAATCTCATTTTAAAAAAAAAAATAGAAAATGTTAAAGAAAATTGATTTGAAAGGATCGCGATCTAAGTTCACAATTCATAGTAAAAACATAAAATATTTATTTCTTGCGGTTTTTAACTTTTTATTCGAAAAAAAAAAAATTGTTTAACAAAATAATCGTTTTTTTTTTATTATGAAAGTAACCTAAGTCGCCATGTCAGATGGCGACTTCATTTGAAGTCGCCATCTGACATGGCGACTTCCAAAAGAATTCTTAAAAAAAATATTATTTTTTCGATGTCGCCATGTCAGATGGCGATTTTAGGTGAAGTCGTCATCTGACATGGCAACTTCCATAAAAATTCTTAAAAAAAATATTATTTTCTGATGTCGCCATCTGACATGGCGACGTCTTTAAAAAAATAATTTTTTTGATGTCGCTATGTAGGATGGCGACATTATATTAAAAAAAAAAATTTCGCCGGTGTCGGTATGTAACGACATAAGTTATGTTTGTTTTTAAATATTGTCGCCATCTGAGATGGCGACAACTAAAAAAAATATTTTTTTATTTAATGTTCCCATTTTAGATGGCGACATTAATCAATTACGTTATCTATAAAACTGAACAAAATGTTACTCATTTTGAAATATCAAGCAAAATCTCTTCGGCTTTCGAATATTCAAATTATCTTCAGAATTCGTGAATATTCAAATACTCTTCAGAATTCGTGAATATTTTCTCTGCAGGTATGTTGTTATACAAATAATTAAATTTAATAATATTATATATACTGTACTAATTTATAAAATTTGTGTTTATTTTTTAAGGTGTGTCAATTAAAGTTTTGTTGTATTGGGGAGGCGATATATTACAAGATTCAGAATCTGTTAGATATGATTGTGGTCCGTCGAAAGGCATGACAATATCTCGCACTATTAATTATTTGCAGTTAGTGAACGACGTATATGATATTACTGGCATCGACCGTAACCAGTTCATTCTGAAAATATATTGTAAATATATATTTAGTGATTTTTCTGGGATAAAACAAACAATTTTTCCTGTTGACAGTGATTACAATTTAGCATGTGTATTGGATTCTGAACAAAATTATAGTTGTTTGGAGATGTATATACAAACAGAACGAAGAGATTATGATTTTATTACAGAAATGCCAACAAGTGGTAGTGGTTCATTTGTAGTAGATACAGAAAGACCAACTACCTCCAGGATTCAAGATGATGCTCCTGTAGTTGCTGACAATATTGTTCCCAAGCCACTAGCAGACATTTTTGTGGATTTTGGAGATGATATTCATACTGAACCGGAGGAAATTCCATCTGAGGATGAGTCTGATGACGATGAGGTTGATATTGAAGAAGTGCCAGATAATGTACCAGACACAACCACAACAAATACTCATGTCCTTTATCCAACAATTCCATTCTTCTCAATGACACATCCTGAAGTATTTGGAGACTCATTAGACATTCCAACAGGTAGATGGGGGAGTTATTACGACTACTTCCAAAGGGGATATCCATCTAGATATGATTTTCAAAAATAAAGCTCATTTGCAGGCAGCTGTAAAGGATTACTCTGTACGTGTTGCGAAACGGGAGTACCGCGTTGTCAAGAGTACAAAAACATTGTGGAAAGTGGTGTGCAAACACAGTACAAAAGATATGCCTTGTAGATGGTACCTGCGGGCCTCGTTGAAGAAAAAAGTTGGTTTATTCAAAATAAACAAGTATGGAGGTTCTCACACTTGCCTTTTGAGTGAGCTGTCGGTCGATCATGCAAATTTGGACAAAAACATGATTGCTAGCTTGTTAGTGGGAATTGTTCGGCGTGATCCAGCTTACGAAATAAAGTATGTAATTCAAACAGTGAAAGATAAATATGGATTTGAGATCTCCTATGCAAAAGGATGGTTTAGTTTACGACGTGCTGTTGAGATCCTCCAACTTCTGAAAATACAATAACCTAACAAAATTGCCCGAGGAATCAGGGCACATAATCCCCCCTAACATCAATAACGCACAAACCCTTGTAAACTTAGCAACATCATCTGGCGTACTATGTACCCCCAAGGGATTTTGCAGCAAATGATTTTTCAAAACAACTAATCTCAACCTCGCACCTTTAAAATCCTTGATATCTGGTATGAATCCTAAACATATATGGCAATATTCTTGCCATTCAGGTAGAGTCATATCATAATCTATTCCAGACACTACGATGCCATCTACTGGCAACGCCCATATTACTGCAATGTCTTGCAGTGTGATGGACGCTTTTCCTGATCTAAGATGAAATGTGTGTGTTTTACGGCGCCATCTCTCAACTAAAGCCGTGATCAGGTGCCTGTCAATTTCAATCTTACCACACCTATATATACCATAAAATCCAATAACGTGCAACAAATTAACAACACGTATATCTAATGGACACATATCCCAAAAATAGATATCTGGGTTTCTCACACGAAGTATACTATCCATATCACCTCCACATACATCCTCAGATCGATGTGAAGACTGCAACGACAAAAGATGTGTGTCAACCGGGCCTGGTTGTCTCATTTGATCTATCCTGAAATATAATACAAAAATTAACAACATTAATCTCAACATTACAAAAACTACCCTCTGACAGTCTACGACCGCCGCCCACCGCCGCCGCCGGCTCCGGCCACAGCCGACGCCGGCCTCCCCGCCCACAATGCAACCAACCTTCTTCCGTAGCCAACTTAAATTTTAATCATTCACATCACAAAAATATACTCCAACAATTAATATACTCCCACTAAATATATCAAAATCATAATTTATCTACAATACACAAATAACAAAAATAAAAAAGCTTACCTTAAATATTTTGGAAAGAAATGACTTGATTTTTGCAAGAGATATTCGATTTTCGTAGCTTGTTCACCGAAGAAAGAAAATGAGAAATGAGAGCTGCGGACGGAAGAAAAAAAAAGAGAGCGACGGACGAAATAAAATGAGATTCAGAATGAGATTGCGAGTGCGGCGGCTAGGGTTAATAACACTGTTGTCGCCATCTCAGATGGCGACATCAATAAATTAAATTGATGTCGCCAACTGAGATGGCGACATCAATAAATTACATTGGTGTCGCCATCTCAGATGGCGACATCAATAAATTAAATTAATGTCGTCAACTGAGATGACGACATCAATAAATTAAATTGGTGTCGCCAACTCAGATGGCGACATCAAATTTTTTTTTTTTTATTAAAGTCGCCATGTCAGATGGCGACTTCAAATGAAGTCGACATCTGACATGGCGACTTAGGTTAGTTTGATAATAAATAAAAAAATCGGTTAAATTGTTAAATTATTTTCGAAAATCGATTATTTGATTAAAAAACCCTATTTCTTGCCTTATTGGCGACATCAATAAATTAAATGAATGTCGCCAACTGAGATGACGATATCAATAAATTAAATTGGTGTCGCCAACTCAGATGGCGACATCAAAAATTTTTTTTTTTTTATTAAAGTCGCCATGTCAGATGGCGACTTCAAATGAAGTCGCCATCTGACATGACGACTTATGTTAGTTTGATAATAAAAAAAAAAATCGGTTAAATTGTTAAATTATTTTCGAAAATCGATTATTTGATTAAAAAACCCTATTTCCTGCCTTATTTTTTGAACTTTGTTTTATTTTTGTAATATTTTAATAATTTAGCCTCTAAGTGAGGTTAGCCAATTTCATATTATATCATTCCGCGTATAAAATAAATTAGTTTCAGAAATTGTGAGAATAGTGGAGGCCGGCAGTAAACACACAGCAAGATAAGAGATCATCTGGAAATTGGGATAGCGGTAGAGATATGCCGGGACTGAGGGCGCCTTCTGATTATACCAACGAGCCTCCTCGCCACCCTGCTCTTGTCATTAATTCCAAGGTGTGTCGCTTAATGTTCTCTTCTGATAATTGTGCGCTAAATCTCTTTTGGTAACATATTTGATTGTGTTAGAAAGACAGTGAATGAATCGGATTATTGTTTATTCCCTGAGGATGGATAAATATTAAGGTGTAATGGAGCTTAATGCTAGAAATAATGCGACTAATTTAAGACGAAACATCTGAGTAATCAGGCTAATCAATCAGCTTACAATAAAATTTTTTGTTTAATTCGCTCAGGAACCCTTCAATGCGGAGCCGCGTCGTCTTGATTTACTATCGTCTTATGTGACACCTGTGGAGTTCTTCTATAAGCGGAACCATGGACCAATTCCGATTGTAGATGACATAGAGAAGTATGAAGTTGTGGCTTACTTCATTTTCATTAGCTTCGATAGAAAAAAAAAAAAAAAGAAGAAGAAGAAAAGGTGTGATTTATTTTACGGAATCTGTTTTTTGAGCAGATATAGTGTTTCTGTCACTGGTCTGATAGAAAATCCAAAAGATTTGTACATGAAAGATATCTGGTAATTTTTGTTCTTTTTCTTATAGTATGTTTGTCACTACTTGCCAATTTGTGTGAGCATGCTTAATATAAGGACCTTTGTTGTTTTACAAAAGCAGGAAGCTTCCAAAATATTCCGTCACCGCCACTTTACAGGTACTATTATTTTCCTTCTGCTTCAAGTTTGTTTTAGATTTCATGACTGGATATTATCTGGTCCCAACACCTAGGTCTCCCTTGAGACAAAGGATATTCTTATAACCATGTATTTGGGGGGAGTAAACAAGAGCCATCCCTCAGTGTCTAAAATTTATTTTGCTTCACTTTACTTCTACTTTTCTCAAAAAAATTATCTTTCTGTCTGCACTTTGTTGTTTGTCGCAGTGTGCTGGCAACAGGAGGACCGCAATGAGCAAAATTCGAAAGGTGAAAGGTGTTGGGTGGGGTGTTGCTGCCATAGGAAATGGTTAGTGTATGTTGAGATGCTAGAGTTTTGATTCTGTTAGGAGTTTGATTATCTTCTGTGCTTGAAATTTGTGAGAGCACTTTATTTATAGTATTGTAAATGATTATGAAGAGACTACTGCTCTAGTTCGTGGCTGTTCAGATTGTCAAATATTGTGTTATTTAGATGCCAGGTTCAAGGATTGATATAACCTCCAAAACAAGAAAGAAGAGTATAAATACCAAAATCTCTCATTTCACGTAACAGCTTTGAAGACTATCTTCAGATAATTTCTTTGGTGGAATAGTTTTGGTATTGAAGAAGCATGCCATTTGTTATTCCCTCTCAACTTCATGGATTATGGTAGAAAGTGATTTCACCAGCAGGGTTTCTCTGGCTGATGATTTAAAGGTTATGGGTGTGAGCTGATTCAAAAGGAATTTCTTTGTTATTTTCATTATTGTTACCGCTCATTCGCATGTGCGTGATATGGCTCGAACTGGTGTTCTAAGTCTTGGGAGGCCAGTTGTTTCCATTTACTCCATCCTAGTAGTTTTACTTACTGTTTCCTAGAACCGATACCTTCATTGGACACCATTTGTTTTAAGTTAAACAGATCTTCGTTTCTTTTCCCTTAATTTAATGTGTCAACGTTCAATGCAGCTGTTTGGGGTGGGGCCAAATTAGCAGATGTGCTTGAGCTTATTGGAATTCCTAAGTACTCTCGTGTTACGCCATTTGGAGGAAAACATGTAGAATTTATAAGCATTGACAAGTGTAAGGTAATTACGAGCCTTCTATAATTCATCATCTTATCAATTTTCTTCATGGATTGGTGGGAGAATGTCAACTGAAATGGACCAACATGAAGAGTGTTAATATGGACCTATACTTTAATACAGGAAGAGAATGGAGGTCCTTATAAGGCATCAATTCCGTTAACTCAAGCAACAAACCCTGAAGCTGATGTTTTACTAGCTTATGAGATGAATGGAGAGGTATTCTATACTTTTTGCCGGCCATCTCATTGCCCCTAAAGCATGTGCACAGTTTATTATTCTAATTATCACTTGCTTTGATTTTTGTTATCCAAATATTTTATCGTTTAGAAGTTTGATAAGAAATGCATAATGTGTGTAGATCACTCGTCAACTCATTTATTTGTCTAACCTGTAAGTTATGCTTTTGCTATGTGAGGCTCTTAACAGGGATCATGGGTATCCCTTGCGTGTTATTGTCCCTGGTGTCATCGGTGCTCGCTCTGTCAAATGGCTGGATTGCATCAGCATTACTGCAGCAGAATGCCAGGTCAAAAATTTTCCTTTGTTCTTATGAATAATCTCACATTTATGTTTTGAAGTTAATGTGGTACTTCGCAGGGATTCTTTGTGCAAAGAGATTACAAAATGTTTCCACCTTCAGTGGATTGGGATAATATCAACTGGTCTACAAGGCGACCTCAAATGGACTTTCCTGTTCAGGTATTACTCGGATTGAACTAAAACTTGTGATCATTTTCCACGTTTTAGTGATTACTAGAGTAGAGCTTTTAGCCAGGATAAAGTGGGGAAGTCTTGGTTTAGACTACAAAATATCATCATTTACAAACTTGCCATCCTATTGTTACATTGAACTCCATGATTTCTTAGTGAGTTGAATCATGTGCTGTTTTGCAGTGCGCAATATGTTCTTTGGAGGACGTACACATGGTAAAGCCTGGAAAGGTCGGTCTGGCATTTTGGATGTAGCAGAGCTGTATATGGTGTTGTATGTGGTTCCAGTTTAAAACTTGGTTGCTAACATTAGAAATACTGCTTGTCAATTCAGATAAGAATTAAGGGTTACGCAGCTTCTGGAGGTGGGCGTTGCATAGAGAGGATCGATGTATCTATAGATGGTGGCAAAACCTGGTTAGAAGCCTCGAAATTCCAGAAACCTAGCATTCCATACATTTCTGATGATGCGAGCGACGACAAATGGGCATGGGTGCTTTTTGAGGCCGAGGCTGAAATCTCTCAGAGCACTGAGATAGTTGCGAAAGCAGTATGTTATAAAATCATCTCTAAATTCTTTTTATTAATGGAACGTTTCATTTGATTCGTAAGTTTGTGTAAATCCAACAAATATAAATGCTGCTCCCTCCCTGTCCACAGGTGGATTCCGCAGCAAATGTGCAGCCTGAAAATGTTGCAGAGATTTGGAATTTGAGAGGGATACTTAACACCTCATGGCATCGGATTAATGTTCGAATTGGTCACTCAAATCTGTAGGCTAATTAAATGACTACTTATATAACATCAGAAGAAATTAATGTAGAGTGTCTGTGATTGTCTGTTCGAATGTTGTCACGATGCATGAACTGTAATTTTCTCCTTTTCTAGGTTATATTGGATCTTGAATCTTGAATTTTAAGTATTGGTGATGGAGACAGCCGAGTAGTACTAATAAGGCATATTACATATCCGAATTCATTTTCCTAAAGTTTATTTTTAAAAGATATTTTAAAAAAAATATATATATATATATATATATATATATGTTCTTTTCAAAAAAAAAAAAAACTTAATATGCAATCAGTTGTGGCAACTTGTCCTCCCCGTGTTGTAATAGTTAAAAAACCAATCTAAATCCCAGGAATACTACTGTCTATAACTAAGTCGAATTGGATTTCAAAAAGGATATACATATTCCTGTCGATTTATTAAATTATTGTAGAGTTTTCTAAGGTGTTGTATAAAATGACATCAGCGCAAAGAATTGAGCGTGGCTTACATATTCTTGAGGTCATCTCATTGTTGAAACGGCCATGGTACTTTGCTAAACCGGTTTTGCTCTAAACTATTTGAAAAAGAACTATGTCATCATTAACATTTGGATATATACTAAGAAGTGGAGTTATTCTTGACCGGGGTTCTGTAAAAACCAAGACACATACAAACCTATACATATACATAGATACATATTCGTATGTGTTGGTACATGACAGGACCGGGTGCATAGAAGAATTTTCCCTAAATAGTCCACTCACCATCAATACCAAAGGCAGAGTTTTTTTTGGTAGGAGTGGTGAGGATTGGGGGCTCGTACTCGAGAACCCCACCCTCATATGAAGGGCCGGTGTCATCAGAGCAAATGGCTCGTGGCAATCAAAGGCAGAGTTAATCATCTATACTTTTAACTTTTGCGAGTAATCTCTTATTTATTGTTTTATTTGAACATCTGTCTAAATTGAAATTATCAATTTGCATCTTGTTCTGTGTTGGGCTGCTAATTCTTTAGAAATCAGTTTATCAAACAAGATGCAAATAGTATTTCCACTGACTAAACAATTTATCCTTCTCCAACAGGCTTTTTGTGATTAGATTAAAATAGTATAA
This sequence comes from Haberlea rhodopensis, assembly GCA_907163345.1. NCBI lineage: Eukaryota > Viridiplantae > Streptophyta > Magnoliopsida > Lamiales > Gesneriaceae > Haberlea > Haberlea rhodopensis. The sequence continues at coordinate 187,590 of CAJQUN010000433.1, read as the reverse complement.
ATTAATTTAATTTTTGGAATTTAATTTAGTAAAATATCAAATTAAACCGGATAGTTTAATTTAATAATTAAATACTAGTTTTTTTTTATTATAAAAAAGTCAAATTTAAAATCTTATATTTTTTCCATTTTAATAAGAAAATAAAAACAGGTGTGTAATCATTTAGATGCAAACCAAACTAATTAAATTTATAAATAAATTAGTCTATATTTATCAAATCTACAATTCCAATTTGGGTATCAGTGACAACTAGGAACTGAGACCAAACTGTAAAATTTATCGCGGTTTGGGTTCAATTAGGAATTGCTTCATGATTCCAACGGAACCTTCTAATGTCTTGCTTGATTTCAAACATTTTCCAATTTTCAAAGATGTCAAGAGACAGAAACTTATTACGATGTTCTGTGAAAACAGCAACATCTTTTAAATGAAGAGACTATTACATTGTAACAAGGAATGAATAATTTTTTGTCTTAAACTACATACCGGAGGTGAAACAAGAAACCGTACATCAGAAGAAAAAGTTTGTTGGATAGTTAAGATTCCCAGAACATACGTTGTTGCCATCAATAATACACTCTTTGTTTCTTTTAGAATCCCCCTCTTCAGGCTACCATAACAATACAGTTTAACGTGAAGTGGCTAAGCCCATTACTGCCACAGTCCATAGGTTTCCACCGCAACTCATCAGAATCTGAATCCGGGATACAAATACAAATAGCCATGTGATTAGCAGAAGAAGAAACAGATGATGATCCTATTACAAGTAGTTCGTTTCCCAAAGACTTGAATGCTACCCCCACCCTCTATTGTAATCAGCTCTCACCGAAACCGGTAGTTTTTAAAAAAAAAATATATATATCTGAAGAAGGCAACGGCTATAAATTGTTAAAGCCGTTGCCTTCAATTAATTGTTAACGTTGGCAACGGCACTTAGCCGTTGCCAACGTTAACAAATTTTATTTTATTTTTTAAATTTTTTTTAATAAAAAAAACTATAAATAGGGGATGTTGTGTTGTATATTTTTTCATAACAATTCTTGTAACGAAAAATACTTCAAGCTCATATTTTTCTCTCAATTGTGCTATCTACAATTTACTTATATAATAATGGCATCTTCATCTAGCAGCAGTGCTGGTCGTAGCCGGGGTCGCAGTCGGGGTCTCGTTCCGGGTCGTCTATCACTGAGTTCATCTTCTGCAATGAATTTGCCTGTGCCAATTCCTGAGTTAAATGAAAGTTATGATTTTTTTGCTGACCTCAATGTTGGTGGTTCTTCTATGAATGTCGAACCACAACAACCCCAACAACCTGCCGAACCTGTTGCTGCCCAAGCCCAAGAAAGACAACATGTGGAGTCATCCGGAGCCACTATAGCAGCGAGTAGACAACCGACTCGTGCCAAAAGAAGTAAGATATGGCATCACTTTGAACTCGCTCAAAAAGAAGGTATTAATGAATCTGTTGCAATATGTAAATTATGTAAGATCCAGTATTCATATAAAGCTGTTGGTTCCAGTGGAGGCATCGGAACATTTAAAAAACACTTAGTAAAAAAACATAATTTTGATGAGACAACATTACAACCATTAGGTCGAGAAGCAACACAAGCACAAATTAATGTTCTTACTGGCACGAATTTTATTTTAACTGCTGAAATTAATCGTAGGTCACTTGTTAGATATGTGATTAGATGTGAACTACCTTTTATACAAGCTGAACGTGCTGGTTTTATTGAATTTGCTTCGTCTATACAACCCATGTTTAAACATATTTTCAGGCACACACTAAAAAGAAATTGTATGGACGTATTTGTTGAATATAGAAATACATTGTTTCAACATCTTTCTAGTTTGCCTTGTAGGGTTAGTTTAACAACTGATATTTGGACAAATGTAAATTCTGATTCATATCTTGTTGTCACTTGTTATTGGATTGATGATAATTGGTGTATGCAAAAAAGGATTTTGTCTTTAGATGAGTTAGACTGTGCACATACTGGTTATGTAATTGCTAAATATGTATTCAACACTTGTAGACATTATGGAATTCAGGATAAGGTATTTTCAATCACATTAGACAATGCTGCGAATAACAATGCTGCGATGCGTGATTTAAAGACCTATCTTAAACTAATGCTTGATGGTACTTTTTTCATGTTAGATGTGCATATCATGTGATTAATTTGGCTGTTTAAGTTGTTTATGAGGACAATCATTCAGCATGTATTGAGAAAATGAAATACTGCGCTAAAGGGTTACGCACGAGCCGTGTTAAGCGTGATTGGAAACAATTATGTTTATCTAATGGTTTAAAGCATCTTCTTTTTCCATCACCAATAGAAACTAGGTGGAATTCGTTGTACAATATGTTGAATGCTATGTTACCTTACAAAGATATTTTAACTCCATTTTATAATTCATATCAAATGCCTGATAGCGATGAAAGTATTTATTTGACTAATGAGGATTGGGAATTTGTTGAAAATTGTGTATCATTGTTAGGTACTTTCAAAGAAGCGACAAAACGTTTCTCTGGTGTTACTTATCCAACTTCCGTTTATTTTCTTCCTTTAGTATTTAACATGTTTGATAAATTTATAGAATTTAGAGATGACTATGACTTGCATGCTTTTGTTAGTGCAATGGAAACTAAATTTATAAAGTATTGGGAACAAATCTCACTCGTGCACTGCATCGCAACATTGCTAGATCCTAGTCAATGTTTATCTTCATTTGAGATATTTTTTGAATATTATGCTAAATTTTTGGGGAAGGTTGTTGACGATCAAAAGACGTCTACATCGCAATCTCTCCAAAATATGTTTCAATTGTATTATAATCAACATGCAAGTGAATCATCGCAACAAAGGCCTGTTGAAGAACAACCCCAAGCTCAATCTAAAGGTGGGGGCATCAATTTGCTTAGAATGCTGGGCAGGAAAAAACTTAAGGGAAAATGACCTTCTACTAGCACGTCGACTGAGTTGCAATTTTATCTGAATTATCAATTTCTAACCGAAGACAACTTCGACGTCTTACAATGGTGGAAGCCAAATAGCACAATTCCCTATCTTAGCCAAAATGGCTAGAGACGTGTATGCTGTACAAGCTTCAATGGTCGCTTCTGAATCGGCATTCTCAACATGCAGTCGTATTATTGGAGACTACAGAAGTAGTCTATCAGCTGATTCGTTATGCATGCTCACGTTACATAAAGATTGGTTTGAAGCAGAATGTAAAAATAGAAGAGATGAGACGGTTGACGAATTCGTAAATCATTATGACGAGCAAGAAGAAGAGAACGCCAAAACAATACTTATCAATTATCAAGACTGCTAAGTACTAAATAGTAATATTTTTTTATTTAGATTTTCAATTGTCATGTCTTTACAATTATTTGTATGCATCTATATTATGAAATGAAGAAGAAATATATTGAATTTGTGATGAACATCATTGAGGAAACATTTACAACATAAAAAACAAAAAAATCGGAAAACCTTAAGGAACCGGATTGAACCGGAACCAGTTGGAACCGGAACCGATTCGGTCCGGTTCCTTAACGGACCGGACCGGTTCCGCCCATAACGGGCCCGGAACCGGCCGGTTCCGGTCCGGACCGGACCGATTCACCCCGATAAGCAGCCCTACCATTGGGGATGAATCATCACAACCATTCTTAATGAATCAATACATCCATTCAAAATAGCTATTAGCAACAGTCACAACTATTAGAATAAAAGTGTTTTTCCAATATATTCTCCAATTCAACAAATGAAAAATTAAAAATCCGAAAATATAAATTAATTGGAAGATCAAGCCGAAGATGCCCCAAGTGCCAAAGTGTCAATCTCGACTTGTAAATACATAGTCCAAACCCACTTTCATACAACAATTCGAACCTCCAAATAAATAGGCCATCAATCTCTCTGCCAGAAACAAGCAGATGAGTGCCGGCACAGAGAGATTCTTTATCTCCAGAAGCAAAACAAGGGTCGGATGGCAGAACCAGGAGCCGCCTATGGGATTTGAATTCGCGATCAAATGCCCACCAACTACTCTCCCCACCAGTGAACATGAAAAAAGAAGGCTCTTTAAACCCAATCTCGTTCCCGATCTTGTAAAGCTCGCCGCTTTTTAAAAGATTCAAACACCTCTTGTTCACAAAGCATAATTTCCAATATTCATATCTTGGGAACCTAGCGAAAATAAGATTCTAACTCATAGCTAAGAGATGTGCGTAAATAATCTGCATCCTGAGGTCCATTGGACAGATCAACCATATTATTATCACCAGATGGATTAAATCCACTCTGATTTGACCTATCTTCGTCCTATGACATCCTGTTCCCTTCGTCTAAATCTCTCTTCTTCTTTAGCTATATTGCTTCCTTCAGACATTTATTTAACATTTCCAGATATAAGAAATTATCATCAAGTATAAACACCACAATACCATATGACAAAACATTCAATATCAGATTCAATAAGTGGAATCAAGAAAAGCTTTAGTTGTAACAAGTAAATGCCCAAACTTTTAACACACATGATCCTATGAACTAAACATTAGTTTTAGCATCCAAAACAGAAAAAAAGATGGAAGATGGAAAATGGAAAATGGGAACTCTATGCATAGGATGGTTCATTTTTTTAATTAAAAGAAAAAATAAATTTGCTAAATGGATGGTGGAAAACATTTGTTCTCAAGATCAACGTTCACCTGAAAGGCACATTTCATATCAAGATTTATGGTTGGATCAAAAGAATCAATCAGATGAAATGAGTGAGTCACGTTAAAAAAAACGAGCTTTATTTAACAAAACACACTTATAAGCTGGAAACCATCGTTAGATACGCGCAAACCTATGACCCATAAAAAAAATAGAAAAAGCCACGCAATAATACTCCATACAAACAAAATACCACAATCTGAACTCCATGAACTTACTTGGAAGCATATCCCTGAAAAAACGACACTGTACATTCATGCGCCAGTAATTACATGCAAGAGCTGGCAACACAAGTAACTTTTCAAATACAGAAACAGTATTAAACACTTGAGACAAGTACAAGAAATAAACGTACCAGCGAACTCAAAAAGCCGCGGCATGAAAAAACAAGAACACACACATTCAACCCTCAAGAGTTAAAAGAGAAACCAAAGCACACAATGACTGGTGCGGGCATTGAGGCGAGGAGAGGCACACGTAATCCAAGATTCTTGAGAGAATGGGATCCTTCCATTCGCTGAGACGATTAAAAGACTCCGGAAATTAAAAAATGGCAAAACCAACAATTGCATCGTCGATTTCGGAAAGCAGGTGGATGGAGGTAGACATGACCATCGTTGGTGAACCGTCGGTTGACGGTTCGGAACCACCGCTCCGATGGTTCAAAAAAGCTCGACCCTTAACCTTAACCTTCATAGACGGTTCCTGTTACTATTCGTGAACCGCCGGTTACGTTTAACCACCGGTTAAAGTTCGACCCTTATATTTTTTAAATTTAAAAAGTTTAAATTAAAATTAAAATTTTATTTTAAAAAATTAAAAAATTACTATAAAAGAATCATAAAAAAGAACAAAGGACATGTATGGGGGAGGGGAGGGTTTGAACTTTTTAAGTTGCCATTAACTCTCTATATTCATATGAATAATTTAGCAATTTATATGTTGAGAACGTATGGGTATATCTAATGGAAATTTTCTAAATCGCATGACATTAACCTTACAAAACTTACTTCATTGTTTCATCAAACTCGATGGGACCACAAATAAGAATATGTCATTTTAATTGAATGAATATGACTATCTAACGATACTAATTACATATGAAATTGGTATGAAACATATACAATTTTTGTACTAATTACAAATGATATTTGGTATGAAACATTTACAATTATGATACTAATTACATATGAAATTGGTATTGTACTAATTACAAAAGAGTTTGATATGAAACAGTTACACTTATGATATTAATTGCATATGATTAGTATAAAAAATATACAACTTTGGTACTATTTATAAATGATATTGGTATGAAACATTTACCATTATGGTACTAATTACATATGAAATTGGTATGAAAAATATACAACTTTGGTACTAATTACAAATGATATTGGTATGAAACATTTACCATTATGGTACTAATTATATATGAAATTGGTATGAGAAATATGTAACTTTGGTACTAATTACAAAAGAGATTGGTATGAAACATTTACAATTATGATACAATTACATATGAAATTGGTATGAAAAATATACAACTTTTACAAATGATATTGGTATGAAACATTTACCATTATGGTACTAATTATAAATGAAATTGGTATGAAACATATACAACTTTGGTATTAATTACAAATGATATTGGTATGAAACGTTTACAACTATGATACTAATTAATGAAATTCGTATGAAACCTATACAACTTTGGTACTAATTACAAAAGAGCTTGGTATGAAACATTTACAATTACAATACTAATTACGTATAAAATTGGTATGAAAAATATACAACTTTGATATTAATTACAAATGATATTGGTATGAAACATTTACCATTATGGTATTAATTATATATGAAATTGGTATGAAACATATACAACTTTGGTACTAATTACAAAAGAGATTGGTATGAAACATTTACAATTATGATACTAATTAAATATGAAATTGATATGAAACCTATACAATTTTGGTACTAATTGCAAAAGATTGGTAGAAACATTAACAATTTTGGTACTAATTACATATAAAATTGGAATGAAACTTACACAACTTTGGTACTAATTGCAAATGATATTAGCACGAAATATTTATGTTGAGCCTTAAACGCATGGTTGTGTTTAATGCTTTAATTTATCTCCGGATTATTTTTGAGTTTTGATGATCAACAAAACTTGTGTTTGTTATACTAATGTGTGTACTTAGTGTGCAGATTTAGTGGTTAAAAAGTGGATTGATTGAAGAAAATCAAGTGTGCAAAACCTGGGATGGATCGCCCCAGGCGATGGTGATCATCGTCGCAGGCGATGGTGATCATCGCCGCAGGCGATGGTGATCATCGCCGCAGGCGATGGTGGTCATCGCCCCGCCACGCACATCGACAGAGGCGACGCCGAGGCTCGCGTGCAGGGGGAGTTCGCCCGAGGTGATGGGCTGATCGCCTGAGGCGATGCATTGAACGCCTGAGACTATGAGGACTTCGCCTGAGGCGATGAATTATTTTGAGCAGCTGAGGCTATGTCATTGGATTTTGATTTAGATCACCTGAGGCGATGCGTGATTTATGCTGACCGTTGGGGCGCGGCGATGGTGATCGCCCGAGGCGATGGCTGAGGCGATCGAGAAGTGATTTAAGCCTTTTGTGTAGCAACGGCTAGTAGGAGCCTAGGGGGCCTCCTACACTATAAATATTGATGCTTTGGAGCATTTTGAAGACAAGAAACAAGCCTACAAACTTCATCAAAGCTTTGCTAATTCAAAATTCAAATATCATTGCAATCTCCATACATTGTTGTTGTATTGGAGTTTGTCATTCATTTCTTTTGATAGAGTCTTGTGTTCTTCGTGTTGTTACACCGTGAAGGTGTTGTTGATTTATTGTAAGGTCCTCCAACACCAAAGCAAGTTGGAAATTGTAAAGTCATCAACAAGTAAAGTTGGTGCAAGTGTTGTGGCTATCCTTGGAGCCCTTAAGGCCAAGAAGACTCGTGAAGAGTGTTGGTAACTCGGGAAGAGTTGTGTGTGGCTATCCTTGAAGCCCTTAAGGCCAAGAAGACTCGTGAAGAGTGTTGTGCTCGTGAAGAGCTTTGTGTACTCCGGAAGAGTTGTATTGTGGCTAACTTGGAGCCCTCAAGGCCAAGATCATTTGTTCTAGTGGAACCTCGGTTGGAGGTTATCTAACCTGGAAGAGGAGACGTAAGCGATTCATCGCCTAACTTCTATAACAAATATCCTTGTCATTTACCGCTTTATTACTTACACATTTATTTATTTATTTACTTCTTCTTTGTATTTATTTATCGACTGACTTAAGTCTTCCGCAAGCGCAAACTCTTTTATTTTTGTAAACTCATTTTAAAAAGCTAAAGTAGCCAAGGAATCTCATTCAGCCCCCATTCGATTCCAACAAGTGGTATCAGAGTCATTTGATTTTTGTTTTTAAATCAAAATCTCTTTATGGTTAATCTAGCAAATGAGTTTGCTCAAGGTCAATCGACAAATAGACCTCCGCTCTGCACGGGTGATAACTATGGGTATTGGAAAAATAGAATTTCTCTATACATCCAATCCGTAGATTATGATCTATGGAAGATCATTGTGAAAGGTCCACACATTCCTTTAAAGGAAGTTGGGGGAATAAGTATCCCTAAAGAAATGGACGATTTCACAAGAGTGGGCATGATTTTAATATCTCAAAATGCTAAAGCTATTAATATTTTACATTGTGCTTTAGATATGAAAGAGTACAACCGGATCTCAATGTGCTCAACCGCAAAGGAGATATGGGACAAATTACAAATTTGTCATGAGGGCACAAATCAAGTGAAGGAGACAAAGATAGACCTAGTACAACTCAAATATGAGACATTTGAGATGGAGTCTGGAGAAGAGGTTGATCCAATGTTTAGAAGGCTCACCCAAATAATAAACGAGCTTGCTTAACTTGGAGAGAAGTATCCTCCAAAGTAAATATGGAGGAGAGCACTAAGAGCCTTGCCAAAGGAATGGGTTGCCAAGAGGACGGCCATCATCGAGTCCAACAAAGGAGAAAGTGCATCTTATGATCTTGATGAACTTGGCACATTGGTAACCCATGAGCTTGAAGTGTCAACAAGGAAAGAAATAAAGGAGGAAGATAGATCCAAAAGAAATGAGATTGCCTTGGTCGGGAAAAAAGATCAATCCGAGGATGAAGAAGATGATGATGATGAAGAGATGATCTTGTTCACTAAGAAGTTCAAGAAATTCGTCAACAAACACAACAAGCCAAAGACCTCTAGTGCTACCAAACATGATTCAAAACAAGAGGTAACTTGTTATAATTGTCAAGAAAAAGGTCATTATGCTAACAAATGTCCTAGGAAGAAGAATGAAGATAAAGGCAAGAAGAAGACCCTAATAGCTACATGGAGTGATAGTGACTCCGATGAAGAAGAAGCCACAAATCTTTGTCTAATGACTCTGGAGATGAAGGAGATGAAACCGACGATGAGGTACCATCTTTTGATGAACTTTTAGATTCTTATCATGAACTTATTGATGTTCTTGGCAAAACCAAGATGAGTAACAAATTACTCAAACTTGAGGTAGCCAAGAAAGATGAAGAAAATAATTCATTGAAAATGAATTAAATTCTTTAAAGATATCTTTTTGCAAATTTAGTGAAAGTAGTCTAAAGATGAATGAATTGCTTGGCTTGCAACGTTGTAGCTTTGATAAAGCCGGGTTAAGCTTCTCAAGCAAATCTAAAACATTTTCAAGCTTGTTGGCTAAAGCCAAGCATGATTCTCCTACTTGTAACTATTGTTGTAAAAATGGTTATACTAAGAATAAATGTAGGTTTGCTAGAATCCAATACCAACCTAACAAGAGGTGGAAATGGATTCCAAAAGTGCCAATGAAAGCTAACCCTCAAGGACCCAAAAATCAAATGGGTACCAAAGAACCTCCAATTGTAAATTTGTTTTGTAGGGACAACAATGGGATGAAGGATGAAGGCACAAGCAACTCAAAGGAGGAGATTATCTCATTCACTTCAATAGAGGAAGCACGAGGTATAGGACCAATGACAAGAACTCACTCTTGTCATCGAAGGTAAAATTATTTTATACATTTTAAAAGAGTAAATTCAAAATTTCATTGGCACAAATTAATTGTGACCAATAAATATGAAGCTCAATATTCATTGGTAGTAAAATGCATAACCCCTTAGCATATGCAAATTGTTTAATGCATGATGTATGTTTATTCTTTTATAGCAAGTATGTTGATATTCAAATTTGAATATGTAATGTGGAAATGTGCAATTATGTGATTAATAATTTTATTAATCTTATCTAATGATGCATTGAGAATTATAATGTTTATTGGGCATGAGTGCATGAACATATGCACACTTTGCAACATTTAGAATTTATTGTTGATTGCCCTAAACACATATTTATTGTTCCTCTCAATGATTTAATCTTAGACTTGTTATGCTTATTACATGCTTGATAAGGAACATGTGGCTATGTGTCAACATATAATTATGCTATGTTTATTTGAATTTTGTGCTTTTTGATTATCACAAAAAGGGGGAGAATTTTGTGATAAACTTGAAACTTAATACATGCATAGTTTAAGGGGGAGAGCTTTTGTATGCATGGTTTAAGGGGGAGAGTTATTTGCTTTATGCTTTACTTGGTAATCTTGTATGTGCTATGCAATTGTTAAGGGGGGTCATGTTTACTCACATTTCATGCATATTACATATGCAAGTTTATCAAGTTTTGTGATCATAAAAAAGGGGGAGATTGTTGAGACTTAAACGCATGGTTGTGTTTAATGCTTTAATTTATCTCCGGATTATTTTTGAGTTTTGATGATCAACAAAACTTGTGTTTGTTATACTAATGTGCGTACTTAGTGTTGGAATCGAAGAGGGGGTGAATGAGATTCCTTGGCTACTTTAGCGTTTTAAAATGAGTTTGAAAAATAAAAGAGTTTCGCGCTTGCGGAAGCCTTTAGTCAATCGATAAGTGAAAAGAACAAAAATAAATAAATGCGTAATGAAAAATAAAGCAATAAAAGACAAGAGATTTATTATAGAAGTTCGGCGATGAATCGCCTACGTCTCCTCTTCCCGGTTAGATAACCTCTAACCGAGGTTCCACGAGAATAAATGATCTTGGCCTTGAGGGCTCCAAGTTAGCCACAACACAACTCTTCCCGAGTTACAAAGCTCTTCCCGAGTACACAACGCTCTTCCCGAGTACACAACGCTCTTCCCGAGCACAATACTCTTCCCGAGTACACAAAGCTCTTCCCGAGCACACAAAGCTCTTCCCGAGCTACCAACACTCTTCACGAGTCTTCTTGGCCTTAAGGGCTCCAAGGATAGCCACAACACATGCACCAACTTCACTTGTTGGCGACTTTACAATTTTCCAACTTGCTTTGGTGTTGGAGGACCTTTACAATAAAACCAACAAACACCTTCACGGTGTACTCACACGAAGAAACACAAGACTCTAACAAAGAAAAGAATTACAAGCTACAATACAACAACAATGTATGGAGATTGCAATGCAATATGAATTCAAAATGATCAAGGCTTTGTAGAAGTTTGTAGACTTGTTTCTTAGCTTCAAAATGCTCCAAAGCATCAATATTTATAGTGTAGGAGGCCCCAGACCCCCTAGACTCCTACTAGACGTTGCTACACAAAGGCTAAAATCACTCCTCGATCGCCTCGGGCGATCACCATCGCCGCGCCCCAACGATCACCAAATCGCGCACATCGCCTCAGGCGATGAGACGATCGCCTCAGGCGATCGAGAGCAAAAATCAAGGCCGTAGCTTCAGCATGTCCAAAATCTTCATCTCCTCAAACGAACTCCACATCGCCTCGGGCGTTCATCGCATCGCCTCGGGCGATCAGCCCATCGCCTCGGGCGATCAGCCCATCGCCTCAAACGATCTCCCCCTGCGCGCATGCCCGCGCATGCCCCGGCGTCGCCTATGTCGATGTGCGGGGCGAAGTCCTGCATGGTTGCCATGGCCTCAGGCGATGGTCATCATTGCCTGGAGCGATCTTCTTGGTATGCTCGCCTAGCCATCGCCTCTGTCGATGTGCGTGGCGATGCCTCGCCTGGCACCCATCGCCGGAGGCGATGGCACTCATCGCCTGGGGCGATCCACGCCAGATTGAGCACACTCGATTTTCTTCGTACCAAACCACTTTTCATCACTTAATCTGCACACTAAGAAGATGCATTAGTATAACAAACACAAGTTTTGTTGATCATCAAAACTTCAAAGATTGACCGGGGATAATTTAACGCATTAAACGCAACCATGCGTTTAAGGCTCAACAATCTCCCCCTTTTTGATGATCACAAAACTTGATAAACTTGAATAAGTAATATGCATGAAATGTGAGTAAAGATGACCCCCCTTAACAATTGCATAACACATACAAGTTAAACAAGTAAAGTATTAAACAAAACACTCTCCCCCTCAAACCTTGCATACACAAGCTCTCCCCCTTAAACTATGCATGTATTAAGGTTCAAGTTTATCACAAAGTTCTCCCCCTTTTTGTGATAATCAAAAAGCATAAAACTTAAATAAACATAGCTCAAATATGTTGACACATAGCCATATTTTAACAATTTTACACATGGTCCTCACCAAGCATGTAATAGCTATTAGATCAAATCAATTAGTGAAATACACATGCGTTTAAGTCACTCAACCATGAATTCTAAATATTGCAAAGTGTGCATATGTTCTACCGAGTGCATGCACCTATGTCCAATTAACTTCAAAGCAACATTAGATAAGTTGACAAAAACATATAGTTGCTCATTTCCACATAGCAAATTCAAATTTGAATCAAAGACATATCAAGATACTTACTATAAAAAGATAAGCATACATCATGCAATAGAACAATTTATATGTGCATATGCTAAGGGGTATTCCATTTTACTACAATGAATATTGAGCTTCAATATTTATTGATCACAATTAATTTGTGCCAATGAATTTTGAATTGCTCTTTTAATATGTATAAAGTAAATTTTACCCTCGATGACAAGAGTTCGTTCTTGTCATTGGTCCAATGCCTCGCGCCTCTTCTATAGTGGTGAATAGAATAAACGCTTCCTTTGAGTTGCTTGGTCCTTCATCCTCCATCTCATTGTTGTTCCTACAAAATAAATTTACAATAGGAGGATCTTTGGTACCCATTTGATTTTTGGGTCCTTGATGGTTAGCTTCCTTTGGCACCTTTGGAATCCATTTCCACCTTTTGTTAGGTTGGTATTGGATTCTAGCAAATCTACATTTGTTCTTGGTATGACCATTTTTACAACAATAGTTACAAGTAAGAGAATCATGCTTTGCTTTGGCCAACAAGCTAGAAAACGTTTTTGATTTGCTTGAGTAGCCTAACCCGGCTTTGTCAAAGCTACAACGTTGTAAGCCAAGCAATTCACTCATCTTTTGACTACTTTCACTATATTTGCAAAAAGATATCTTTAAAGAATTTAATTCATTTTTCAATGAATTATTTTCTTCATCTTTCTTAGCAATCTCAAGTTTGAGTAATTTGTTACTCATCTTGGTTTTGCCAAGAGCATCAATAAGTTCATGATAGGAATCTAATAATTCATTAAATGAAGGTACCTCATCGTCGCTTTCATCTCCTTCATCTCCAAGCGCCATTAAACAAAGATTTGTGGCTTCTTCTTCATCGGAGTCGCTATCACTCCATGTGGCTATAAATGCCTTCTTCTTCCCTTTGTCCTCATTCTTCTTCCTAGGACATTTGTTAGCATAATTACATATTTCTTGGCAATTATAACAAGTTACCTCATTTTTGGATTCATGTTTGGTAGCATTAGAGGTCTTTGACTTGCTAAATTTGTTGAAGAGCTTCTTGAACTTCTTTGTGAACAAGATCATCTCTTCATCATCATCATCTTCTTCTTCATCGGAATGGTCTTTCCTTCCAACCAAGGCAATCCCATTTCTTTTGGATCTATCCTCCTCCTTTATTTCTCTTCTTGTTGACACTTCAAGCTCATGGGTCACCAATGTGCCATGGAGCTCATCAAGATCATAGGATGCATTTTCTCCTTTGTTTGACTCAATGATGGCGGTTCTCTTTGCGTCCCATTCCTTAGGCAAGGCTCTTAGTGCTCTCCTCCATATTTGCTTTGGAGGGTACTTCTCTCCAAGTTGGGCAAGCTCATTGATAATTAGGGTGAGCCTCCTAAACATTGAATCCACCTCTTCTCCGGACTCCATCTCAAATGTCTCATATTTGAGTTGTAGAAGGTCTATCTTTGTCTCCTTCACTTGATTTGTTCCTTCATGACAAATTTTCAATTTGTCCCATATTTCCTTAGCGGTTGAGCACATTGAGATCCGGTTGTACTCCTTCATATCTAAAGCACAATGCAAAATATTAATAGCTTTAGCATTTTGAGAAATTAACATCATATCCGCTTTTGTGAAGTCGTCCATTTCTTTGGGAACACTTATTCCCCCAACATCCTTTAAAGGAGTATGTTGACCTTTCACAATGATTTTCCATAGATCATAATCTACGGATTGGATGTATAGAGAAATTCTATTCTTCCAATAACCGTAGTTATCACCCGTGAAAAGCGGAGGGCGATTTGCCGATTGACCTTGAGCAAACTCATTTGCTAGATTAGCCATAAAAAGATTTTGATTTAAAAACAAAAATCAAATGGCTCTGATACCACTTGTTGGAATCGAAGAGGGGGGGTGAATGAGATTCCTTGGCTACTTTAGCGTTAAAATGAGTTTGAAAAATAAAAGAGGTTTGCGCTTGCGGAAGCATTTAGTCAATCGATAAATGAAAAGAACAAAAATAAATAAATGCGTAATGAAAAATAAAGCAATAAAAGACAAGAGATTTGTTATAGAAGTTCGGCGATGAATCGCCTACGTCTCCTCTTCCCGGTTAGATAACCTCCAACCGAGGTTCCACTAGAATAAATGATCTTGGCCTTGAGGGCTCCAAGTTAGCCACAACACAACTCTTCCCGAGTTACAAAGCTCTTCCCGAGCACACTACTCTTCCCGAGTACACAACGCTCTTCCCGAGCACAATACTCTTCCCGAGTACACAAAGCTCTTCCCGAGCACACAAAGCTCTTCCCGAGCTACCAACACTCTTCACGAGTCTTCTTGGCCTTAAGGGCTCCAAGGATAGCCACAACACATGCACCAACTTCACTTGTTGGCGACTTTACAATTTTCCAACTTGCTTTGGTGTTGGAGGAACTTTACAATAAAACCAACAAACACCTTCACGGTGTACTCACACGAAGAAACACAAGGCTCTAACAAAGAAAAGAATTACAAGCTCCAATACAACAACAATGTATGGAGATTGCAATGCAATATGAATTCAAAATGATCAAGGCTTTGTAGAAGTTTGTAGACTTGTTTCTTAGCTTCAAAATGCTCCAAAGCATCAATATTTATAGTGTAGGAGGCCCCAGGCCCCCTAGACTCCTACTAGCCGTTGCTATACAAAAGGCTGAAATCACTCCTCGATCGCCTCGGACATCGCCTCGGGCGATCACCATCGCCGCGCCCCAACGGTCACCAAATCACGCACATCGCCTCAGGCGATGAGTCGATCTCCTCAGGCGATCCAGAGCAAAAATCAAGGCCGTAGCTTCAGCATGTCCAAAATCTTCATCGCCTCAAATGAACTCCACATCGCCTTAGGCGTTCATCGCATCGCCTCGGGCGATCAGCCCATCGCCTCAAACGATCTCCCCCTGCGCGCATGCGCATGCCTCGGCGTCGCCTCTGTCGATGTGCGGGGCGAAGTCCCGCATGGTTGCCATCGCCTCAGGCGATGGTCATCATCGCCTGGAGCGATCTTCCTAGTATGCTCGCCTAGCCATCGCCTCTGTCGATGTGCGTGGCGATGCCTCGCCTGGCACCCATCGCCTGGGGCGATGGCACTCATCGCCTGGGGCGATCCAAGCCAGATTGAGCACACTCGATTTTCTTCATTCCAAACCACTTTTCATCACTTAATCTGCACACTAAGAAGATGCATTAGTATAACAAACACAAGTTTTGTTGATCATCAAAACTCAAAGATTGACCGGGGATAATTTAATGCATTAAACGCAACCATGCGTTTAAGGCTCAACCCTTAGTGTGCAGATTTAGTGGTTAAAAAGTGGATTGATTGAAGAAAATCAAGTGTGCAAAACCTGGGCTGGATCGCTCCAGGCGATGGTGATCATTGCCCCAGGCGATGGCTGCCAGGAAGGCATCGCCACGCGCATCGATAGAGGCGACGCCGAGGCTCGCGTGCAGGGGGAGTTCGCCCGAGGCTGATGGCATTGATCGCCTGAGGCGATGCATTGAACGCCTGAGGCGACGAGGACTTCGCCTGAGGCGATGAATTATTTTGAGCAGCTGAGGCTACGGCATTGGATTTTGATTTAGATCGCCTGAGGCGATGCGTGATTTATGCTGACCGTTGGGGCGCGGCGATGGTGATCGCCCGAGGCGATGGCTGAGGCGATCGAAGAGTGATTTCAGCCTTTTGTGTAGCAACGGCTAGTAGGAGCCTAGGGTGCCTCCTACACTATAAATATTGATGCTTTGGAGCATTTTGAAGACAAGAAACAAGCCTACAAACTTCATCAAAGCTTTGCTAATTTAAAATTCAAATAGCATTGCAATCTCCATACATTGTTGTTGTATTGGAGTTTGTAATTCATTTCTTTTGATAGAGTCTTGTGTTCTTCGTGTTGTTACACCGTGAAGGTGTTGTTGATTTATTTGTAAGGTCCTCCAACACCAAAGCAAGTTGGAAATTGTAAAGTCATCAACAAGTAAAGTTGGTGCAAGTGTTGTGACTATCATTGGAGCCCTTAAGGCCAAGAAGACTCGTGAAGAGTGTTGGTAACTCGGGAAGAGTTGTGTGTGGCTATCTGTGATGCCCTGATGATGGTTATGTGATGAATTATGTTGGTAATTGATTTAGGTGATGGGTAATGAAGTGTTAACATGATTTAATTATATTGATTACCAATTATGGGGAAAGCATGATTTTGGGGGAAGTTTGTAGCATTTGTAAAACACTTTTAAAATACCATGTTAGAGTATTGTATACATCATGTTAAGTTTGGGGTACAAATTTTAATTAAATTAAACAACCCCTTTTAACCCCCATTATACCCACCTTTTTCCTACACTTTATCTCACTTTACCAATCACACTTTAAATCCCCAACCCACTCTCAAACCCTACCCTTTAACCCCATTTTCGAAATCCTCCAAGGAAGGAGAAGGAAAGTTCCACAAAACTTGAGTTTGTGTGATTTTTGTCAAGATTTGGAGTCTTCAAGAGGTATGGAACCCTTCCTAAACTTATGATGATGTTTGGATTTGAAATGGGGTGATTTTGAAGTGATTTATGTGGGTTTGTTTTGGGTATATGTTATATATGTTTGGGATATGATTTTTGAAGTGTTTTATGTGGGTTTTAGTGGGTTATGATGTTGTTGTTGTTGTAGGAAAGTTTGGGTTCGAATGGTTTAAGATGGAGCTTGAAAAATGCTCAAAAATGGTGAAAAATCGCGCACCAGCAGGCGATCGATCACCTCAAATGAAGCGATCGATCGACGCAAGGCAAAAAGTGAGGCGATCGATCGCATCGAGTAGCGATCGATCGCCACTGTTTAAAAAGTGGAAAATGATGATTTTTGTTGAATTTTTGGTATTTGGCTATTGTTTAGCTTCTAATATCAATTTGTATGGTTATGTAGAACCATCCCAGGTACCCACAACTTCAAGGAGATAAAGTTCTACAACTTCTCCATTTTTGGAATTAAGGTACGTAAGAGACGTACGGGCATCGGACGGTAAACCATACTCCTACATAAGATGTTTATGATGATGATTATGATAAGTAAGTTTATGATGATGATGTTTATGATGATGATTGTGATAAATAAGTTTATGATGATGTTTATGATGATGATTATGATAAGTAAGTTATGATGATGATGTTTATGATGATGATTGTGATAAGTAAGTTTATGATGATGTTTATGATAATGATTGTGATAAGTAAGTTTATGATGATGATGTTTATGATGATGATTGTGATAAGTAAGTTTATGATGATGTTTATACGGGGTTTATTTAATGATACGAGGTTTGTGATATGGTAAGATGCCATGCGATAGGGTAAGATGCCCATATGGTAAGATGCCATACGATAGGGTAAGATGCCCACAGGGTAAGATGCTCATATGGTAAGATGCTATACGATGTTCACGATATGGTAAGATGCCATACGATAGGGTAAGATGCCCATATGCACGAATTTAATCAGGGTCAACAGAAAGAAGTTAATGAATAACCAGCAAGTCTACTTAACCAAGATTTCATGCATTTACTGTTATGTTTCTTTTATAATATGCTCATGATGTGTTGTCCCTGTAGGTGTACTTTTGGACGGAAGGCTCAGGGTCGGGTTGAGACAGTGAGCTATGAGGAGCATGAAAGAAAATAGGATACATGATTTTTGGGATAGTCTCTACTCTAGGAGTAGTATAATTCTATCGCTTTAACATTCATTTTGAGAATGTAATTAATTAAGTTTTTGAAACTTCATATTTTGGCCTGTAATCTTATTAGCTCAAAGCTACAACCGGAACCCTAAGACGTTATTAATACATCTTTAGTCCATTATATGTGTTTAAGATGATGTTAAGGTAGGAAGACCCTACATTAGTGGTATCAGAGCCAGGTTAGATAACCCGGGAATGAGTGAAGGGTAGCCTTAGCAATAAGTTGGCTAGGTACTTCTTTCTAAACATGTTTTGTACATAAGTTGCATGTGAAGTATAAGATGTTACACTAACATGTTTGATTATCTGACGATGTATTATATGAACTGCCTTTGGTATTGTTGTTAACCCTTGTGTTGCAGCATGGCAGCGAATGTTGAAGTGGGAGATGCAGATAGTGTGAATGCAAGTGCTGGACATACGAATCCCCTACCCCCGCCAGCTTTCGGCGAAGAACCGTCTGAACAACAGTTGTTGCCTCGGGAGCTGAGCTTGACTCAATTTCTCGCATACCGACCCCCGACATTTGAAGGAACTGAAACAGGGGAACAAGCCGAAGAGTGGTTAGAGAGAATAGAGCAAATCTTCGTGGCATCTCCTTGTGCTAAGACGGCCTGGATAAGACCAGCAGAGTTCCAATTGGCCAAGAAGGCGCTGATGTGGTGGAAGACCACAGTGGTAGAGCAAGAGGCTCAAGGTCATGAAGTTAATTGGAAGCTGTTCAGAACTCGGTTTCTGACCCGCTATTTCTCAGCTGCTGCACGACAGGCCAAGGAAGATGAATTCACTTACCTCAAGCAAGGTAACATGCCGATGACATATTATGCTCTCCAATACTGTTCTTTGCTCAGATATGTGCCTCATATCGCCACAAGTACGCAAGCAAAGATGAGGAATTTCATGAAGGGCTTGAGGCCGGAACTATATGATAGGGTGATCACTTATGGCCCTACTTGCTTTGACGATGCACTTTCACGGGCTGAGCTAGACGAACTAGGAGTTGGTGCATACCCTAATACCGTACCACGTCCAGCACCCCCTCAGAAATCCACTCCTGATAATTTGAGGCCGAGGGGTGATTAGTTCAAGCCAAGAGGAAACACATCGGCGTCAAGGTTTAGTGGTAAGAGGCCCGACAATCGTTGGAAAGGAAACCGTAGGGATGACGCCCAGTCAGGAAGAGGACAGCCTCAGGGAGGCAGATTTGGGAAGGCCATGTGCTCTATTTGTGGGCAACCACATCTGACAAAAGATTGCGTGGGATGCTATGTTTGTGGCAACAAGGGCCACTTTGCTCGGCAATGTCCCAACCGAGAGGGACAACAGAACTCTGCGGGGAGGCCTGCAGACAGAGCAGTACAGCACATACGACCTTTTGCACCGAGGCAGTTTGGAGGTCAGCCCATGGTGCCACCTCAGGGACAGGTTTATGCTTTGACAAGGGAGCAGGCTACAGCGGCTCCGGAGGAGGTTATAGCGGGTACGTGTCTTTTATTTACGCACCCTGCTTTTATATTGATCGACACAGGTGCATCACACTATTTCGTGTCGACAAGTTTTGTGGAAAGGCACCACATATGCACGTCTCCGTCGCCCATGCCTCTTATAGTCTCGACCTCCGCTGGAAGAAGTATGATTACTGATCAGATTGTCTATGATGGCCTCATTTATTTTGAGGATAACGAGCTAAGGTCAGATTTGATTGTTCTGGGGATGTCAGACTTTGACTGCATTGTAGGCATTGATGTTCTGAACAGGTATCAGGCAGTTGTGAACTGCAGGCAGAGGACTGTCCGATTCAGGTCTGATGTGGGAGTCCAGTGGACGTTCTTTGGGGATGGTTCTCGTTATAAGATTCCGTTGATATCTGCGGTCAAGATGGCACAGTTATTGGAACGAGGCCATACTGGATATCTCATCTATGCTGTTGATGTTTCTGAAAAGAAAGAAGAATTAAAAGTTGAGGATGTGCCCGTAGTGGCGGAGTATCCTGATGTCTTTCCGGAAGAGATTCCCGGATTCCCACCGACGAGAGAGGTCGAGTTTGGGATTGAGTTACTACCAGGGACGTCTGCCATTTGTCGTGCCCCATATACGATGGCATCAGCGGAACTAAGGGAGTTAAAGATTCAGTTGCAAGAGCTCCTTGATAAGGGCTATATACGCCCTAGCGTATCGCCCTGGGGTGCACCAGTTTTATTTGTTAATAAGAAAGATGGTTCGATGCATCTGTGTATCGATTACAGACAACTGAACAAAGCTACAGTGAAGAACAAGTATCCACTCCCGAGGATTGATGATTTGTTTGACCAGTTGCAGGGTACGAGGCTCTACAGTAAGATCGATCTGAGGTCGGGGTACCATCAGATTCGAGTAAGGGAAGATGATGTCCAGAAGACAGCTTTAAGGACTAGATATGAGCACTATGAATTCCTAGTCATGCCTTTTGGGGTGACGAATGCCCCAGCTGTTTTCATGAGTTTGATGAACAGGGTGTTCCAGCCATATTTGGATCAGTTCGTCATTGTTTTCATTGACGATATACTCATCTACTCCCGGACTGAAGAGGAACACGTGAAGCACTTGAGGACAGTGCTCCAGATCCTTAGGGATCATCAGTTATATGCAAAGCTCAGCAAGTGCGAGTTCTGGTTGAATAGTGTAGTGTTCTTGGGCCATGTTATATCTAGCAGGGGGATATCTGTGGATCCCAGGAAGATTGAAGCTGTGATGGAGTGGGCTGCACCCACTTCTGTACCTGAGATACGGAGCTTTCTCGGTTTGGCAGGATATTACCGACGTTTTGTCGAGGGTTTTTCAAAGATTGCCAAACCCCTGACACAGCTGACTCAGAAAGGAGTCCCATTTTATTGGTCTGAAGCTTGTGAGGAAAGCTTCCAAGAGCTGAAGCGTCGTTTGACTACAGCGCCTGTATTGGTGATTCCTTCTAAGAATAAGAAGTTTGCCTTGTACACAGACGCATCATTGCAGGGTTTGGGCTGTGTATTGATGCAGGAGAAGCACGTGGTGGCTTATGCTTCGAAGCAGTTGAAGCCTCATGAGACCAGATACCCAGTTCATGATCTGGAACTGGCGGCCATCATCTTCGCCTTGAAGATTTGGCGGCATTATCTCTATGGTACTTCGTTTACCATCTATACGGACCATAAGAGTTTGAAGTTCTTATTCACCCAAGCGGAACTGAATATGAGGCAAAGAAGATGGATGGATTTACTCAAGGATTATGACTGTGAAATTGAGTACCATCCTGGTAAAGCAAATTTGATAGCAGACGCCTTAAGTCGAAAAGTGAAGAGTACTGCCAAGGATGTCATGAGTCTATCAGCTATGATGACTTCTTATTGCCATTTGGGCTATGATTTTGATGTGGACACATCGCCTTAGCGAGTGTCAACCTTGTTGGCTGAGCCTGACATATTTGATGTTATCAGGAAAGCCCAGAGGTCGGATGATGAGGTTCAGAGATGGTCATCGATAGTAGTTCAAGGACAACCATCAAAGTTCAGAGTGGCAGAAGATGATTCCTTGAGACTGGGCAACTGATGGGTAGTCCCAGATACACCAGAGTTGCGTAGAGGAATATTGGAGCGAGCTCACAGTAGTCGGTTCAGGATCCACCCAGGAGGAAGGAAGATGTACAAGGACCTATGCGGTCAATTCTGGTGGAGACGCGTGAAGCGTGATGTGGTCACTTTTGTCAAAAGATGTTTGATCTGCCAGCAAGTAAAGGCAGAAAGGCAGAGGCCTGGTGGCGAGCTGAAGAGCTTGGAGGTGCCCCAATGGAAGTGGGAGCACATATCTATGGACTTCGTAACCCATTTGCCAAGAACGGCCTCTGGATTTGATGCGATCTGGGTGATCGTGGATAGGCTGACGAAGGTAGCTCATTTCATCCCTTACAGTATGACTTTCACGTATCTAAAGATGGCCCAATTATATGTACGGGATGTAGTGAGGTTGCATGGGGTTCCAGTCTCGATTGTGTCTGATAGAGACCCAAGGTTTACTTCTCATTTCTGGGAGGGCCTCCAGATAGCTTTGGGCACAGAGGTGAGACTGAGTACAGCGTATCACCCTCAGACAGATGGCCAGACAGAGCGTACCATTCAGACGCTCGAGGACATGTTGAGGGCATTTGTTTTGGAGTTTGATACTCCATGGCAGGATGCAGTACCATTGGTGGAGTTCTCCTATAATAACAGCTATCAGGCGAGCATTCAAATGGCCCCTTTTGAAGCTCTTTACGGACGACGATGTAGGTCACCACTGTATTGGGAGGACTTGACTAGTAAAGCGGTCGGAGGACCGGATATGATTAAGGATATGGAAGAAAAGATTATGATGATACGCCAAAAGATGAAAGCGGCCCAGGATAGGCAAGCAGCCTATGCCAATAAGCGACGACGACCGCTAAGATTCCAAGTAGGAGACAGGGTCTTCTTGAAAATCTCACCCTTCAGGGGTGTAGTTCGTTTTGGTATGCGGGGGAAGTTATCCCCGAGGTATGTTGGTCCATATGAAGTATTGCAGCGTATCGGTACTTTGGCCTACCGTTTGGCTCTACCGCCGTCTCTATCTGGTATTCATGATGTCTTTCACGTCTCTATAGTTGCGGAAGTATGAGCCAGATCCGTCTCATGTATTACAGCCTACTGAAGTGCAGTTGGACTCAGATGTATCCTACGTTGAACGACCGGTCAGAATTCTGGATCGTGAGGATCGCAGATTACGAAGCAAGATTATACCAATGGTCAAAGTTCAGTGGGATCGTCGGGGTGTCGAGGAGGCTACGTGGGAGACGGAACGTCATATGATGCAGCATTACCCGGAACTATTTTCTGGTATGATTTATGTTTAGTTTCTTTTTGGGTAAGTGCGTGCGATTTCGAGGACGAAATCTTATAAGTAGGGGAGTAATGTGATGCCCCGAAATTGATTATATGCAATTTTGGCTTTAATGATGGTTATGTGATGAATTATGTTGGTAATTGATTTAGCTGATGGGTAATGAAGTGTTAACATGATTTAATTATATTGATTACCCATTATGGGGAAAGCATGATTTTGGGGGAAGTTTGTAGCATTTTTGTAAAACACTTTTAAAATACCATGTTAGAGTATTTTATACATCATGTTAAGTTTGGGGTACAAATTTTAATTAAATTAAACAACCCCTTTTAACCACCATTATACCCACCTTTTTCCTACACTTTATCTCACTTTACCAATCACACTTTAAATCCCCAACCCACTCTCAAACCCTACCCTTTAACCCCATTTTCGAAATCCTCCAAGGAAGGAGAAGGAAAGTTCCACAAAACTTGAGTTTGTGTGATTTTTGTCAAGATTTGGAGTCTTCAAGAGGTATGGAACCCTTCCTAAAGTTTTGATGATGTTTGGATTTGAAATGGGGTGATTTTGAAGTGATTTATGTGGGTTTGTTTTGGGTATATGTTATATATGTTTGGGATATGATTTTTGAAGTGTTTTATGTGGGTTTTAGTGGGTTATGATGTTGTTGTTGTTGTAGGAAAGTTTGGGTTCGAATGGTTTAAGATGGAGCTTGAAAAATGCTCAAAAATGGTGAAAAATCGCGCACCAGCAGGTGGCGATCGATCGCCTGAAATGAGGCGATCGATCGCCGAAGGCCAGTAGCCATTTCGCGTAGCAGGCGATCGATCGCCTCAAATGAAGCGATCGATGGCCGTAAGGCAAAAAGTGAGGCGATCGATCGCCTCGAGTAGCGATCGATCGCCACTGTATAAAAGTGGAAAATGATGATTTTTGTTGAATTTTTGGTATTTGGCTATTGTTTAGCTTCTAATATCAATTTGTATGGTTATGTAGAACCATCCCAGGTACCCACAACTTCACGGAGATAAAGTTCTACAACTTCTCAATTTTTGGAATTAAGGTACGTAAGAAACGTACGGGCATCGGATGGTAAACCGTACTCCTACATAAGTTGTTTATGATGATGATTATGATAAGTAAGTTTATGATGATGATGTTTATGATGATGATTGTGATAAATAAGTTTATGATGATGTTTATGATGATGATTATGATAAGTAAGTTTATGATGATGATTGTGATAAGTAAGTTTATGATGATGTTTATGATGATGATTGTGATAAGTAAGTTTATGATGATGATGTTTATGATGATGATTGTGATAAGTAAGTTTATGATGATGTTTATACGGGGTTTATTTAATGATACGATGTTTGTGATATGGTAAGATGCCACACGATAGGGTAAGATGCACATATGGTAAGATGACATACGATAGGGTAAGATGCCCACAGGGTAAGATGCCCATATGGTAAGATGCCATACGATGTTCACGATATGGTAAGATGCCATACGATAGGGTAAGATGCCCATATGCACGAATGTGAATCAGGTCAACAGAAAGAAGTTAATGAATAACCAGCAAGTCTACTTAACCAAGATTTCATGCATTTACTGTTATGTTTCTTTTATGATGTTAAGTAAAGATGTGTATGCTCATGATGTGTTGTCCCTGTAGGTGCACTTTTGGACGGAAGGCTCAGGGTCGGGTTGAGACAGTGAGCTATGAGGAGCATGAAAGAAAATAGGATACATGATTTTTGGGATAGTCTCTACTCTAGGAGTAGTATAATTCTATCGCTTTAACATTCATTTTGAGAATGTAATTAATTAAGTTTTTGAAACTTCATATTTTGGCCTGTAATCTTATTAGCTCAAAGCTACAACCGGAACCCTAAGACATTATTAATACATCTTTAGTCCATTATATGTGTTTAAGATGATGTTAAGATAGGAAGACCCTACACTATCCTTGGAGCCCGTAAGGCCAAGAAGACTCGTGAAGCGTGTTGTGCTCGTGAAGAGCTTTGTGTACTCGGGAAGAGTTGTATTGTGGCTAACTTGGAGCCCTCAAGGCCAAGATCATTTGTTCTAGTGGAACCTCGGTTGGAGGTTATCTAACCGGGAAGAGGAGACGTATGAATTTATTTACTTCTTCTTTGTATTTATTTATCGATTGACTTAAGCCTTCCGCAAGCGCACACTCTTTTATTTTTGCAAACTCATTTAAAAAAGTTAAAGTTGCCAAGGAATCTCATTCACCACCCCCCCCTCTCCCCCTCTTCGATTCTAACAATTTACAATTATGATAGTAATTACATATGAAATTGACGAGTATAACATTGAATTATTTGTTATTTATCTATAAAAAACAATACAAAAGTTCTTGTTATGATAAAAAAAAGTCAATAATGTGATTTGTCACTATCAATTTAAATAAGAAACAAATGTCAGTAAAGTTATTTTTATGATTTCATTGATTAATCATATATATATTAAATTAGAAGTTATTAATTTATATAATATAAAGTTAGTGAATTATCAATTCAAATCAGTATAAGTAAATTATTAAAAGATTTTATTAATTAATCAAATATTACATTATCGAGTTTCTACTGTAAGTCATATTGTGATAAAATCAAGACAGTAGCTTAGTGCTAAGAAGCTGTATATACATGTTAGAGGTCAAGAGTTCGAATCTTCATCAATACACTTTAATTTTAAATAATAAATAATTTTTAAAAAAACCCGTGCGAACCGCCTGTTAGAACCGTCGGTTCGACGGGTTTCCGACCCATGAACCGTAACAGGCCCGTATAGTGACGGGTCAGTTACGGTTCGGAACCGTCGAACCGGGTCAACGATTAACCATCCCGTTGACTTGGTTATGGTACGAGCCGAGCCGTGGTTATTTAATAACCGCGGTCATGTCTAGGTGGGGGTTCTCTTCTATTTTTATATTTTCCTGTGTTTAAAAAGGCACTTCGAGTGAGAGGGGAAGATTGGGGGGGAAAGTGGGCTGCGCAGCAGCTGGTGTTTGGTGTTGTATGATTGAATATTTTTGTCGAGCATTAATCATGGAATTTTCAAGTGGACAGTGAATAGTGGACAATGGGCAGTATATTAAGAATATGTTTGATTTGCATGATAGGTTTTAATAATCTAAGGTATAGTTTTTTTCTATTTTAATTTTTATATAAACTTTAGGTTAATTTTATCACATGTTTGTTTTGATTTTAAACAAAGATGACCACATCATATTTATCACACTTTAATCACACTTTCAAGCAAATTTACATATATATCATTTCCTTTCAAAAATTTCAATTTACTTCCTATAACATAATTCCAATAATAATAATACTAATAATAATAATTATTATTATTTATTTATTTATTTATTATTATTATTATGATTATATATATATATATATATTTAATATTGTTGTATAAGTTCATTCCATACCGGACCAGGCCGGAATAGGGTTATTTACATTCTCAAGGGGTAAATATATATTATTATTTTTTATTAATAATAATATATATTATTATGATTATTTAACAATAACAAAAATTATCATTATTTATTATATAATGTTTATATTATTTTATATTATATATATAATTATTATTATTTATTTATTATATATATATATATATATTAATAATAAATATATAATAATTACGATAAATAAAGAAAATAGTGTTAATATTATTATATTATATATATATATATATTTTATTATTATATATACAATAATAGTGGGGGTAATTTAGTCACTATACCAAACTATAATTGACAACACTATATTATTTTAAACCATCTCATAATTTTAATCTTTATCATTATATTATCCTTACCTTATCACTCACGTCAAACGGTACCTAAAGATTAATTTTTAATCCCATGTTTGGTTTGCATGATTAAAAAAAAGTTATCACATAATGTTTTATCCAATTTTGTAGCAAAATAACTTATATATAATTTCCCATCTTTTTTTACTATTTTAAAATTTGAAACTCCCATAAAAAATTCCAACTTATTTCCTACGACTTAGTTTCAAATTTTGAAATTCCCTCTGAAATTTAAAATTCTCGACAAAAATTCACAGTGGATGGAAAAAGATATAGAATCTGATGACCACTAGTTTATTCTCAATATACATCTCAGCCGGGATGTTATACGAGAAATATCGAGCATAATTTGCAGCTTATAATGATCCAGGATCTGGAATATGCACTGCCAAACGAGACATCTTCCCTAAAGAAGTTGGTGAGAAATTACAGGGCATTGCCGGAAGAGACTTTTCCAAGCGGATTCTTATTCTTAATGAGGAGTCAAGTCAGCGGAAATAATAATCGGAGGAGGAGGCGGTACCCCCTGGTACAAAGTCAAGACTCTACCTATTTATTTCCATGATACATGAGCTGATATGCTGGTATGAAATAATTTCCTACAAACATTCAGGCGGTTCACACAGGAGAACGAGACACGAAGGCTTATTTTCACAACCCTTTGTGACTATAAGATTATTGTCCAGAGACTAAGGGAGGCATTTCTCAAAAAATTTCCCATTAGTTTTCGCAGCAAGCGTGGTGATGAAGGAAAACTTCGACACCCAAAGATGAAGGATCAGTGAAAATTTGGCGAAGCGATTCTTCAACTTAGACAACAGGGAACTGGTCAAAACAAAAAAAATGACTTTTGATGGAGGAAAACTTCGACACCCTACTGTTACTGAAGAAGGCATTACATGACGAGGTTCTACAACCTGGCGCTACTTTCGAAGAGCAGATTACTCTAGAGGAAGTGAAATGAAGATTCAGAGGAACTACAATGAGGATCCCTGGCATTGTGGGACAGAAACGAACTTAAAGCATCTTTGAAGGTGAAAAGCTGGAAAGGAAAATGAGTTCGTGAGATACAAACCGATCCCCATGAACCAGGTAGATAGGAAGGATATGCATATGATACTTAAGGAACTTCTTGACCTTAAGTTAATCTCAGCAGTTGTTTCTCCATACAGCAGTCCGGGATTTCTTGTTCGTAATCATGGAGAAATAAAAAGAGGAAAACCAGGACTGGTGATCAACTATAAAGGGATCAACGAGATCTTGAAATTTGATAGATACTATATCCCGACTAGAGAACATTTGCTTAATTGTATAAAAAATACCAATGTGTTTTCTAAGTTCGATTGCAAGTTTGGATTCTACCAGATTAAGATGGAGGAAGCAAGCAAAAAGTTTACAGCATTCTCCACACCACAAGGACACTATATCTGGAATGTCATGCCAATGGGCATGGCAAATGCTCCCCAGATATATCAGAGGAAAATGGATAATCTTTTCAAAGATTATTTCAGTTTCATGTTCGTGTATATTGACGACATGCTCATTGCGTCAAAAAACATGAAAGCACATCTTAAACATTTGGAAATCTTTTCAGATGTTTGCTACAAGGAAGGGTTAGTGCTATCTGAAAAGAATACGGTAATTTCTACAAGACAGATCGAGTTTCTTGGGATTGAAATTGATGAATCTGGAATCATCCTTCAAAAACACATTGTTGAGAAGGTGCAATGATATCCTGATGATCTCAAGGATTTGAAGCAGCTTCAGAGTTTTCTTGGAGTTGTTAATTTTGCTGGAATGTTTATCAACAATCTGGCAATGCATAGGAATGTGTTCAGTCCACTACTCAAAAAAAAAATGTTAAGTTTGAGTGGAATGAAGATCATCGACAAGCTGTCAAACAGCTTAATGAGGTTTCTAGGCAACTACAAAAGCTTGCAGTTCCAAATGACGATGATGAACTGGTATTATACACAGATGCCAGCGATCATTGGTGGGCAGCAGTTCTCATGAAAGCCACACCAGATGGAGAAATGACATGTCGATATTACAGCGGTTATTTACAGACAGTGAAGCGATCCGGTGGCATATCAATGAAAATGAGTTCTTTGCAGTCCGAAAGGTCTTTAAAAAATTGGCACTATTTTACTTGCAAAGAAATTTATCTTGAAATATGATAATACAAGTCTTTTCTGAAAAATAAAAATTGAATCAAAACCAGGAAAAAGGCTAGACTTTTAAGATGGCAGGCTGAATGGTAATATTATGATTATGATATTATCATTGTGAAATCTGATAAAAATGTTCTTGTAGATTTTTTGACACGAGATAGAGGGACACGTTGCTAGCGATACCCTCAAACGAGTTATGCATCTAAGGGAAAACCTGGAGATCATTGAAAGAGATTTTGGGACTCTTTGTCTCAATGTTGAGGTCGCAGGACGACTACAACAGGCAGATCGGGACCTAATTTTCGGTCATATACGAGTATGTCTTCAGGCCCAGGAAAGCTTGTTCGAGACCTATCCTCCAGGCCGCATCTCCAACGGTACAAAAAGGAATGTTTAAAGAATGTGACTCATCTAACCCAGAAGCAAGAGATTCTCATACCCCTGTCACACTGTCACAGTGCTGCAGATGATGCATCCTTGAGGTTGTCACATAATCTATATATGTTAATAGTATTCCCTTCCCTCTCCCTCTCTCGATCGCGATTCCTTAGCAGCTGCCACAATCGATTTCAAGGAAATTATGGGAGATTTTGACAAGGTTTGTGTGTGTATAATCTCGTCTAATACGTTAATTGCCTTTCTTCTCTTTGAGTATTTCATTGTTTTTTGTTGGAGTTGATTGTGGTTTGGGAAGAGGAGGGCACGGTTTACCAGCTTCTGCCATTGGTAAATTTCGTGTCTTGTTTAAATGATTTTGCTTCTTGTGGGTTGTGTTCTTTATTAATTAAGCCATGATTTGAAAGCTTGAATCGATTTTTCCAGCTACATTTTGTCTCCATATTACTGTGTGGGGAATGTTTCTTTTACAGTTTATATTTTGATGTTTGAGTTGAATTTCTTGCTAGGTGGCTGCTGAAATTAGGATGAGTTAGACTGAATGTATTGAACCATTGTGCGTGAGTGTGGAGTTGTGTGTGCGTGTGTACGTGTAGTGCTGTGGGTGTATTCGGTGTGTGTGTGTGTTAATATGTAAAAGTGCATGTTCAGCGTGTATATATGTGTGTATTTCGACATATATGTGCGTATGTGTGGTCAAACAGTGGGTACACGAGTATTTGAGCGCTGCGAGGTCTGTGTTTGAGTCGCTGTGGGCGTACGTGGAAGATTCAACACTGCCCCTCGTATTCTTGCTATAGAAAGTACATTTTGGCTTTTGTTTGTGTGGATTATTAATAGTCCAAGTTTAAATGGAATCTAGTTTTTATATAGTAGATAATATTGAATAAAGCCGTACAAACCAAATTATTGTGGCAAGAGAAAATAATACTGGTTATATTTATTTATAGATAGAACCACGTCATTGGCTTATTGAATTATTGATTTTTCTAGAAGTGATTTTGAGATATCGAATTAATTCAGATCCTTCACAAATTTCCAGACAAAAGGGTGGATAACTTAACTTGAACTGTCGACGATAATATACGTAGTGACGTACGAGCATGTATGTCACAAAGTAATTACATATAGATATAGATACATATATTGATATGTATGAAATGTAAATGTAAGTAATAAGATATGCCAGTTGAGTTTGATACTTTTGATATGTCGAATATGTATATGTAAGTAACTAGAGATGTGGATGAATCCGATGCCCATGGCATGTCGGTTATGAGAAAAAATCCTTGAGAATTGTTGGAGTTGACAGACATATGGGCCTCTGATATGTTATTAATCACGAATAATCGGGAAATAACGAATTCTTGAATTATTAATATGTATATATCTGTGATGAGTAGTATGTTTTAAATAACGATATTAAACTTGATGAATATTAATCTGTGAAATTGTGAGAACATGCACAATTAGAGATCTAATATATTGATAGCCACGAATGAGCAAGATGTGACTATTTGTTGAATTATCAATTATTCTCGGTGGTGATTATTATGTTCAATAATGATATTTAACCTGGGTGATTATGAAATTGTGAAATTATGAAACATGAACTGTGCAAAAAGGCTTATTTTGGTTCAACTTATTCAGGTAGTATTCTTTATAGATTTCCAATAGTTTTATTATATTGCATTACAATTTTATATATAGATATGACTGAAAGTATTATATTTGTGCTTGCTCACCCTTTGCAGGGGTTGTTTCTGTTGAAACATGTGAAACATATATAACGTTGTCCCTGGAAAGTATGCTTGAGCCTCGTTGGATATCATTGTGTGCTGAAACATTGCACCATTATCGGTAGATGAGGGAGTGTGATTTATTTAAGTAGATTTATACCTATTTATTTATGGCTCGTCTGTGAGCACTCTGATGCATGTATATGTGATAGGGTTGATTATTACGCGTATTTGGGCTTTGATTTATATATATTTTCATGTAGATTTCGTGAAGATGTTATGCTTTTTGGTATTTATTTGATTGTTTCAGGAATCTAGGTGGAATGTGGAAGAATTGAGCTACACGGAAGAAAACGGATCAAATCAAGCCAATAAATGACGAATTTGAGTTTTGACATTGTCGATCAATCGGAACAAGAGCTCGATCGATCGACGAAGGCAGAAGTTTTGGCCAACAATTTATTTCAGAGCTCGATCGATCGGAATCAGCAGCTCGATCGATCGAGAGAGGCAGAGAGTTGGCAAGAAATTGTGAAGAAAGCTCGATCGATCGGACACTTCCAACTCGATCGATCGAGCGACGCAGAGAAATTCAGAGACGGAAGCTGAAGGCACTCGATCGATCGAGACGTAATGACCGATCGATCGAGATGCAGAATTTTCTGAAAATAAAACTCTTGATTTGGTCTGATTTTTGGAAACGCTTCCATATCTTCCCTCCTCTATAAATAAGGAAAAGAGGCACGAAAATTAGGACCCCTATTCTGAAGAATAATCAGACCTAAATATTCTTAGCCGCCTTTCATCCTCCCGGAACAAAAGAAGGTTGAAGAATCCTTTGAAGTGCAAGGAAGGAAGCGAGAGAAGAACGATCGTTCAACGCACGGAGTCGCTCCTACGTTTATCGTATTTCTAAACTCTAGATTAATTTGATTTTCATATTTAGTTGATGTTTTTGAGGTTGAGGGACGATTAAATATCTATTTGAATTTAATCTGGTTTATTCTATCAATTTTAAGTAATTTTGTGTTTGAATCTTTGATTTGGTTGTGTTTGAGTGAATTAATATCTTTTGTTCATGACTTATATGATTCATGCTATCAAAGCCTAGATACCTTTGATTGAATTTGTGAATTACAATTGAGATCGAGAGATAAAATTGTAATACGCTCAAACAATTCATGTTGAATGTTTAAGATTAGATCGAGAGATTAAATCACATACGTGGTCACTTTACATTGAAAGATTTAAAGATCAACGGTTTTCATAGAGATTTATTCGGTTTTAAATTGGTTTAAGTGAACGAGAGTTACTTGTGTCAATTTATAGCTAGTTTCAATACAGCTCGAGAGAGTGTATTGATTATATTCGGAAACCCGCCACCTTAAGAATTGATTGATAAGGAATTGTTTTAACAAACAAATCATTGACGATGCACATTTGAACGAACATCTTGATAGATTTCTCGAGCGGGATTCCTTCGCATCTTCAAAGGAGTTGTGTTAGTTTTGAGTTTTTTAATTCTTTAGTTTAAGTAGTTATTTAATCATCTTTTTCGTAGGCTAAATATAATTTGACTAATTTTATTTGGTATTTATACGTTAGTCCCTGTGTGTTCGACATCCTTTCTTATATAACACTATACTAAAACTTGACACCGTGCACTTGCGGTAGAATCGCTACACTGAGAAATTTCCTGTTTAAAAAATAAGTGATCAAGTTTTTGGCGCCGTTGCCGGGGATTAACTTTAGTAATATCATACTAGGTTCTTTGGCTGTAATTTAACCAGTGTTTTTGTTTTGTTTTCTAAATTATCGGAAAAAAAGAGAGTTAAATTATATTTTGGTTTTGTTTTATTTGTCTTGTGAGGTACTTGGAGATGCTACATCAACAAGCCTTCACAAGCTTTGCCCAACAATGTTTCGAGCCGTTCTATGCTGTTTGGGAGAGATTCAATGAATTGGCCAACACATTCCGGTATCACAATTTTTCGAACTATACTCTCGTGCACTGTTTTTTCAAAGGGCTGGATGCACAGACACGAGAATGGGTCTTGAGCGGAGCACTGGTGACTGGGAGTCCCCTGGTTGATAGAGAAGAGAACAATGTGGTGCACCTGTTCAATGATATGGCGGACTTCGATCATCACTGGCATTGGAATCCTTCACTGCAGGGTTGGAGCCACCAATACCCACCGGAGCCTCACTACCCTATTGATACGCCACAACCATTTGAACATCGCGAAGAGAGGAGAGATAGTCCTGCAGATGTCACAACTCAGTTAGAGGATACCTTAGTAAGATTCATGGCATCAACTGAGAACAGTTTGGAGTGCCAAACCAACTCTATGCGTCACCTGGAGCAGCAAATGGCGGTCCTCATGGAAATAATTTCAACTAGCTGCCAGGAAGAAGAGACGAGAGCTACAAATCAAGAGGCGACAAATCGAGTTTGGTTATATGATGATGATCACTCAACCAACCAAGTTTGGGGGAGTGATCCTCCTAGTGTGGAAGATTCAAAGGAACTTAAGCCTCTTCAAGAGATTGAGCATACTTCAGAGATGTCATCCGAGGAGTTCCCATATGAAGATGAATCGAGTGTGATGTTGGAGAAGGAAGAGACTTGCAAAGATTCTGATTTATGTACATCGATGGAGACATGTTCTATGCCATATGTGGATCCGTATTTTCCATCGATGCCAACTTCACCGCTCTACATCCTGAAAGAGATAAAGCCGAGTCAAGAATCATTCTCCCATTCCTACCACTTCAAGATGAATGTTGTTGGAGCGACGAGCTTACACTGCTACAATCTTGTCAATCTTGAGGGCATATTGAATGAAGACCCATTATTGGTATCATACGATACTTACTATGGGCGGCAGCCGCTCTTTGATGGTTGCTTCTGATGGTCAAGCCGAAGACCAAAAATCAACGCTTCTTGGGAGGCAACCCAAGCATATCCTTTTGTTATTTAGTTTTGTTTTATTTTTCAGTTTTCATTTTAGTTTTGTTTATCTCTCAAGTCGAATATTTTACCATATGCATTCTTCTCTTGCTAGGTACTTGGTTGGAGCGATGAACCCCTACAACAGTGGAGCTTTCAAAAGCAAATCTTCATCAACCCTCATGCAAGCGTCTTGATCAGGGGAGTTCACTTTTTCCCTTTAGATTATT
The DNA here is from genome assembly GCA_907163345.1 of Haberlea rhodopensis. Lineage (NCBI taxonomy): Eukaryota > Viridiplantae > Streptophyta > Magnoliopsida > Lamiales > Gesneriaceae > Haberlea > Haberlea rhodopensis. The sequence goes on along the minus strand of CAJQUN010000433.1, from coordinate 153,000 downwards.
TTAAACATTGAAGGCAATGCATGTACTAAGTTTGGGGGGGTGTTTACTGGTTTCTACTGATTGTCTTGTGTTACTTCCTTCCATGACTAATCTAGCATGAGATTGCATGAGATTAGGTAATGGGCATATAAAAAAAAATTATCTTGAAAATGGGTTCATCATTTAGAAATAATGAATTAGACTTGCAATGATATTACATGATGATATTAATCCCCATCTCAACTTAAGTCGTGAAGATTTTGACTTGTTTGTGAATATCTTAGGTTAAGTTAATATTTCAAAAATTGAGGAATATTTTGAGCACTTTTGGCTCATGATTGAGTGAATTGTATATTGGAACAATTTTGTTAGCTATGATTTGTCTTGAGGATTTGAAACACTTTAGAACTTATTTGAAAGCACTTTGAGGCGAAATTTTATAGTTAGGAACTAGATTTGGAAATGATTTAGGCGATCTTTGGACCGTTTGAGCCTTTCAAGCTTACCACGTTGATATCAATCTCTAGTTCCCTAATTTGAGCCTAAATAATAAAAGAATGGAGTATGTTTAACATACTATTAGCCCCATTCAACATTTTTTGGCAACCTCATTATACCCACCTACTTGAGCCTAAATTGAAGATTTTTTATTTTGACCCTAAGGGAGTATAATGAGTCTCATTAGACGCACTTGAATTGCTAAACTTTGATGAGCTTATTGTTAAAAATTGATGAATGAGAAAAGAAAAAGATAGAAAGAGCCTTGAAAAAAAATTGAATAAATAAGACCCAAAGTGGCCAAGGCTAAGAAAAAGAAGAGAAGCTCAAAGTGTGCTAAAATTTTGAATCTTCAAAGATTATGCTCTCTTATTTGTATTTCCCTATCTTTTCTTTGAATCCAAACACCTAGGCCAAACATTACAAGCTTTAAAAGACTCCAAGTCTAGGGAATAACTACATTAGTGGAGAAGTGTTTGAAAAGTAGGCTTATGAAGTGTTTAAAAGTAAATCTTGACTTTGAATTTAATAGCACTATTTGATCCTAAAAGTATATATGAAACTCATGATTGACATGAACACACACGCATGTTCCGCTTTTGCGATTTATTGCTTGGCTTAGGAGAAAACACTTCTTGTTAATTTTTGGATAGACTTATTATTGAAGTGTTAGTGGGATTTCTGAGCTTTTACAATTGAGTTGCTAAGTTAATTCATTCAAGTATTGATGATGTTTGCTCGAGGACGATCAAGTCTAAGTTTGGGGGAGTTGACAGGGTTGATTATTACGCGTATTTGGGCTTTGATTTATATATATTTTCGTGTAGATTCCGTGAAGATGTTATGTTTTTTGGTATTTATTTGATTGTTTCAGGAATCTAGGTGGAATGTGGAAGAATTGAGCTACAAGGAAGAAAACGGATCAAATCAAGCCAATAAATGACGAATTTGAGTTCTGACATTGTCGATCAATCGGAACAAGAGCTTGATCGATCGACGAAGGCAGAAGTTTTGGCCAACAATTTATTTCAGAGCTCGATCGATCGGAATCACCAGCTCGATCGATCAAGAGAGGCAGAGAGTAGGCAAGAAATTGTGAAGAAAGCTCGATCGATCGGACACTTCAACTCGATCGATTGAGCGAGGCAGAGAAATTCAGAGACGGAAGCTGAAGGCGCTCGATCGATCGAGACGTAATGACCGATCGAGACGTAATGACCGATCGATCGAGACGCGGAATTTTCTGAAAATAAAACTCTTGATTTGGTCTGATTTTTGGAAACACTTCCATATCTTCCCTCCTCTATAAATAAGGAAAAGAGGCACGAAAATTAGGACCCCTATTCTGAAGAATAATCAGCCTAAATATTCTTAGCCGCCTTTCATCCTCCCGGAACAAAAGAAGGTTGAAGAATCCTTTGAAGTGCAAGGAAGGAAGCGAGAGAAGAATGATCGTTCAACGCACGGAGTCGCTCCTACGTTTATCGTATTTCTAAACTCTAGATTAATTTGATTTTCATATTTAGTTGATGTTTTTGAGGTAGAGACGATTAAACATCTATTTGAATTTGAATTGAATTTAATCTGGTTTATTCTATCCATTTTAAGTAATTTTGTGTTTGAATCTTTGATTTGGATGTGTTTGAGTGAATCAATATCTTTTGTTCATGAGTTATATGCTTCATGCTATCAAAGCATAGATACCTTTGATTCGAATTTGTGATTTACAATTGAGATCGAGAGATAAAATTGTAATACGCTCAAATAATTCATGTTGTATGTTTAAGATTTAGATCGAGGGATTAAATCACGTACGTGGTCACTTACATTGAAAGATTTAAAGATCAACGGTTTTCATAGAGATTTATTCGGTTTTAAATTGGTTTAAGTGAACGAGAGTTACTTGTGTCAATTTATTGCTAGTTTCAATACATCTCGAGAGATTGTATTGATTATATTCAGAAACCCGTCACCTTAAGAATTGATTGATAAGGAATTGTTTTAACAAACAAATCATTGACGATGCACATTTGAACGAACATCTTGATAGATTTCTCGAGCGGAATTCCTTCGCATCTTCAAAGGAGTTGTGTTAGTTTTGAGTTTTTTAATTCTTTAGTTTAAGTAGTTATTTAATCATCTTTTTCGTAGGCTAAATATAATTTGACTAATTTTATTTGGTACTTATACGTTAGTCCCTGTGGGTTCGACATCCTTTCTTATATAACAATATACTAAAACTTGACACCGTGTGTGATGCCCCGAAATTAATTATATGCAATTTGGGCATTAATTATGTTTATATGATGAATTATGTTGATAATTGATTTATGTGTTGAAATTAATTATCGTGTTGAAATGCTAATCACATGATAGGCGTGACCCGGGGTTGCATTTCAGGGTGCATGTTATGCATGTTAGAAAATGAGGTGTTAACATGATTTAATTATGTTGATTGTTAATTATGAGGAAATCATGATTTTAGTGGAAGTTGATTGCATTTTTGTAAATGCTTGTAAAAATACCATGTTGGAGTATTTTATTAATCATGTTAAGTTTGGGGTGCAATTTTAATTAATCCACAACCCCTTTTAACCCTTTACCCATCACTTTAACCCCACTTTATCCTTACTCTTTTAAAAATCCCCAATTCACTCTCAAACCCTACCCATTTCACTATTTTCGAGTTTGAGCAAAAGTGGAAGGAGAAATCTTCACAAAACCTTTGTTTGTGAGATTTATTGTAGGATTTGGAGTCCTTAAGAGGTATCGAACCCTTCCTAAAGTTTTTATGATGTTTGGTGTTGAAATGGGTTAGCTTTTGGTGTTTTATGTGGGTTTGTTTTGGGTATATGTTATATATGTTTGGGGTATGATTTTTGAAGTGTTTTATGTGGGTTTTAGTGTGTTATGATGATGTTGATGTTGTAGAAAAGTTTGAGTTTGAAGGGTTAGAAGTAGAGCTTGAAAAATGCTCAAAAATGGCGAATTTTCGATGTACAGGGATTGGCGATCGATCGCCCATTTTTGGCGATCGATCGCGAGCCAGCAGTAGGCTCCAGAACCATTTGGCGATCGATCGCCACTTTTGGGCGATCGATCGGCGAGGTTGGCGATCGATCGCGCCAAAAGTGGCGATCGATCGCGCCAAAAGTGGCGATCGATCGCCGAAGGCACAAAAAGTCAGCAAAGGGCAGTGCGATCTCGCGATCGATCGGGGCATCTCAGCGATCGATCGCGAGTCACACAATTATGTGTTTTTGTTATTTTTGTGGGATTTTTGGATATTTGTCTATATTTAGCTTCTAATATCGATTTGTATGGTTATGTAGAACCATCCCAGGTACCCACAACTTCAAGGAGATAAAGTTCTACAACTTCTCCATTTTGGAATTAAGGTACGTAAGAGACGTACGGGTATCGGACGGTAACACATTCCTAAACTATGACTATGCATTGATGCATAAGTATTTATGATGTTTATGATGATGATTATGATAAGTAAATTATGATGATGATGTTATGATGAAAGATGATGATGTTTATAAGATGATGATGTTTACAAGATGATGATGATTATAATATGATGATGTTTATGAGATGATGATGCTTATAAGATGATGATGTTTATAAGATGACGAGGTTTATGATATGATGATGATGATGTATGTTTAACATTGTTATGAAGAATGGTTGAATGTCCGGTGGTTTTATGGGCAAGCGAGGAAGGTACTTGCCGCTCACATAACTAGCGAGGGGATACATCCGCTATCAAGGCGTAGCGAGGGGTATCATAATTCCGCTAAGCGAGGAGATACATCCGCTATCAAGGTGTAGCGAGGGGTATCACAATTCCGCTTTATGTCAAGCGAGGGGGGCCAATTGTGCCGCTGTCATAATAGAACCAGGACAGCTCCATTTCTAATTAACATTGTTGATTATGAGCTTATGAATGAAGTACGATTTTGATCATTATGTCTAGAACTAATGATTATATGCCTGACTATGTAACATGGACAACCAAAGAGGGTTAATGCGATTAACCAGGAAGTATATGTTACCAAATACTTTCATGCATTTATTTATATGCCATTACCTTATGATGTTAAGTAACGATGTACATGCTCATGATGGGTTGTTCCTGGTACACTTTTGGACTGAAGGGCCTAGGGTCGGGTTGAGGCAGTGAGCTAAGAGGAGCAAGATGGACATAGGATACAGGATTTTGATAGTCCCTACTCTAGGAGTAATGTAAATCTATAGCTTAAACATTCATTATTGAGAATGTAATTAATTAGCTTTTGGAAATTCTAACTTGGCCTGTAATCTTATTAGCTCAAAGCTACAATCGGCACCCTAAGAAGTTATAAATGCATGTTTAGTCCCTAATATGTTATTACGATGATGTTAAGGTAGGAAGACCCTACATTAGTGGTATCAGAGCCAGGTTAGATAACCCGGGAATGAGTGAAGGGTAGCCTTAGCAATAAGTTAGCTAGGTGCTCACTTTTAAACATGTTTGTGCATAAGTTGCATATGAAGGATATAATGTTACACTAACATGGTTGATTATCTAAAGATGTATTATATGAACTACTTTTGGGTATTGTTGTTAACAATTGTCTTGCAGTATGGCAGCGAATGTGGAAGTGGGTGACGCTGTGAGTATCAACGCAAGTGCCGGACGTACGAATCCCCTACCCCCGCCAGCCTTTGGCGAAGAACCGTCTGAGCAGCAATTACTGCCTGGGGAACTGAGCTTGACTCAATTTCTTGCATACCGACCTCCGACATTTGAAGGAACGGAGACAGGGGAACAGGCAGAAGAGTGGTTGGAAAGAATAGAGCAAATATTTGTGGCAGCTCCTTGTGCTAAGACAGCCTGGATCACACTAGCGGAGTTCCAGTTGGCCAAGAAGGCGTTGATGTGGTGGAAGACCACAGTAGTAGAGCAAGAGGCTCAAGGTCATGAAGTTAATTGGAAGCTGTTCAGAACTCGGTTTCTGACCCGCTATTTCTCAGCTGCTGCACGGCAGGCCAAGGAAGATGAATTCACTAACCTCAAGCAAGGTAACATGCCGGTGTCAGATTATGCTCTCCAATACTGTTCCTTGCTCAGATATGTGCCTCACATCGCCACAAGTACTCAAGCAAAGATGAGGAACTTCATGAAAGGCTTGAGGCCTGAACTGTATGACAGGGTGGTCACTTATGACCCTGCTTGTTTTGATGATGCACTTACAAGGGCTGAGTTAGCCGAACTGGGAGTTGGTGCATATCCTGATGCCGTGCCACCTCCAGCACCCCCTCAGAGGTCCACTTCTGACAATTTGAAACCAAGGGGTGATCAATTCAAGCCAAAGGGGAATACTTCGACTTCGAGATTCAGTGGAAGAGGCCCGAGAATCGTTGGATAGGAAACCGTAAGAATAACGCCCCATCAGGAAGAGGCCAGTCTCAGGGAGGCAGGTTTGGGGAGGTTCAGTGCTCTCTTTGTGGGCAATCACATATGACCAAAGACTGCGTAGGTTGCTATGTTTGTGGCAATAAGGGCCACTTTGCAAGGCAGTGTCCCAATCGGGAGGGACAACAGAACTCTGTGGGGAGGCCTGCAGACAGAGCAGTGCAGCACAGGCCACCGTTTGTACCAAGGCAGCATGGAGGTCAGCCTATGGGGCCACCTCAAGGGCAGGTTTATGCATTGACAAGGGAGCAGGCTACAGCGGCTCCGGAAGAAGTGATAGCAGGTACATATCTTTTATTTATGCACCCTGCTTTTATATTGATAGATACAGGTGCGCCACACTCTTTTGTGTCAACAAGTTTTGTTGAAAGGTACCACATATGCACTTCTCCGTCGCCCACGCCTCTAGTAGTCTCGACACCCGCTGGAAGAAGTTTGATTGCTGATCGGATTATCTATGATGGCCTCATTTATTTTGAGGATAGCAAGCTAAGGTCAGATTTGATTGATCGGGGAATGTCAAATTTTGACTGCTTTGTGAGTGTTGATGTTCGGAAGACAGCTTTCAAGACTAGATTTGGGTACTATGAATTCTTAGTCATGACCTTTGGGGTGACGAATGCCGCAACTGTGTTTACGAGTCTGATGAACAAGGGGGTTCCAGCCGTATTTGGATCGGTTCGTCATTGTTTTCATTGACGATGTACTTTTTTTACTCCCGAACTGAAGAGGGACACGTAAAGCGCTTGAGGGCAGTACTCCAGATCCTTAGGGATCATCAGTTATATGCAAAGCTCAGTAAGTGCGAGTTTTGGTTGAGCAGTATGCTGTTCTTGAGTCATGTTATGTCTAGCTGAGGGATGTCTGTAGATCCCAAGAAGGCTGAGGCTGTGTGTTGATGCAAGATAAGCACGTGGTGACTTATGCTTCGAGGCAGTTGAAGCCTCATAAGACGAGATACCCAGTTCATGATCTGGAACTGGCGACCATCATTTTCGCCTTGAAGATTTGGCGGCATTATCTATATGGTACTTCATTACCATTTTTCGGACCATAAGAGCCTGAAGTTTCTATTCACTCAGGCTGAACTGAATATGAGGCAAGGAAGATGGATGGATTCACTCAAAGATTTTGATTGTGAGATTGAGTACCATCCTGGTAAAGTAAATTTGATAGCAGACGCCTTAAATCGGAAGGTGAAGAGTACTATTGAGGACGCTATGTGTTTATCACGATAATGACTTCTTATTGCCATCTGGGCTATGATTTAGATGTGGACACGTCGCCGGTGCGAGTGTCAACCTTGTTGGCTGAGCCGGACATATTTGAGACTATCAGGAAAGCCCAGAGATCGGATGATGAGGTTCATAGATGGTCATTGATAGTACTTCGAGGGCAACCATCAAAGTTCAGAATAGCAGAAGATGATTCCTTAAGGCTGGGCAACCGATGGGTAGTCCCAGAATCACCAGAGTTGCGTAGAGGAATATTGGAACGAGCTCTCAGTAGCCGATTCAGTATCCACCCAGGAGGAAGAAAAATGTATAAGGACCTAAGTGGTCAGATCTGGGGGAGACGCATGAAGCGTAATGTTATGACCTTTGTCAAGATGTTTAATCTACCAGCAGGTTAAGGCAGAAAGGCAGAGGCCTGGTGGCGAGCTGAAGAGCTTGGAGGTACCTAAGTGGGAGTGTGAGCACATATCTATGGACTTCGTGACCCACTTGCCAAGGACGGCCTCAGGATTTGATGCGTTTTTGATGATCGTAGATAGGCTGACGAAGGTGGCTCACTTCATCCCTTATCGTGTGTCTTTCACGAACCTAAAGATGGCCCAATCATATGTGCGGGATGTGGTGAGGATGCATGGGGTTCTAGTCTTGATTTTGTGTCTGACAGAGACCCAAGGTTTACTCCACATTTCTGGGAGGGTCTCCAGACAGCATTGGGCACAGAAGTAAGACTGAGTACGGCCTATCACCCTCAGACAGACGGCCAAACAGAGCGTACCATTCAGACGCTCGAGGACATGTTGAGGGCATGTATTTTGGAGTTTGATACTTCGTGGCAAGATTCAGTGCCACTAGTAGAGTTCTCTTATGATAACAGCTATCAGGTGAGCATTCAAATGGCTCCTTTTGAAGCTCTGTATGGACGACGATGTAGATCACCGCTGTATTGGGAGGACTTGGCTAGTAAAGCGGTCGGAGGACCGGATATGATAAAGGTTATGGAAAGAAAGATTAAGTAGATACGCCAAGGAGATGGAAGCGGCCCAGGATAGGCAAGCTGCCTATGCCAATAAGCGGCGACGACCGCTGGGATTTCAATTAGGAGACAAGGTCTTCTTGAAAATCTCACCCTTCAAGGGTGTAGTTCGTTTTGGTATGCGGGGGAAGTTATCCCTGAGAAATACGAGCCAGACCCGTCTCATGTATTGCAGCCTACTGAAGTGCAGTTGGATTCAGATGTATCCTGCGTTGAACGACCGGTCAGAATTCTGGATCGTGAGGATCACAGATTTACGAAGTAAAGTTATATAGATGATTAAAGTTCAGTGGGATCGTCGGGGTGTCGAGGAGGCTACGTGGGAGACGGAACGGCATATGATACAGCATTACCCAGAACTATTACTGGTATGATTTATGTTTAGTTTCATTTGGGTAAGTGCATGCGATTTCGAGGACAAAATCTTATAAGTAGGGGAGTAATGTGATGCCTCGAAATTAATTATATGCAATTTGGGCATTAATTATGTTTATATGATGAATTATGTTGATAATTGATTTATGTGTTGAAATTAATTATCGTGTTGAAATGCTAATCACATGATAGGCGTGACCCGGGGTTGCATTTCAGGGTGCATGTTATGCATGTTAGAAAATGAGGTGTTAACATGATTTAATTATGTTGATTGTTAATTATGAGGAAAGCATGATTTTAGTGGAAGTTGATTGCATTTTTGTAAATGCTTGTAAAAATACCATGTTGGAGTATTTTATGAATCATGTTAAGTTTGGGGTGCAATTTTAAATTAATCCACAACCCCTTTTAACCCTTTACCCATCACTTTAATCCCACTTTATCCTTACTCTTTTAAAAATCCCCAATTCACTCTCAAACCCTACCCATTTCACTATTTTCGATTTTGAGCAAAAGTGGAAGGAGAAATCTTCACAAAACCTTTGTTTGTGAGATTTATTGTAGGATTTGGAGTCCTTAAGAGGTATGGAACCCTTCCTAAAGTTTTTATGATGTTTGGTGTTGAAATGGGTTAGCTTTTGGTGTTTTATGTGGGTTTGTTTTGGGTATATGTTATATATGTTTGGGGTATGATTTTTGAAGTGTTTTATGTGGGTTTTAGTGTGTTATGATGATGTTGATGTTGTAGAAAAGTTTGAGTCTGAAGGGTTAGAAGTAGAGCTTGAAAAATGCTCAAAAATGGCGAATTTTCGATGTACAGGGATTGGCGATCGATCGCCCGTTTTTGGCGATCGATCGCGAGCCAGCAGTAGGCTCCAGAACTATTTGGCGATCGATCGCCACTTTTGGGCGATCGATCGGCGAGGTTGGCGATCGATCGCGCCAAAAGTGGCGATCGATCGCCGAAGGCACAAAAAGTCAGCAACGGGCAGTGCGATCTCGCGATCGATCGGGGCATCTCAGCGATCGATCGCGAGTCACACAATTATGTGTTTTTGTTATTTTTGTGGGATTTTTGGATATTGGACTATATTTAGCTTCTAATATCGATTTGTATGGTTATGTAGAACCATCCCAGGTACCCACAACTTCAAGGAGATAAAGTTCTACAACTTCTCCATTTTGGAATTAAGGTATGTAAGAGACGTACGGGCATCGGACGGTAACACATTCCTAAACTATGACTATGCATTGATGCATAAGTATTTATGATGTTTATGATGATGATTATGATAGTAAATTATGATGATGATGTTATGATGAAAGATGATGATGTTTATAAGATGATGATGTTTACAAGATGATGATGCTTATAATATGATGATGTTTATGAGATGATGATGCTTATAAGATGATGATGTTTATAAGATAACGAGGTTTATGATATGATGATGATGATGTATGTTTAACATTGTTATTAAGAATGGTTGAATGTCCGGTGGTTATTATGGGCAAGCGAGGAAGGTACTTGCCGCTCACATAACTAGCGAGGGGATACATCCGCTATCAAGGCGTAGCGAGGGGTATCATAATTCCTCTAAGCGAGGAGATTCATCAGCTATCAAGGTGTAGCGAGGGGTATCACAATTCCGCTTTATGTCGAGCGAGGGGGGCCAATTGTGCCGCTGTCATAATAGAACCAGGACAACCCCATTTCTAATTAACATTGTTGATTATGAGCTTATGAATGAAGTACGATTTTGATCATTATGTCTAGAACTAATGATTATATGCCTGACTATGTAACAGGGACAACCAAAGAGGGTTAATGCGATTAACCAGGAAGTATATGTTACCAAATACTTTCATGCATTTATTTATATGCCATTACCTTATGATGTTAAGTAACGATGTACATGCTCATGATGGGTTGTTCCTGTAGGTACACTTTTGGACTGAAGGGCCTAGGGTCGGGTTGAGGCAGTGAGCTAAGAGGAGCAAGATGGACATAGGATACAGGATTTTGATAGTCTCTACTCTAGGAGTAGTGTAAATCTATAGCTTAAACATTCATAATTGAGAATGTAATTAATTAGCTTTTGGAAATTCTAAATTGGCCTGTAATCTTATTAGCTCAAAGCTGCAATCGGCGCCCTAAGAAGTTATAAATGCATGTTTAGTCCCTAATATGTTATTACGATGATGTTAAGGTAGGAAGACCCTACACCGTGCACGCGGTAGAATCGCTACACTGAGAAATTTCCTGTTTAAAAAATAAGCGATCAATATGGTCTGTATAAATGTTTCGAAGTTTCCCTTTCAGTTGGTTGATTTATGTGCTTTTAATTTTGAGGAGAGTGGGCTTTAAGAATTGAGTATTGGGGAATTGTTTATGTTGTCGGTAATTGATTGCTGATATGAATATATTTATAATCTGTTGCTTCCTCGGTATATCCTATTTACGGGGAGATTCTGTTCAAATTTTTATAAAATCCCACGACATAACTAATATTTTGTGCTTATCAAATTGTTAATGATGAGTTATTACTGGAGGGTCTTACAAGAGAAGTATTGGAGTTATATTTTATCAGTGCAGCTCCTAAACCATCAAAAGACAGGCTTCATGGAAGCTTTTCATATCATCCAGCTCAGACAACCAGATTGTAACACCTTGAAAATTTTCAAGACCGCGTTACTAGAGGACGCATCAGTATTAGTTGGAGCAATAACAGAAAACAAAGTTTCAACTAGATGAGCATGGTGACTTTGGGTCTGTCTAACCGAGATGGACAAAGTCAAATTTCCATTCTTGCTGAATTTATGATTCTTGTTGAATTTATGACAATAACTACTACAGGATTTGCCGAAAAAATCTTCGAAACAAAGAGGAGAATTCTTTGGGAAAACAAGATTCCGACGAGTAAATAAACTTATCGGAAGTTCTGCAACATGGCACACATCGATCGATGGAAAAATCGGGTTTGCCATGCGTGCCCAGAACAGAAAGAGCCAGAGTACGGGAAAGGGTTCCGGCACAAGCCTGATCGATAGGAAGCAGGAAAAGACAAAAGACCTGCTAACAAGAGAGCATGTTTTCCTAAAGATCGGGGATTACAAAAATCAATAATGTAAAAGATTCCCCGACAAAGGAAAAAAGCGTGGACCATTATCGATAGTGGGTGACTATTAAACACACTCAGACAAAATAATGGACCACTGATAGGGTTGAATATTACGCGTTTTTATGCTATAATATGTATATGTTTTCGTGTTGATTCTTGGATAATTTTATGGTTTATGGTATATATTTCTCTATTTCAGGAATCAATGTTGAAATTCATAAAAGGGGAAGAAATCAAGCTAAAATCATGAAAAAATGAATAAAGTTGAAGAAGAGGAAGAAACCAGAATCCAAGACACATATTGCTCCTTTCTCCTCAAATTACTATATGTTCGAGCCATGTTTTGGAAATGTGGTCCATATAAAAGTTGTAGAACTTTCTCTTATCTTCGCGTGGACAGCTGATTCATCAAATTCGGAGTTTGTATGAGAAAGTTAGGGCCAAAATACAAAACTCGCCAGAAGCTGAAAAAGGCGAAGAAACTTACTGTGAAGGGCGATCGATCGAGAAACCATTTCGATCGATCGAGAAAGGCTGAAAACTGAGCGAAATTCTTACTGGAAGGCTCGATCGATCGGCCACTTTTTCGGATCGATCGGGACGATGAGTTTTCATAAAAATACCTTCCTTATAGAGTTTGTTTCCAACAAGGAAGTCCTTGATTCCCTTCCCCTATATATTACAAATGATTTTTACAACCAAAATATCAGATTTTAACCCTAGAACACTCACATCACAGCCTTCATCTCAGCCCCCCTTTCCTTCAATTCCACAAAACCACACGCCTCCTTTCTTCACTCTAACCTCACGCCTCCTTCACATGGCCAGCAGCCATTCACTCCACCATAACCTCCATCTTTCTTCCACTCTTCACCATCCATCATCACTCATCAACCCTTCACCCTATGTTTTGGAACGAGCCAACAAGATAATCGAAGAGCACGATCGAGAAAGAAGCGAGGAAGGATCGAGAATCAACGAAAGAGTCGACTTGGGAGTTTTCTTTTACTTTTCTATTATTGTTTTACATGAATAATTGGATTGTTGTGTTTTTGATGATTGAGAGATATCAATAACATAGTTTTTCCTATTGGTTTTGAGATTGAATTCATATATCTTCTAAGTGCATGTGTTATTGTTCTTAATGCTTTTGAAGGATTGATCACCTTTGAATGATATTTTATTATAATTGAGATCGAGAGATGAAATTATAATACGATATAATAATTCATGCCGGGTGTTAAAGATTGAGATCGAGAGATAAAATCACACACGAGTGATAGCTTTGGGTTGTTTAATCTAAAGTTAGTGGATTTCATAAATCGCATTCAATGTTAAATTGTTAATTAAGTGAACGAGAGTTACTAGTTGCAATTTGATGTTAGACTTAATATAGCTCGAGAGAGTATATTGAATAAATTCGGAAAACCCGTCACCTTAGAGATGTATGGAGAAAAGAATTGTAAGAGTTGGGTTAGGTGAATAATTGTCTTGATACTTACTTTTGGATTTTTCTCGTGATCGTCGACTATTTTGGTTGGATTATAGTAGCTTAATTTAGTTTAGTTTAATTATTAATTGATTATCGTAGGTTAAATATAGTTAAAAGAAATCTTATTTGGTAATTGCTTGTTAGTCCCTGTGGGTTCGACAATCCGTATCTTCCTATCTATACTAAAACTTGACACCGTGCACTTGCGGTCTAAAATCGCTAGATTGGAATTAATTGTTTAAAATAAAAGCGATCAAGTTTTTGGCGCCGTTTCCGGGGACTAACTTTAGTAATATCATACTAGGTTCTTTGACTGTAATTTAACCATTTTTTGTTTATTTATTTCGAAAAAAAAAATTTATATATATTTATTTTGTTTTTGTTTTGTTTGTCTTGTGAGGTACTTGGAGATGCTACATCAACAAGCCTTCACAAGCTTTGCCCAACAACGTTCCGAGCCGTTTTATGCAGCAGTGGGGAAGATTCAATGAATTGGCAGACACATTCCGGTATCACAACTTTTCGAACTATACTCTCTTGCAATATTTCTTCAACGGGTTGGATGCACAAACACAAGAATGGGTATTGAGCGGAGCACTGATGACTGGGAGTCCCCTGGTTGATAGAGATGAGGACAGTGTGGTGCACCTGTTCAATGATATGGCGGACTTCGATCATCACTGGCATTGTGATCCTTCGCTACAAGGTTGGAGTCACAATTACCCACCGGAGCCTCGCTACCCTATTGATACACCACAACCATTTGAACATCGCGAAGAGAGAAGAGATAGTTCTACAGATGTGACATACCTGAAATGATTAATTGCAATTTGGTGCATTAATTGTGTTTACAATGATTAATTATGTGGTAATTAATTATGTGTTGGAATTTATTTACCTTATGGAAATGCATGGTCATGTGGATAGGGTGACCCGGGGTTGCGTTTCAGGGTGCATGTGGTGCATGTTGGGTAAATATTATTGGAAGCATGATCTATTTGCCATTGGTAGCAATTGATTAGAAATCATGTGTTTAATTGATATTTGGTGCATTATGAGTAAATGCTTTGAAAGAATATAATGTTGGGGTGTTTTATACACCATGGAATATTTTGGCATGCTTTTAATTAATTAAAACCAACACCCTTTTTACCCCAACCCCACTCAATACACTCTCACTCTTACTTTACCAAAATCACCACCCAAACCCTTCCCCCCTTTCCATTTTCGAGTTGGAGCAAAAAGGTGGGGAGAAAACCTTCCAAAAGTCTTGATTTGTGAAGTTTATTGGGTGATTTGAGGTCCCCAAGAGGTATGGATGCCTCATTATCATTTTTATTGTGTTTGGTTTAGTTTTGGAAGGGTTTTTAATGATTTTGAAATGGGTTTTGTTGGGTTGTTGTGGTTTTGGTTAAGGGTTGGATTTATGGTTGTTTTAAGGTGTATTTTGGTGGTTTATGTTGATATTTATGTTGTTGGTTGGTTGGTTCAAGTGTTGGAATGGATTGGAATGGTTTTGAGGTGCAAAAATGGAGTTTTTCGGGTAACAGAGGTTGGCGATCGATCGCCCCTTTTCAGGCGATCGATCGCGCCCAGGCAGTGGGTTTTGCAAGCGTTTGGCGATCGATCGCCACTCTTGGGCGATCGATCGGCGCGGCTGGCGATCGATCGCGCCAAGGGTGGCAATCGATCGCCGAAGGGTGAAAAATGTTGGTCTCGGACAGTGAGGTTTGGCGATCGATCGCCGTGATGGGCGATCGATCGCGAAAGCCAAAATTTGGTATTTTTGGATTTTTTTGTAGGATTTTTGGGATTGGACTATTATTGGGTTCTAATATTGATTTGTGTGAATGTGTAGAACCATCCCAGGTGGCAACACAGCCAAGGCATTGAAGTCCTACCATATCCTACATTTTGGAAAGGTACGTAGTGGACGTACGGGCACCCCAACGGTACATGTATCTTATATACTTATTGTTTATGCATTGTGGATGCAAGTATATATGTGGTATTGCATAGTGGATGCAAATACATGTTATGCATGATGTTTATAGATGCATATGATTATTGGTGCATATCCCATGAGTCGTGGTCATCCCTTGATGATTTTAATGCTTGCCGCTATTTGGTTTGGTTCCGCTAAATGTGAAGCGAGGGGTGGGAGCGCCGCATGTCACATTTGAGCGTGGTTATCATATAGGACGAGGAAAGGGTATTTGCCGCTCAATGAGAGGCGAGGGGTGGGAGTCCCGCAGTCCATTGAAGCGAGGTTATCCTATGCCGTCTATATGTAAATAAGCGAGGGGCATTAAAATACATTGTGATGGACAGACTAGGGATTGGTGATCAGTATTTGGTATTGATGAAATGGTATATGTTCATGACATGTTTAGACCATTTAAAATAATCTATTGATTATACTCATGAGTTATGGTACAGGGACAACCAAACGGGAAGCGTTTGAAATGCATGGGGAAACAGGAAGTGTTTTATTATGATTATGCATTTACGCTTTATCTTCATATTGTGTTGAATATGAATGATTATTATTGCTCATGTTTGGGGGTTGTCCTTGTAGGTACACGTTTGGCATGATAGAAGGGCTAGACGGGTTGAGATGGTGAGCTTTTGAGGATGCTTTTGAGACTGAAGGACAGGATTAATTGGATAGTATCTACTCTAGGAGTAGTATAAAACTATAATTGAACATTCATTGATTGGAATGTAATTAATCAATTTTTGGTAGTCCTTATTTTGGCATGTAATGCTTAAGCTCATAGACTCAACACGTTATTTCTCACTCTGATCATTTATATTAGCTCTATTATGCCTTGATTCCGCACTTAAGGATTAGGGTCCTTACATTAGTGGTATCAGAGCAGTGGTTAGAGAACCCGGGAACGAGTGAAGGGTAGCCTTAGCATGTTTGGCTAGGTGCTTACATTTGAAGCATGTTTATGCATGTGGTGCATATTGATGTATATTCTGTTATACTAACATGCGTATTCTCATTCCTGTTATCTAACGGCATAACATATATACTGCTTTGGAATTGTTGTTAACATTTGTATTACAGCATGGCTGCTAATGAGGAGGTTGGAGATATTGGTAGTGTGAACGCAAGCGTCGGTCAGGTGAACCCTCTACCTCCACCGGCCGTAGGCATGGAACCAGTGGTTCAGTTATTGCTACCGGGTGAGATTAGCTTGACGCAATTTCTGTCTTACCATCCGCCCCGGTTTGAGGGGACAGAGTCCGGAGAAGAGGCTGAAGAGTGGTTGGAAAGACTGGAGCAGATCTTTGTATCGGCTCCTTGTGCTGTGACAGCTTGGCTGAGGTTAGCGGAATTTCAATTAGCCAAGAAACCTCTGATGTGGTGGAGGAGCACGGTGATGGAAATGAGAGCACTGGGTGCTGTGATTGATTGGACTCTCTTCAGGACTAGGTTTTTGAATCGGTACTTCTCCGCAGCAGCAAGACAAACAAAGGAGGATGAATTTACAAGTCTGAGGCAGGGGAACATGACAGTGACAGACTATGCCACACGGTACTCTTCATTGCTGAGGTACGTTCCCACATTGCCACCAGTGGACACGCTAAGATGAGGAACTTTAAAGGATTGCGACCGGAGCTCTATGATCGGGTTATCACTAATAACCCAACTTCTTTTGATGACGCTCTCACAAGAGCGGAGCTTGCTGAGCTAGGAGTGGGAGCTTACGCTATGCCACCACCAGTACCGCAACAGAGGCAGACCAATGATAGTTTGAGGTCCCGAGGAGAGCCATTTAAGCCTCGTGGTGCCTCTTCATCTTCACGGTATGGTGGAAAGAAACACTTTGGTCAGAAACAGGATGGCAAGAAGGGTAATTGGTCGGCCAATAGAGGATCTTCACAAGGGGATAGGCCGGGAGAGCCGAGGTGCAACAATTGTGGAGGGCCACATTCTTCAAACAAGTGTCCTGCATGTTATGTTTGTGGCAAGATGGGCCACATCGCTCGGTATTGCCCCACACGGGGAGGACAGTCTGAGTTTCAGGGCAACAGGCCGAGGTTTGAGGATAGGACAGTGCAGCAGAGGTAGCAGTTTGGGCCTCGACCATCGGGAGGTCAGACAGTAGGACCGCCCCAGGGACAGGTGTATGCACTGACCAGGGAGCAGGCTCAGGCAGCCCCAGAGGAGGTGATCGCCGGTACGTGTCATTTATTTACGTACCCTGCTTTTATTTTGATCGATACAGGTGCCTCCCATTGTTTTGTATCGGTGGGTTTTGTGGAAAGACACCATATACGCACGTCTCCTTTACCCACGCCTCTCCTTGTCTCGACACCCACTGGAAGAAATGTCGTTGCTGATCAGTTTATGGCAGACTGCCTCATTTATTTTGAGGGCAACGGGTTGAGGTCAGATTTGATTGTGCTGGGTATGTCAGACTTCGACTGCATCTTGGGTATTGATGTTCTGAACAGATATCAGGCAGTGGTAGATTGCCGACAGAGGACAGTGAAGTTCAGACCTGAGTTGGGCAGTCAGTGGACCTTCTATGGCAACGGTTCTCGTGCGAAGATTCCGTTGATTTCAGCGATCAAGATGACTCAACTGTTGGAACGTGGCCACACGGGCTATCTCATCTATGCCGTGGACACGTCTGGGAAGAGTAAAGAACTCAGAGTTGAGGATGTACCAGTGGTGGCAGAGTTCGCTGATGTATTTCCAGAAGAGATCCCAGGATTCCCACCGGCTAGGGAAGTCGAGTTTGGGATCGAGCTGTTGCCAGGGACATCCGCTATCTCTCGTGCACCTTATAGGATGGCACCGGCAGAATTGAGGGAGTTGAAAGAACAGTTGCAGGATCTCCTAGACAAGGGATATATACGCCCGAGCGTGTCGCCATGGGGCGCACCAGTTCTCTTTGTGAAAAAGAAGGACGGTTCGATGCGGTTGTGCATCGATTACCGGCAACTGAATAAGGCTACAGTGAAGAACAAGTATCCTCTTCCAAGGATCGACGATCTGTTTGATCAGTTGCAAGGTACCAGGGTGTATAGCAAGATTGATTTGAGATCCGGGTATCATCAGATTCGGGTCAGAGAGGAAGTTGTGCAGAAGACAGCGTTCCGGACCCGATATGGACATTATGAGTTCCTAGTGATGCCGTTCGGCGTGACGAATGCTCCAGCAGTCTTCATGAGTCTGATGAACAGGGTATTTCAGCAGTATCTTGATCAGTTCGTCATTGTGTTTATTGACGATATTCTTATCTACTCCCGGAGTGAGGAAGAGCATGTGAAACACTTGAGGACAGTGCTTCAGATTCTCAGAGAGCATCAGTTGTATGCTAAACTCAGTAAGTGTGAATTTTGGCTGAGCAGTGTAGTGTTTCTGGGGCATGTCATATCGAACAGCGGGATATCTGTAGATCCCAAGAAGATTGAGGCTGTGATGGAGTGGGCTGCCCCCACTTCTGTGCCTGAGATTCGGAGTTTTCTGGGTTTGCCCGGGTATTATCGACGCTTCGTCGAGGGCTTTTCGAAGATTGCCAAGACGCTGACACAGTTGACTCAGAAGGGTGTGCCTTTCTTTTGGTCAGAAGCTTGTGAGGAGAGCTTCCAGGAGTTGAAGCACCGGTTGACGACGGCGCCAGTGTTAGTGATCCCTACGGAGAACTCCAGATTTGTTCTGTATACTGATGCATCACTGCAGGGCCTTGGGTGTGTTCTGATGCAAGATAAGCATGTGGTAGCTTATGCATCGAGGCAGTTGAAGCCGCATGAGACCAGATATCCAGTTCATGACTTGGAATTGGCGGCTATCATCTTCGCCTTGAAGATCTGGAGACATTACTTATATGGGACTTCGTTCACCATATACACGGATCACAAGAGCCTCAAGTTTTTATTCACTCAGGCGGAGCTGAACATGAGGCAGAGGAGATGGATGGACCTACTCAAGGACTATGATTGCGAGATCGAGTACCATCCGGGAAAAGCCAATTTGACAGCAGACGCTTTGAGCCAGAAAGTGAGGAGTTCTGCTGAGGACGTCATTCATTTGTCTGCTATGATGACCTCCTATTGCCATCTGGGCTATGATTTTGACATAGATGCATCGCCTGTGTATGTATCGACTCTGTTAGCCGAGCCAGACATCTATGAGAACACCAGGAGAGCTCAGAAGTCAGATGATGAGGTTCAGAGGTGGTTATCTTTAGTACATCTTGGTCAGCCAACAAAATTCAGAGTGGCCGATGACGGGTCTTTGAGATTGGGTGACCGTTGGGTGGTTCCGAGTACGCCGGAGTTGCGTAAAGGGATCTTGGAACGAGCTCACAGTAGCAGACTTAGCATCCACCCAGGCGGGAAGAAGATGTACAGAGATCTGCGTGGTCAGTTTTGGTGGAAGAGAATGAAGTCTGATGTCGTCGCTTTTGTGAAGAGGTGTTTGATCTGCCAGCAGGTTAAGGCAGAGAGGCAGAGACCTGGCGGCGAGCTGAGAAGCTTGGAGATACCGAAGTGGAAGTGGGAGCACATTTCCATGGACTTCGTGACTCATTTACCGAGGAGTGCTTCAGGCTTCGATGCTATTTGGGTGATTGTGGACAGATTGACTAAGGTAGCCCACTTTATTCCCTATAGCATGACGTTCACATTTTTGAGGATGGCGCAGTTGTATATTAGAGATGTGGTGAGATTGCATGGGATCCCCGTTTCCATAGTGTCAGATCGAGATCCGCGATTCACATCTCATTTCTGGGAAGGTCTTCAGTCAGCCTTGGGAACTGAAGTCAGATTGAGTACTGCTTATCATCCTCAGACGGATGGCCAGACCGAGCGCACTATTCAGACGCTCGAGGACATGTTAAGAGCTTGTGTTTTGGAGTTCGATGCCTCTTGGCAGGATTCAGTGCCTCTGGTAGAGTTTTCGTATAACAATAGCTACCAGGCGAGTATTCAGATGGCTCCGTTTGAAGCTCTTTATGGCAGACGGTGTAGATCACCCTTGTGTTGGGATGATTTGGACCGCAGATCGGTCGGAGGACCAGAGTTGATTCGGGAGATGGAAGAAAAGATAAAGACGATAAGGCAGAAAATGAAAGCGGTTCAGGACAGACAGGCAGCTTATGCGAATAAACGGCGGAGACCGTTGGAATTTCAGTTGGGAGATAAGGTCTTTTTGAAGATCTCGCCTTTCAGAGGCGTTGTGCGATTTGGGATGCGCGGGAAACTGTCTCCGAGGTATGTTGGACCGTACGAGATTTTGCAGCGCATTGGCACCTTAGCTTACCGACTGGCTTTGCCGCCTTCTTTATCTGGTATACATGATGTGTTTCATGTGTCTATGCTGCGGAAGTATGAGCCGGATCCGTCGCATGTGTTACAGCCTTCCGAAGTTCAGTTAGAATCAGATGTGTCTTATGTGGAACGGCCTGTCAGAATTCTGGATCGAGCAGACCGTAGACTTCGGAACAAAGTGATACCTATGATCAAGGTTCAGTGGGATCGCAGGGGTGTCGAGGAGGCTACGTGGGAGACGGAGCGGCATATGGTGCAGCACTACCCGGAACTATTTTCTGGTATGTGTTTATGTTTAGTTTCTATTTGGGGTAAGTGCATGTGATTTCGAGGACGAAATCTTATAAGTAGGGGAGTATTGTGACATCCCTGAAATGATTAATTGCAATTTGGTGCATTAATTGTGTTTACAATGATTAATTATGTGGTAATTAATTATGTGTTGGAATTTATTTACCTTATGGAAATGCATGGTCATGTGGATAGGGTGACCCGGGGTTGCGTTTCAGGGTGCATGTGGTGCATGTTGGGTAAATATTATTGGAAGCATGATTTATTTGCCATTGGTAGCAATTGATTAGAAATCATGTGTTTAATTGATATTTGGTGCATTATGAGTAAATGCTTTGAAAGAATATCATGTTGGGGTGTTTTATACACCATGGAATATTTTGGCATGCTTTTAATTAATTAAAACCAACACCCTTTTTACCCCAACCCCACTCAATACACTCTCACTCTTACTTTACCAAAATCACCACCCAAACCCTTCCCCCCTTTCCATTTTCGAGTTGGAGCAAATAGGTGGGGAGAAAACCTTCCAAAAGTCTTGATTTGTGAAGTTTATTGGGTGATTTGAGGTCCCCAAGAGGTATGGATGCCTCATTATCATTTTTATTGTGTTTGGTTTAGTTTTGGAAGGGTTTTTAATGATTTTGAAATGGGTTTTGTTGGGTTGTTGTGGTTTTGGTTAAGGGTAGGATTTATGGTTGTTTTAAGGTGTATTTTGGTGGTTTATGTTGATATTTATGTTGTTGGTTGGTTGGTTCAAGTGTTGGAATGGATTGGAATGGTTTTGAGGTGCAAAAATGGAGTTTTTCGGGTAACAGAGGTTGGCGATCGATCGCCCCTTTTCAGGCGATCGATCGCGCCCAGGCAGTGGGTTTTGCAAGCGTTTGGCGATCGATCGCCACTCTTGGGCGATCGATCGGCGCGGCTGGCGATCGATCGCGCCAAGGGTGGCGATCGATCGCCGAAGGGTGAAAAATGTTGGTCTCGGACAGTGAGGTTTG
This sequence comes from Haberlea rhodopensis, assembly GCA_907163345.1. Taxonomy (NCBI): domain Eukaryota; kingdom Viridiplantae; phylum Streptophyta; class Magnoliopsida; order Lamiales; family Gesneriaceae; genus Haberlea; species Haberlea rhodopensis. The sequence goes on along the minus strand of CAJQUN010000433.1, from coordinate 131,217 downwards.
GCGATCGATCGCCGTGATGGGCGATCGATCGCGAAAGCCAAAATTTGGTATTTTTGGATTTTTTTGTAGGATTTTTGGGATTGGACTATTATTGGGTTCTAATATTGATTTGTGTGAATGTGTAGAACCATCCCAGGTGGCAACACAGCCAAGGCATTGAAGTCCTACCATATCCTACATTTTGGAAAGGTACGTAGTGGACGTACGGGCACCCCAACGGTACATGTATCTTATATACTTATTGTTTATGCATTGTGGATGCAAGTATATGTGGTATTGCATAGTGGATGCAAATACATGTTATGCATGATGTTTATAGATGCATATGATTATTGGTGCATATCCCATGAGTCGTGGTCATCCCTTGATGATTTTAATGCTTGCCGCTATTTGGTTTGGTTCCGCTAAATGTGAAGCGAGGGGTGGGAGCGCCGCATGTCACATTTGAGCGTGGTTATCATATAGGACGAGGAAAGGGTATTTGCCGCTCAATGAGAGGCGAGGGGTGGGAGTCCCGCAGTCCATTGAAGCGAGGTTATCCTATGCCGTCTATATGTAAATAAGCGAGGGGCATTAAAATACATTGTGATGGACAGACTAGGGATTGGTGATCAGTATTTGGTATTGATGAAATGGTATATGTTCATGACATGTTTAGACCATTTAAAATAATCTATTGATTATACTCATGAGTTATGGTACAGGGACAACCAAACGGGAAGCGTTTGAAATGCATGGGGAAACAGGAAGTGTTTTATTATGATTATGCATTTACGCTTTATCTTCATATTGTGTTGAATATGAATGATTATTATTGCTCATGTTTGGGGGTTGTCCTTGTAGGTACACGTTTGGCATGATAGAAGGGCTAGACGGGTTGAGATGGTGAGCTTTTGAGGATGCTTTTGAGACTGAAGGACAGGATTAATTGGATAGTATCTACTCTAGGAGTAGTATAAAACTATAATTGAACATTCATTGATTGGAATGTAATTAATCAATTTTTGGTAGTCCTTATTTTGGCATGTAATGCTTAAGCTCATAGACTCAACACGTTATTTCTCACTCTGATCATTTATATTAGCTCTATTATGCCTTGATTCCGCACTTAAGGATTAGGGTCCTTACAACAGAGGTCACGACTCAGTTAAAAGATACCTTAATAAGATTCATGGCATCAACTGAGAAAAGTTTGGAGTGCCAAACCAACTCTATGTGTCACCTGGAGCAGCAAATGGCGGTCCTCATCGAAACAATTTCAACTAGATGCCAAGAGGAAGAGATGAGGGCTACAAATCAAGAGGCGACGAATCGAGTTTGGTTATATGATGACGATCACTCAACCAATCAAGTTTGGGGGAGTGATCCTACTAGTGTGGAAAAGTCATGGGAACTTGAGCCTCTTCAAGAGATTGAGACTACTTCAAAGATGTCATCTGAGGCGTTCCCAAGTGAAGATGAGTCGAGTGTGATGTTGGAGAAGGAAGAAACTTTCGAAGATTCCGATTTGAGCCCATCGATGGAGACATGTTCTATGCCATATGTGGATCCTTATTTTCCATCGATGCCAACTTCACCGTACTACATCCTGAAAAAGATAAAGCCGAGTCAAGAATCATTCTTCCATGCCTACCAATTCAAGAAAGTTGTTGGAGAGACGAGCCTACAATGTTACAATCATGCCAATCTTGAGGGCATACTGAATGAAGACCCATTAGTGGTATCATACGATACTTACTATGGGCGGCAGCCGCTCTTTGATGGTTGCTTCTGATGGTCAAGCCGACGACTAAAAATCAGCGCTTCTTGGGAGGCAACCCAAGCGTATCCTTTAGTTATTTAGTTTTATTTTACTTTTTCAGTTTTTGCATTTTAGTTTTGTTTATCTCTCAAGTCGACTATTTTACCATTTGCATTCTTCTCTTGCTAGGTACTTAGTTGGTGCGATGAATCCCTACAACAGTGGAGCTTTCAAAAGCAAATCTTCCTCAACCCTCATGCAAGCGTCTTGATCAGGGGAGTTCACTTTTTCCCTTCTAATTCTTTTAAACATTGAGGCAATGTTTGATTTAAGTTTGGGGGAGTAGTAGCTTGCATGTTTTACTTGTTTTAACCACATGTTGCGTGCTTAAATGACACTTGAATCGTCCGATTATTATGAGCTAAATTTTTTTTTTATGAGTTCAAACTTGAGAAAAGAATGAATTATAGTAGTGACTATTCAATGAGGATTTTGATCTCACTATGCATATGAACTTGATTTGTGATTGGACTTGTACATGAATATCCAAGTTGAGTTAGCATGTCAAGAATGAGGAATATAATGAGCACAATGAGTCATGATCTTGTGGATTGCATGTTGAATAGTGATAATTGTTGTGAACTTTATGATTTGTCTTGAGCATCTTAGAGTTATCCTAGAACTTATTTGATGATGACACTTTGAGGCGAAATTTTATAGTTACAAACTTGACTTGGAAATGATCTAGGCGATCTTTGACACCTTTCAAGCTTACATATTCTATATCAATCCCTAGTGTCCCATTTGAGCTTTATTGAAAAAAAAATGGTATATGCATTGCATATAATTAGACCCCATTCGACATTCTTGGCAAACTCATTGTACTTACCCTTATTTGAGCCTAAATGAAAAAAGTTATCCTTACCCTAAGAGAGTATAATGAATTCCATTCGATGCACGTAAATTGTTATATCCTGATGAGCTTATTGAAAACTATTGATGAATGAGAAAAGAAAAAGATAGACAAAGAGCCTTGAAAAGAAAAAAATAAACATATAAGACCCAAAGTGGCCAAGGCTAGAAAAGAAAAAGAAGAGGAGCTCGATGTGTGCGAAAAATTTGGACTGTAAATGATTATACTCTCTTCTTTGCGCTTATCCTATCTTTTCTTTGAAGCTAACACCAAAGGCCTTACATTACAAGCTTAAAAAGTCCTTTTTGATCCAAGTCTAGGGAGTAACTATCATTAGTGGAGAAGTTGTTTGAAAATAGGCTTATAGGGTGCTTGATAATAATCTCGACTTTGAGTTGATGAACATGATTTGATCTTGAATATGTGCATGAAACTTGAGACTGACTATATCACACACACACGTTCCTATTTTGAGATATGTTGCTTGAATTAGGAGAAAACATGTCTTGTCAACTTTTGTATATGTGCATGAGATTTCTGAGAATAAAATAAGTCATGAAATAATTGTTTCAAGTATCAAGAATGAACTCTACCTTGTGATTTTAATGCTTAATCGAGGACGATTAAGTGATAAGTTTGGGGGAGTTGATAGGGTTGAATATTACGCGTTTTTATGCTATGATATGTATATGTTTTCGTGTTGATTCTTGGATAATTTTATGGTTTATGGTATATATTTCTCTATTTCAGGAATCAATGTTGAAATTCATAAAAGGGGAAGAAATCAAGCTAAAATGATGAAAAAATGAATAAAGTTGAAGAAAAGAGGAAGAAACCAGAATCCAAGACACATGTTGCTCATTTCTCCTCAAATTACTATATATTCGAGCCATGTTTTGGAAATGTGGTCCATATAAAAGTTGTAGAACTTTCTCTTATCTTCGTGTGGACAGCTGATTCATCAAATTCGGAGTTTGTATGAGAAAGTTATGGCCAAAATACAAAACTCGCCAGAAGCTGAAAAAGGCGAAGAAACTTACTGTGAAGGGCGATCGATCGAGAAACCATTTCGATCGATCGAGAAAGGCTGAAAACTGAGCGAAATTCTTACTGGAAGGCTCGATCGATCGGCCACTTTTTCGGATCGATCGGGACGATGAGTTTTCATAAAAATACCTTCCTTATAGAGTTTGTTTCCAACAAGGAAGTCCTTGATTCCCTTCCCCTATATATTACAAACGATTTTTACAACCAAAATATCAGATTTTAACCCTAGAACACTCACATCACAGCCTCCATCTCAGCCCTCCTTTCCTTCAATTCCACAAAACCACACGCCTCCTTTCTTCACTCTAACCTCACGCCTCCTTCACACGGCCAGCAGCCATTCACTCCACCATAACCTCCATCTTTCTTCCACTCTTCACCATCCATCATCACTCATCAACCCTTCACCCTATGTTTTGGAACGAGCCAACAAGATAATCGAAGAGCACGATCGAGAAAGAAGCGAGGAAGGATCGAGAATCAACGAAAGAGTCGACTTGGGAGTTTTCTTTTACTTTTCTATTATTGTTTTACATGAATAATTGGATTGTTGTGTTTTTTATGATTGAGAGATATCAATAACATAGTTTTTCCTATTGGTTTTGAGATTGAATTCATATATCTTCTAAGTGCATGTGTTATTGTTCTTAATGCTTTTGAAGGATTGATCACCTTTGAATGATATTTTATTATAATTGAGATCGAGAGATGAAATTATAATACGATATAATAATTCATGCCGTGTGTTAAAGATTGAGATCGAGAGATAAAATCACACACGAGTGATAGCTTTGGGTTGTTTAATCTAAAGTTAGTGGTTTTCATAAATCGCATTCAATGTTAAATTGTTAATTAAGTGAACGAGAGTTACTAGTTGCAATTTGATGTTAGACTTAATATAGCTCGAGAGAGTATATTGAATAAATTCGGAAAACCCGTCACCTTAGAGATGTATGGAGAAAAGAATTGTAAGAGTTGGGTTAGGTGAATAATTGTCTTGATACTTACTTGTGGATTTTTCTCGTGATCGTCGACTATTTTGGTTGGATTATAGTAGCTTAATTTAGTTTAGTTTAATTATTAATTGATTATCGTAGGTTAAATATTGTTAAAAGAAATCTTATTTGGTAATTGCTTGTTAGCCCCTATGGGTTCGACAATCCGTATCTTCCTATCTATACTAAAACTTGACACCGTGCACTTGCGGTCTAAAATCGCTAGATTGGAATTAATTGTTTAAAATAAAAGCGATCAACCACTCACGGGAAAAGTTATGGCGCATTCAGACAAAAGGCGTCAACACTCACGAGAAAGAATTGCGCACTCAGACAAAGGTGCCAGACCACGTGAAAGTTAAAGGCGCACTCACGGGCGTACTTAACATTCAACAAGAGTTTGTAATCCATTTGAAGTCCGATTCATGCCTATATAAGGCCAGACATTCGGGAAGCTAAAGACATCGAAAGTTCTCCATAGTTTCTGAGAAAATAAATATTGTAGCATCCAAGCTGTAAACTTATCAAATTTCATAGCTTGGTAATAATTTCTTTCTATCTTTGTAATATTTCTGTTTTCAATTCAGTTTGTTAATGTGTTTCGAGTCAAATCTCATTATATGAGAGACTAAATATGTTCGTCTCTTCCCAAAAGGAGATGTATTAATGTAATAAATATTATAAATATTTCCAAAAGAAAAGAAAAGTTGTTGCCCATCTATCTATCAGATTTCTTTAAAATCTACTACGTCCTAAGGTAGGAAACGAATTAAGACTGTATTGCCTACTGTCAAAGGCGTCATTGCAGAACCATCAATTGCGATCGTGTGGTTGATGGTGATGAGCCATCGTAAAACCTGCTGGGATACCCGACGATAGTTTGGTCAAAAAGGTATATACTAGTTTGTCAAAATTTTATTGTAATACGGAAGCATGATGAGCCTGTTATTATCTTGAAATATGAGATTGCTTATTAGCAATTTGAGTTTTTTTGCAAAGTTCCTAAACTTATCTGGGTGGTTTTTGTGATTAAAGTAAGGACTTTCATATCAGTTAAAGTGGGTGAGAGTTAAAATTAAGATGAAAGTTGGAGTAGAGAATTTAAACAAAGATTTTCTTACATATGGAGTTAACTTAAATAAAATTTTGGGTCGAGGGAGTTTGGATTAGTTTGTCCTTTTTTATTTGGCTAAAACAAAATTCCAAGGCCGACAACGGTGATTAAAATATTTTTATTTTGTTTTAGATTATTGTCTTATCGCGGTGAATTTAGGATTGTAAGCATTCGGTGCCAGCTTTGAGCATGCCATAGCTACCTCAATTCCAAGTCCTAAGAGAAATAAGAGAGGAGGTCCACTGTATAAACTCTACTACTAATTTAGAGGTGTAAACGAACCGAATCGAGCCGAATATGCAGAAAAATTTAAGGTTCAAATTTGGCTCGAAATAGTTATATTCGAGTTCGAGTTCGATTCGAAGTTCCAATAGTTTCAAAAATTTGGCTCGAGTTCGGCTTGAATCAGAGTTCGAGTTCGAGTTCGGCTCGAAAAGGCTCGAACATGTTCGCGAGCTATCCGAATTATTGCTTGAAAATAAATACCAGAAAGGTTCGAAATATATTTATTTAATATATAATTATATTATATTAATAAACTATTAAAGTTCTTGAGTGGCTCGTGAACTATCGAACAAAGTAATTTGGGCTCGAGTTCGGCTCGAAAAAAAGTTCGAACATGTTCGAGTTCTACTCGAATTCGAGAATTTCGAATTCGAATCAAATATTTATCGAGCCAGCTCGGAAAGTTCGTGAACATGTTCGATTCGTTCTATACTAACCTTCTACAATATTTTTTCGCTGTCTCAACCTGTTCTTCAAACGAGCTATTTATACACTTAATCGAATCATTGACAAAAAAAATTATGGAATTTTGTTTCATTTGTTCTTGATCCTATATTACTTCTAACTAATTTTTAATCAAAACTTAAAAATAAGCAATAGAAACAAGAAATATCCTGCTTCCGAATAGAATAATGATATGTTTTCAATTGCTTATTCAAATCACTTTGATTTTGGTTTTGCTTAAAGTTAGAAAAAAATTGCTTTTAAGCAAAAGTATTGAGTGTTTGCTGTTAAAATAAAAAAAAAATAGTTCAATGAACTTCGATAAATTACAAAATTGTCGATGTTCAACTTAAAGCAATATCTCATTACTTGTTTCTCTGCTTTTGCTTCTACCTATTTTTTTTAGAGAGGTAATAAAAGAAGCAAGAAAATCAATCACTAAAAATCTGTTTTTTTTAAAAAAAACAGATAAACTGTTTTGAGAAGCATTTGGAAACATATATTAAGTGTAATACAACAATTAATAGAGTATATAAACGTTAATATTCTGAGGGAGCATTATATTATTATTATTATAATGAAACCTATTTAGTGTGGATCAGGCTAAGTTAAATTGTTAAGGCACCAACCTTATATAGTGGAATGAAACTGGACGTGTCATTCGTTGTATCACAACATTCAACAATTCTTTATTCCAAAATGTTATGTGGTCTCTGTCCACTGATTAGTTGGTGGATTTGCCTTCGATTTTTGGCTCTCCTTTTGTAATATTTTAAAACTACTTGATTGCGTGTATATATATATATATATAAAAGAACCATGCATGTTAGTAAACACCCGTCACAAGTTTGAAATTAAATGTTTACTCACATGGACAGTGGACAAAAGATTTTATCTGAAACTACACAACTCGCCCTCTTTAGATGAAATCTTGTGTCCACTGCCATCTGCAAATTACCCCGCTAGTTTAAACTGACCGATGATAAAGACGAGGCGACAAAGAATGTGCATACACACTTGATATCCTTTGACCAACTAAACCAAAAAAGGCAGACACAGAAAAATATTCTGGAAAATTGACAAGGTTCTCTTGTGCTTATATTGAATTCTGCAGGTTACACAAGACTTTAGTTTGGAGAGGTTCTAGCATTGTTAAACATATCCTTCATTTTCATCCCCATTTGTACATTTAGATACATTCTTAAAAGTGAAGGGAATATTTCACCAAAAACCTGGTGCCAAGTTTTAGATAGAAGCCAATATCTATTAGCCAAGATTCCGGGCAGGGCTCATCCTCTTTTTCCTTTCGTTGAAGCTACGACTTGAAAGCAACCTCGGAAGGCAACATTGTGCGGACTTCACTGAGTTGTCGTCCGCATTGAACAATCCATTGGGAGTTCTTTCACCACTGCCCCTAGAATTAGTTCCAGAGCGGTAGGGGGTCCCATTTGTAGATTTTGGATATTGGAGGACTACATGAGTTGCCCTAGTTTCAACATTTGCAGGAGCCATTTTTTCTCCCCCTGCTGCATTTTCTCGATAAACGTCCTGGTCATCACGTAAGCTCTCTTTAAACAGATCCGAAAGTCTCTTTTTCCTATCCGGACTAGATGGCGAAGGTATGGACTCAAGAGTTCCTTCCACAATGGGGGAATCATTTACTCGTGGGTTACCAACTGAGAAGCTGGGGTGGACTGGAGTATTACCCCGAGAAGGGGTGAAATCTGCAAAGAAAGCGCACCATTTTACAGGGTTAGTTTCATGAAAAGTGGTTGATTTAGCTGCGAAGACAGAAAATTCAGGTTCTTAATGCTTGTTGAGGCCTTGGGGGAGGGTGGTGGTAACTGTATGGTCAAATTTTGTTTGAAAAATACAATGCTGTTCGCTTATTTTCTTACCCCCATTAACACTGTGAAAGTCCTCTTCACCATCTGAATCTAACCAAGGCTGAGAGTCGAAGAAGGTTTCCTCTTTACTACCTGCTGCATAAAAATCAGAACTATCTCACATTATGTCATAAATCAATTCGTGAAACATTATACATCAGAATGCAGTGGAGACTAGAAGCCAATATGTAAAACCCCTTAACCAGACTGCAGACAATGATGAAGGCTAACTATATGTTTTTTGATGCATGATGCTTATTATTGGCTTAATAGAAGATAACTGGGCATTACACAATAAGTTCTCTAAATGAAGGCCTTTTTTAAGCCAGAACTCAAACGGTGTAAAATTGGCATCTAAATGGCTACATTTGTATGGAACATGAGAAAACAAACTCGGCAACTTTTCAAATATCCTCACGAATTTTTCATCGAACTTACAAGAACACACAGAACAATAGAATCTAAGGAATGCCCTGGGAATCACATGGAAGCAATGTTAAACAACATAGTTTTTTTCATTAATGTACTTAAATTGTCAATAAAAAATGTTCAGAACATGCCATGAATTGAATAAATTAGGCATGATGAAGCATCATTCTCGCATGGCTCTGTGTTCAGCATTTCCGGTTTATAAATTTAGACTAATACTATGATGAATTCTTTTCAAATATCCTCACGAATTTTTCATCGAACTTACAAGAACACACAGAACTATAGAATCTAAGGAATGCCCTGGGAATCACATGGAAGCAATGTTAAACAACATAGTTTTTTTCATTAATGTACTTAAATTGTCAATAAAAAATGTTCAGAACATGCCATGAATTGAATAAATTAGGCATGATGAAGCATCATTCTCGCATGGCTCTGTGTTCAGCATTTCCGGTTTATAAATTTAGATTAATACTATGATGAATTCTTTAGGCAGGTTAAGTTCCTTTTGCATTGAGGGCTAACATTTTCAGCTCCCCCAGATCACTTCTCCTTTCATTAGCTTGTTATGCAACAACTCACTCATCATTTTCTGTCACCATAATATCCTAGCCCCGTTCTCATTGTGTGGAAACCAGAAAACAAGAAACAAAAAGTAACTTTGCCAAAGAAATATATTGGCATTCATCAATTTCAAGAAATTATTTTTTGAAATGCCCCAATGGAAGGGAGAGATACTGTGATGAGCCTTAAGCTTTTACAACAATAGCCCTCTCCATAAATGACAAGTGTTAGGTTCAGGGAGTCTCGGCATTAAAAATCAAATCCCTTTTAGGGTCACTCGGCCTTTAGTTTAGCAAATGAAAAAGCAAAACACATATCCCAGATATTGGATTCAAGAATGAGGACATTGCATTAGCTTTGAGATTTATTTGAAACTAATTCATCTACAACCCTTAATTCACACGAGGAAAGTATTACTGCAGGAACATGTTAGTAAATGAAGAAATAGAAGCCATAACAAAAACAGGAGATACAGAACTTCCAACCACAATGTGCAAAATCTAATGCAAGATTAAAGGTCATCATATAAAACTCAATGCTATAAGCCACAATATATTTTAAAATTAAACCAAGGAATAACCACAAAATTAAACAAGACATTCAAATCGAAGGTGTGATTTTCAAGACCAAGTATACTAGTCCATTCTACAAGTGTCGTGCCATTTCAGAATTCTCATTCTCTTAATAATCATAAAATTTTGTAAGACATACATAATATTAGTTCACACGATGATCTTGTCGCCAAGCAAGATCCTTCAGGAAGCTCATCATCATAATCAATCTTTTGTGTTTGATATATTTCCATATTTTCTTGGTTAATATCTTGTGATTAGTTTGTTGCCATCCTAGACAGAATTGTAAACATTCGGGCATATCTAGATTACCAAAAACAAACGTTGTAGATTGATTACGACGATGAGCTTCTGGAAGGATCTTGCTTGGCGCCAAGATCATCGTGTGGACTAATACATAATCGCAACGGTCGAGCCTTGCGAGCTAAAAAGCAAATCTTGGCAAAATATATAAATTGGCGGATCATAAGTGCAACTAAAAATCATCGAAAAGAACAAACTGTTGACAAGGTAGGCCATCATAACAAGCTTTATGCATATAACTACAAAAACATCTATGATAAATTATTCAGGGAAAAAGAAAAAGGAAATCATGAAAATGGATTATAAACAAGATGCTCTCACAAATTACAATACCAGATTGCGACCAGTGAGACTTTCTTGCCACCTCACCGGCGGTGAGATCGCAGGCGTTGACCGTATCGGGATCCTGTTTCACCAGCGAGGGGATGGATTCCTTGCCATTTTTAGACCCGAATGAGAACCGTAGTCTAATGGCGGACTCCGGCTCCCTGTGCACCGAAACACACGAACCCATGTGAGACTGCAACACAACTCTACAAAATCAAACGCTTGCCATCTTTGTTTTGGGGGAGAGAGAGAGAGACAGTGAAGTAGAATTTGCGTTATGCTTAATGCACAGAGTAGAGGAAAGGTTGATGTGTGGTATATGTTGATTTGGAAACTCAGCCGCAGCCAATCAAGAAAATCAACAAAGGTAGTTGAAAGGTTCGTACATTAATTAATTGTCTAAAAACGAAATTAATTAAGGATTTGATATTAGTAATAAAAATGAGTGATAACTACAATAGGATTCTACCTACAAAAATATTTTCCAAATAAATAATCAAAAATTTCTTATTTTCTACTAAATACAATTTTTAAGAATTTATTCCAACTAATATATTTTATCAAACCTTAATTCAATTAATCCATAATCTTATGACTAAAATACCCAAATTTTATTCTGCCCTCTTCTTCGTTTGACAATCTCGATCAAAAGCCTCGCCACAAGCTCAATTTCATACCCTTGTCAAAACCCTTCCACTTTGCAAAACCACTATTTTCTACACGTTCATCCTCATCGACGCGTCTCCGCCCTGCCCGGAGGACCATGCACCTCCGATCACCACCCGTTGTAGAAGATAGTGGTCCTGATAATTGAAGGACGCGAGTTCAAGTTCTTCACGGAGACTCTGCAGTGTTTCTACCAGCACAAGGACTTGTTCTTGTTTACCTACTCATCTCCAGTGTTTTAGTGAGGATCGGCCTAAGTGTGCTCTTATGGCAGCAGTTGTGTTGTTACATTTATGCCGGAGTAGTTAATTTTGTTCTTACGCTCATGAATCTTTGGGATGCCTAATAAACCTTGTGTGTTTGCAGTGCATAAGGTGAAAGTTGAGGGTGCAAGCCTCTCTCCAATTTAATTATCTCTCTCTTTTTCTGAAGTTATGAGTTTATTTATCAGAGGCTTCTGTTTATTTATCAGAGACTTCTGTTTTTTCGTCCCCCTTTTATGCGGAGACTTTTTTTCGATTGGAGAACTTGGTGTTTTTTAGTTTTAGTTTTGGTTATAAAATAATGTATATTTAGGTCTTTATTTTACTCAAATGATGCATGTAATCAAATGCATCAGTTGGTTAAATTAAAAAAATGTGCTTTTGATACATGCACCACTTGAATCTATCGGTGCATATATCATATAATATCTCGATATGCCCTGTATTAGCCACTTACTCACGGAGAGTATGGGATATATATGCAAGATAATAAGAGAACAACATGAAATCGTAAGATATATAAACATAAAAGTAACCCTATATTGGCCCAGGTAAACACGTTTCAACACATCAATCGTGTATCTAGCAATCCGAGGTAAAGACCTCAAGGTGACACATCGAAGTCAGACTTTGAGCCCCAAGAACCCCACACCCAGTAAACTCACAAAGAATATGAACGGATGTGGAAAAACACAAGCTAGCCAGAGGCTAACACCTGTATCAACACTTCGAACACTCTAATCTCAGATCTCTCAAGAAACGTGAGAGTAAACACTACGAAGACGCACACAACGTGCTAGGATTTTTGACGAGAAGAGACGATGACGAAGACTATTCAGATTACAACTTAAAATAGGGTTTGGTATCTATTCAATATTTATACCCCGAATGAACGCTCGAGATATCAGCATTCAAATAGACGAACAAGATTGAACGAACGGGGAAGGTTCCAAAAAATGAGGTGAGGCCAAGACTTTAATCGAGTGGGCTTCAAAATATTGACATAGGCCAGCAACTCAATTGGGCCACATTACTACATATCTCACGTGCACTGCTAGACTTTAGCGGTGCATGTATTTTTCTTAAGTGCAATCGGTGCATGTATTTTCACTCAATCGGTGCATGTATTTTATTAAGTGCAGCGGTGCATGTATTTTCACGCAAACGATGCATGTATCATATTTTGGTCATTTTGAAATTGAACTTATTTGAAATAATTTTTTTGGTGGACTGAGCCGAAAAATATTTTTCCAATTGGACTGGCCTGAAATTTACTCAATTAATAATATTGGGACTATAAAATTTTATTATTTAAAAAGGTTATTAATTGATTGAGTTAAATTAATAATTTTGAGACAAATTTGAGACCGAAAAATAATATTATTTCCGAAAAATTAATATATCGATTATTAATTTAGGGAGGTTTTACTATCATTCTTAACTAATTGATGCAATTTTAGGTTTATGGTTGAAATGTATTCTTAACTAATTGATGCAATTTTAGGTTTATGGTTGAAATGTATTCTTTTAATCAATGCTTGAAATTATTGTTATTAATTTATAAGATAAGGTACTAGACCTCAAAAAAACACAAGAAAGACAAGGTACTTACCATATCAAATAATTGATGCCACTGAAAGTAATAAACTGAAAAATCTAAATGGATACAGCGCAGCACACCTTCACTGTTTGGACCATCAACGCTGACAGAAGCGTGGTGGATCGGGTTGATAATGAACAATTAATATATGTGACCCCTTTTCACTATTTCTTATTAGATTTACAAAATTATCCAATCTATTATATTTATTAACGTTCGCGTGCATGCAATACCTATATAGTCGTTTTTTTTAAACTTAACAGTCTTATACAATAATTTTTTTGAAGATTAATCAAATTATGATGGACATTACTGTAAATGAATATTGGTAAGAGTGTAATTATCAATATTGAAGGGGTATTATGGTAAAAAAAAACTTTGATTTCAAGTTGGACGAATAATTTATCAGTCTAATATACTTTCAAATGAAATAAATTATATTTTTTAGCAACAAAATAATTTATTTGGATATACTTTTAATCATTTTCACATTTATTTTATTTTATATATCATAACAAAATTGTAAACAAATAGAAACAGGATAGTGGGTCGGGTTTTTACTTGACGGACTATTTTTAGCATAACCCGGGCAATTTTTTTTAAAAAAAATACAGTGCCAAAGTGTTTTTATCCAATTTTCCCAGACCGGGCAGCACTACTAATCATCATAATATCACTTTCAAATAATAATAATAATAATAATAAATAAAATATAGTTTCGTTATTAATCTTCCGGAATATTCATTTGGGGGAAATTAATATGTTTTGAAAAAGAAAAGTATTCGGGTTTTTTAATAAAATAACCTTAAATAAATAAATAATTCTCAAAATAACCAAAATATAATTTATTACATAAGTAACCTAACCCGCCAACTGAGTTGGCGTGGCCAACTTTCAAAAAGTTGGCCACGCCAACTTTTGCCTTTATTTTTTTTTTATTTTTTTTTTGTTTTTTTTTTCCTTTCTTTTTTTTGAAAATAAAAAATAAATTTAAAATAAAATAAAATAAAAATATATACAAGTCTAATACTGTATGAATTTTAAGCATAATTCATAAATCAACTCAATATGATTAGTCTAAATTGAATGACATATTATTTTATATGTTTTTTTCTCTGTAAAATAAGCTATGTTGCACGGACCCAGTTAAAATGGTGCTGCTGGTTGTAGATTTCCTAATTCTTGGTTTTATTGAATAAAAATATAAACATTTTGAATAAAAATATAAAAATATAAAAGTTGGCTGGTCGGCCGTGTCGGAAAATGCTTTTATGGTGATTTATATTTTTATTCAATTCAAGAATTAGGAAATCTCCAACATGCAGCACCATTTTAACTGGGTCAGGGTCTTCAAACAGGCGTCATCCCCTGCAGCCGAAAATGCTTACTTTTATGGTGATTTATATTTTTATTCAATTCAAGAATTAAGAAATCTCCAACCATCAGCACCATTTTAACTGGGTTGATGTCTTCAAACATGTGTCATCCCATGTAGCCGAAAATGCTTTTGATATATCTGATTTGCGTTCAACTTATACATTAATTCAAAATAAACTTATATTCTATGTTGCACCGACACTGATACATATCGGATACGCCACGTGGCGTATCTGGTGATAAAAAATAAGTTTTTATTTAGGATACGTTTTGGATACGGTCAAGATACGCCGCTGAACGTATTCGACACGGGTTAGATACAGGAACTTTCGAATTTTTTTTTAAAAAAATAGGGTTGAAGATTTCCTAATTCTTGAATTGAATAAAAATATAAATCACCATAAAAGCATTTTCCGACACGGCCGACCAGCCAACTTTTATATTTTTATATTTTTATTCAAAATATTTATATTTTTATTCAATAAAACCAAGAATTAGGAAATCTACAACTAGCAGCACCATTTTAACTGGGTCCGTGCAACATATCTTATTTTACAGAGAAAAAAACATATAAAATAATATGTCATTCAATTTAGACTAATCATATTGAGTTGATTTATGAATTATGCGTAAAATTAATACAGATATTAGACTTGTATATATTTTTATTTTATTTTATTTTAAATTTATTTTTTATTTTCAATAAAAAAGAAAGGAAAAAAAAACAAAAAAAAAATAAAAAAAAAATAAAGGCAAAAGTTGGCGTGGCCAACTTTTTGAAAGTTGGCCACGCCAACTCAGTTGGCGGGACCAATTTTCAAAATTGGCGGGTTAGATTACTTATGTAGTAAATTATATTTTAGGTTATTTTGAGAATTAATTATTTATTTAAGGTTATTTTATTAATAAACCCAAAGTATTCTCTATTAAAATACTAATACTAATACTGTGGTTTCAATAATTGGATTTTTTGGGCCCACACATAAAGTTAGGCTGACAAAAAGAAAATTCCTCGATTATTTAATTAATAATTCCGAGGAAGAAACCAAAAAAATGGATGTGGTGGTGGATATAATTATCATTACACACTAATTAGGATTGTGCAAAAACTCAAAATTGGTGGTGCCTTTCTTCAATCTTGAAAGGGATGTCATGTCACCATTTTCCTATTATAATTTCTTTTTTTTGAAAAACTTGATTGCAATATTTCAGCCTAACATCAATATAGTTAAAAATAATTTCAAGTTAATAAAATTTTAAAACAAAATGCCAAGCGATTTGCTCTCTTAAGTCTTAACGATACAGTATGACTACCTATTTTACATGTAAGACTCTGTGAATCCCTTCTCTCGACAGTTTCTTGAAAAATATCCAGAAATAGTGTTCAGTTTTGTTGTTAGCTATATATACTCAATTATCGAATCGATACTTTGTGTCACGCCCGAGATCGGGGTCGATAATACCGACGTTGATTCTAAATACAATTCAAAATCAACAAGCCTCGTAATACAGAATTCTACGAAAACCAGTCTATTATTCCATAAAAATAAATAATTCTTACAAATATCAGCGAAAAACTTCAAAAATTAATGGTAGCGGCATCTTGAACAACATCAACTAAATCATTTCCAAAACTGATTTGATATTCGTCTTTGATTTCTTATTCGCTTCTATCTGGGGAGTGGATATAAGGGGTGAGTGTTTTGGAAAATACTCAGCAAGTGGGAGCCAATCGATGTGACAATATAATACTTTTTCATAATTTTCCAAAACATATATCATCGGACATAAACTGATATGAATACAGAAACATAAACTTAACAGAATTGCTCTAATTAGAGCCAGAACAGAACATCATATCAGAATCATAACTCATATCACTTAAACATAGATCCATAACACCGACAATCTAGAGGGACTTGCATAGACTCAAGTGGTGGCTCCCGTATATGTAGCACTTTGCTCCGCCGGCTCAAGAGGTGGCCCCCATGTACGTGGCACTTTGCCCCGCAGGCTCAAGAGGTGGCCCACGTACACGTAGCACTTTGTCCTTTGGACTCAAGAGGTGGCTCCCATCATACGTAGCACTTTGCTCCGTATAACCCTTATTTCTCGATGATCAAAATTATTCTCAGAACATCGTAGTTTTAAAATACATCACATATTCGATTGAGATTTCAAAACATACATATGATTTTGAAAATTGAAACGAATATATATAACAAAGCCCACTTACAGAGATCAGAACGATTCTTGCGAATTTGGGTGGCAAAAACGTGATGAATTTCCTCTCATTTCCTTGCTGAAAATTTCACACCTTTTAGTGTGTGCTAGTTTATGTTTCGAAAATTGTGTGAATTGTGAGAGATTTGAGTTACATATTATGTAGAAGAGTCTTATATTTATAGAGTTTGAAATTCGAGAATCTCGGTTCCTACGACTTCTGAAATTCAATCGTATATTCCAAAACTTATCTTTAGATTATGCTTTATCTTTGGATTTTGGTTATATTTATATATCTAAAAGATTATCATAATATAATTCAATATCATATCTTGTCAAGATATTATATATATATAATTCAATATTATCTATTATTTTTCAATATTATCTATACTTTGTATTTGGTTTGACCAAATAACATCAAGTGTTTGGATTAACTTAAGGAATCTAATTTGACCAAAACCCTAGTTATTTAAATATTCAGGCATTGGTTTAGCTACATGTGATGTCCGGGGATTAATGATGTTAATCCCGGTGTGGTAATAATCCCTGATGGACTTTAAATTGTGGCAATTAGGAATTAATTACGATTTTGGGTCTCCCGAGGTTGTGAAATCGGGCATTTGGGATCGTTGGATCCAAAGGTTGAGATTGTATTCTCATTTTGATGGAAAACCTATGAGTTGGGTTTTTAGTGGGACTTGGTGTCCGGGGTGCCTTATGTTGGGGCCAGTCTGGGGATTTGATGTTGGAGAGAGAGTTTTTGAAAATAGATGATTTTTAATGAATCATGATGTATTTGTGGAGGTATGGGTATTTTGGGCATTTTTGCTATATATACCAGTTGGACTCGGGATTCCGTCATTCGGAATCCATTTCTCTCCTCTCCTCTCCCTCACGCCTCTCTCTCACCCCAAACCCTTCCCCTTTCCCTTTGATGAGCAAAATCGATGGAGGCTCATCCTGGGAGCCGGATTTCTCGAAGATAAGTTGGTAAGTTTCTTCCCCTCGTCTTTGTCTTCGATTTGATAGTGGTTTTGTGTGTTATGGTTGAGCTTTTGGGTTGGATTGGTGTTTAGGGGTTTTGGGTTTAAATCTAAAATGTTGATTTTAGTGTTTTTATGGAGTTTCAATGTTGTATTTGAGGTGTTGGTGGTGTATGGGGTGTTGGTTTTGAGTTTGGGTGTCAAAAACACCATGGAAGCTCGAATTTTTCAGAAAATCGCAGGTGGCGATCGATCGCGACGTGCCGTCCAATTTTTTAAGGCGATGAACAGTGCTGGCGATCGATCTCGAGGTCTCGGCGATCGATCGCGAGCGGGTTGGCGATCGATCGCGAGGATTGGCGCTGGTTGGCCACTGGAGTGTGGCGATCGATCGCGATAAAGGTGGCGATCGATCACCACCCGAAGGATTTAGTTTTTTCAAAATTTTGGAAAAATGTCAGGATTTTGGAATCGAGGTTCAAAGGGGCCGTTTCCGGGGCAATGTCTACATTCCAATGGGAATGTTATACTTTTAAAATGGATTGATTGGGACCAAAGTCTAATAAAATGGGATTTTCGGTTGAGTCTTTGGCTATCTATTAAACATATAAAATGGAATATTTTGGGTATTATGCATGCTTAGCCGGGGGGCTTTTATTTTGGTAATCGTCATGGACTGACGATATGTTTGGGAGTTTGAACGTGCTTGGGCACGTGGTTGCATGCTTATGTTTGATTGTGAATTGTTTGTTTGTTAGCACATAATTCATCGGGTCGTGGGACTCAGGCAAGGAGGGACTCGAACTACGGAATTATAAGGTACGTATGACGCACGAGCATAGCCTATTATAATGTTGCAACTGTAAAATGCATGGTATGTGATAATTGCATTAAATGGACATTGAAACACATGGTGCGTAATAATCGCATTACATGGACATTGAAATACGTGGTAGGTGGTAATTGCATCAAATAGGCGTTGAAATGCATTGTACATGATACTTGCTATAAATGGCTAGCGATATGCATGATAAATGGTATTTGCGTTAAATGGTTATACATGGGAACCATACGGTGCCGCTATTGAGCGAGCAATGATTTGGTATGCTGTCGCCGTTGAGCGACCATCGGTTATGACGCCGGTATTGTTGAGCGTGCGCAGGATTTAGAATGCCGCTTGTAAGGACCCTAGTTCCTTAAGTGCGGATTAAAGGCATAAGTAGAGCTAATATAAATGATCAGAGTAGAATATTCGTGTTGAGACTATGAGCCTTAAGAATTACATGCCAAAATGAGGACTATCAATGGATTAGTTACATTCCCAAATCAAATGAATGTTATCAATTATAGCTTTACACTACTCCTAGAGTAGATACTATACAAAATTAATCCTGTCCTTCCTTTCTCAAAAGAATTCTTCACAAGCTCACCACCTCAACCCGCTTAGCCCTTCTTATCATGCCAAAAGTGTACCTACAAGGACAACCCCAAACATGAGCAATAATATCATTCATATTCAACACAATATGAATATAAAGCGTAAATGCATAAATCACAATAAAACACTTCCTGTTTTCCCATGCATTTCAAAACGCTTCCAGTTTGGTTGTCCCTGTACCATAACTCATGAGTATAATCAATAGATTATTTAATGGTCTACACATGTCATGACACAATACCATCTCATCAAACCAAATACCAATCACCAATCCCTAGTCTGTCCATCACAATGTATTTTAATGCCCCTCGCTTATTTACATATAGTCGGCATAGAATAACCTCGCTTCAATGGACATGCGGCGCTCCCACCCCTCGCTTCACATTGAGCGGCAAATATTCTTTCCTCGCCCTATATGATAACCACGCTCAAATGTGACATGCGGCGCTCCCACCCCTCGCTTCACATTTAGCGGAAACAAACCAAATATCGGCAAGCATTAAAATCATCAAGGGATGACCACGACTCATGGGATGTGCACCAATAACCATCATATGCATATACAATCATCATGCATAATTCAACATGTATTTGCATCCACAATGCATAATCACATATTACTCGCATCCACAATGCATAAACAATGAGTATATTAGATACATGTACCGTTGGGTGCCCGTACGTCCTCTACGTACCTTTCCAAAAAGTAGGATGTGGTAGGACTTCAATTCCTTGGCTGTGTCGCCGCCTGGGATGGTTCTACACATTCACACAAATCAATATTAGAACCCAATAATAGTCCGATACCAAAAATCCTACAATAAAATCCAAAAACATCACATTTTGTGACTCGCGATCGATCGCGGCAAAGGGCCGATCGATCGCGAGATCACACTGCCCGAACATAAATTTTTGTTCCTTCGGCGATCGATCGCCACATTTGGCGCGATCGATCGCCACCCTCGCCGATCGATCGCCCAAATGTGGCAATCGATCGCCAAACGCTTCTGGAGCGTACTGCCTCTTCGCGATCGATCGCCAAAAACGGGCGATCGATCGCCGAGCCCTGTATCGCGAAAAATCGCCATTAATGCTCCAAAACTTCATTCCAACCCATTCCAACTCCCCTACCAACAAACCAACAACATCAAATACATAATAACCTTCCATAAACACTTTAAGCACCTCAAAAATCCAACATTCAACCAAAACCACAACCACTCAACACAAACCCATTTTAAAACCCTTCAAAACCATACCAAACTTAAATAAAACATTACAAAATCAACAATGAGGTATCCATACCTCTTGGGGACTTCAAATCTCCCAATAAACTCCACAAATCAAGATTTTTGGAAGGATTTCTCTTCACTCCTAAGCTCAAACTCGAAAATGAGGGAAGGGTTTGTGGGAAGTGATTTTGGGGGAAAATGAAAAGTGTTTTGGTAAAGGTGGGGGGTAAGGGTATTAAAACAAGTTTAATTGTATCCCCACAACTAACATGATGTATTAAACATCCCAACATGATATTTAAAAGGCATTTCACCAAAATGCACCATAATCACAATTAAACTCATGCTTTACAATTAATTGCTAACCATGGCAAATAAATAATGCTAATAACAATTTTCCCAACATGTACAACATGTACCCTGAAATGCACTCCCGGGTCGCCCTTTCCATATGACCATGCATTTCCATAAGATAAATAAATCCAATACATGATTAATTAATTATCACCATAATAATCATATAAACACAATTAATGCCCAAATTGCAATTAATCATTTCGGGGATATCACACCGCTATTGTGGAGCGAGCAATGAAATAAGGAACATGGAATCATTGATTAGATTTATGTGATATCTACGGTCTTTTATATAATGATTTTACCATAGTGATTATGGAACTTGCATAATAGAATGGTATTAGTTAATCTATGTGACGATTAACTGGCTTTGGGAATTTGATGAGTTTGGTTATTTTGAGAACATGGACAATACAGGGGACCCCGCATGAGGGTGTTACCATCCAGGGAGTATCATTTAAATTATGGCATTTACATTCTGTAAATTATGAATTGCAATCTTATGATTATTGGATTGGTGGTACTGGTATGCTCACCCCGTGTGGGGGCTGTCTCTGTGGGGACAGGTGTTACAGGAGTAGCAGTAGCTTTGGAGTCGAGCTCGGGCTGTTGATTGAGGTACTTCCAGGATCGAGGTACCAGAGCTGGTTGAACAAGTGCATGGATCCAGAGTTGAGATCGAGCTGTGCTTGGGAGGTGCTTCCAGGATTGAAGTGCCAGTTACGGTATCCGGTAGAGTGTTTTATACATTAGATACACGCGTATTCATTGGGTGCTCTTATGTGAGTACATCTTACGTGTATATGTAATGTATAAATGGGCTACGGCTCTTCTCTATTCATTTATGGTTTGCATGCAATTAAATATGGAATTGTTAAATGAACTAAGAGCATGTTAGTGTATTATGAGGGTGCATGTTATATGAATAATCTTGGTTGGGGAATTTGAATATTATGTGGATTAAATGCAAGAAATTTTCTGGATAGCATATGGTGTTGCACTTGCATATGGTTTTCCCCCTGATAGTATGATTATATGCACTAATAGTATGGCTTAATACACTAATAACGGGTTAAGGGCACGGGGGTCCTTACATTAGTGGTATCAGAGCAGTGGTTAGCTCTTTGGGGCTATTGAGGGCCTAGGAAAATGATAATGGGAATGAGGAACACATACTTATGCATGATGGTAGTTTGGTGTTGCGTGGCACAACTATATTGCTTTTGTGCATTTATGATATGTGTTCATAATTGGAATATGTTATTGCTAACCATGGTGGTTGCAGGGTCATACGAGACATGGACTATGCATTACGGTTGCATAGATATACATCGGAGTGATGATTTTAGTGCTTTGCCGCTAAATGATGGAGCGAGGTGCATTAAAATACACTAATGGCGATGTTTATTGGAATACAGGTTATGCATTACGGTTGCATGCACGTCGAAGCGATGATGCCACTGTCGTGTCGAAGCGATGGTAAATGCCGATGTCACGTCGAAGCGATGATGCCGCTGTCGTGCCGAAACAATTATTGGAATACGGGTTATGCATTACGGTTGCATGCATGGCGTAGCGATGTGAATATTTGCCGCTGTCATATTATAGCGATGAAGAATATTTGCCGCAAATATGTCGAAGCGAAGGATAATGCCGCTGTCATATTACTATCGCGAGGGATATTATGCCGCTAATATGTTGAAGCGAGGGGTATTTCCGTTGTCATGCCGGAACGATGGTTCATGCCGCCGGGTATTCTATTGGCGATGGTTCATGCCGCCGGGTATTATATTGGCGATGGTTCATGCCGCCGGGTATTATATTGGCGATGGTTCATGTCGCCGGGTATTCTATTGGCGATGGTTCATGGTAGTGCACTTATAAGATTTCGTCCTCGAAATCACATGCACTTACCCCCAAAAGAAACTAAACATAATCACATACCAGAGAAAAGTTCCGGGTAGTGCTGCACCATATACCGCTCCGTCTCCCACGTAGCCTCCTCGACACCCCTGCGATCCCACTGAACCTTGATCATAGGTATCACTTTATTCCGAAGTCTACGGTCTGCTCGATCCAGAATTCTGACAGGCCGTTCCACATAAGACACATCGGATTCCAACTGAACCTCAGGAAGGCTGTAATACATGCGATGGATCCGGCTCATACTTCCGCAGCATCGATACATGAAACATCATGTATACCAGATAAAGAAGGCGGCAGAGCTAGTCGGTAAGCTAAGGTGCCAATGCGCTGCAAAATCTCGTACGGTCCAACATACCTCGGAGACAGTTTCCCGCGCATCCCGAATCGCACAACGCCTCTGAAAGGCGAGATCTTCAAAAAGACCTTATCTCCCAACTGAAATTCCAACGGTCTCCGCCGTTTATTCGCATAAGCTGCCTGTATGTCCTAGGGCTGCTTTCATTTTCTGCCTTATCATCTTTATCTTCTCTTCCATTTCCCGAATCAACTCCGGTCCTCCGACCGATTTACGGTCCAAATCGTCCCAACACAAGGGTGATCTACACCGTCTGCCATAAAGAGCTTCAAAAGGAGCCATCTGAATACTCGCCTGGTAGCTGTTATTATAAGAGAACTCTACCAAGGGTACCGAATCTTGCCAAGAAACATCAAACTCCAAAACACAAGCTCTCATCATGTCCTCGAGCGTCTGGATGGTACGCTCGGTTTGGCCATCCGTCTGAGGATGATATGCAGTGCTCAATCTAACTTCAGTTCCCAAGGCTGACTGAAGGCCCTCCCAAAAATGAGATGTAAATCAGGGATCTCGATCCGACACTATGGAAATGTGGATCCCATGCAATCTCACCACGTCTCGGATATATAGTTGAGTCATCCTCAAAAATGGTGAAAGTCATGCTATAGGGGATGAAATGAGCTACCTTAGTCAATCGATCCACAATCACCCAAATAGCATCAAAGCCTGAAGCACTCCTCGGCAGGTGAGTCACGAAGTCCATGGAAATGTGTTCCCACTTCCACTTCGGTATCTCCAAGCTTTTCAACTCGCCGCCAGGTCTCTGTCTCTCTGCCTTAACTTGCTGGCAGATCAAGCACCTCTTAACAAATCTCACCGATCGATCGCCACACATTTTCACCGCCTTATATTTTGGCTGTCCTCGGCGATCGATCGCCATATAAGCACTGATCGATCGCCGATGCCCAGAAAGTTTAGAGCATGTCGATTTCAAGCTTATCTCCATGGTTCTTCTCCTATAACTCAAAATTCAACATGTAAACAAGTTTCATGCACTCTCTAATAACATATTAACATGTTTCTATCATCATAGAATCCAATTACTAGCATATAACCATGATATGATTCTTCACATGCTTTCATGCTTCCAACTTCAAACACAATCAAAGAACTTCTAAATTGCATGATAAAGTAATGAAAGTTTAGCCTCCTTACCAAGTAAATTACTTCCTCTTAGTCTCAAATGAATCTTGCAAGTAGAATGCCAAGATAAAAGTGCAAGAGTAAGAAAGAACAAGCAAGAGGTTTTGTAGAGATTTGTAGGTGAAATTTGGTGTATTATGTGTAGAAAATCAGATTATCCCTTCTTATTAACTCCTTCACCTCTAACTCAAATTCACATGACATGTAACCTAAATACACACCACATACAAACTCAACTCACATACACATTCTAATACCTCTCAAATAATGTTAAATGATTACCAATGTTATATCCCACTATACATGTATTTCCGTAGGCAATCCATAAATCATATGTTTATGTTAGGAACTCATTTCTCATATTTATATGAGGTTTCATTCATGCATCACATTAGTCGTGCTCGGTTCAACCCGAATCCGAGTCCACATCAGACTGTAATTAATCCAAATGACGCCATAATCATATGACACGTATATAAAGTAAATCGAGGCATTACAATTCTCCCCTACTCAATGAATTTCGTCCTCAAAATTGCATATACAAACATGCATATATAGATACGCAACTCAACAATCCTACTAGAAGAAGATAGGAAACATGATCATGTATACAACAGTATCATAAAACTGTAAAATCATAACAGTAAACAACTCAGGATACTGCTGTATCATATGCTGCTCCGTCTCCCACGTTGCCTCTTCGACACCGCGTCTGTCCCACTGTACATTCACCATAGGAATCACTTTATTACCCAACCTGCGTTCAGCTTGATCCAAGATCATAACCGGTCGTTCCTCATACGACACATCTGTATCCAACTGTACCTCAGGTAACTGTAATACATGACTCGGATCTGGTTCATACATCCTCAACAGTGAAACATGAAAGACATCATGAATACTACTCAAGGCCGGTGGTAGTGCCAATCGATATGCCAACGTACCAATACGTTGCAATACCTCATACGGACCAACGTATCGTGGAGACAATTTTCCACGCTTACCAAACCGTACTACACCTTTAAAAGGTGAGATTTTCAAGAACGCACGGTCACCAACTTGAAATTCAAGTGGTCTACGTCGCTTATTGGCATAAGCAGCCTGTCTGTCTTGAGCAGCTTTAAGTTTCAATCGAATCATCTTTACTTTCGCTTCCATTTCATGAATCATATCCGGTCCATGTAAGGAAGACTGATCCACAGCATCCCAATACAATGGCGATCTACATCGTCGCCCATATAGAGCCTCAAATGGTGCCATCTGTATACTAGATTGTTAACTGTTATTATATGAAAATTCCACTAATGGCAATGACTCTTGCCAAGAGGTATCAAACTCTAATACACAGGCACGTAACATATCCTCAAGCGTCTGTATCGTACGCTCTGTTTGTCCATCTGTCTGAGGATGATATGTTGTACTCAACCGTACTTCAGTTCCCAATGCTGTCTGTAACCCTTCCCAAAAATGAGAAGTAAATCTCGGATCTCTATCCGACACAATGGAAACCGGAATACCATGTAGTCTCACTACATGTTGAATGTACAATTGTGCCATTCGCAAATACGTAAATGTCATACAATATGGTACGAAATGAGATACTTTGGTGAGTCGGTCAACGATCACCCAAATAGCATCACAACCAGAAGACGTCCGTGGCAAATGAGTCACAAAATCCATCGTGATATGTTCCCATTTCCACTGAGGAATTTCCAAACTGTGTAATTCACCTCATGGTTTTTGTCTTTCCGCTTTCACTTGTTGACAGATCAAACACCGTTTTTCAAAGCTCAACACATCCTGTTTCATACGTTTCCACCAAAATTGGGTACGTAAATCATGTACATTTTCTTTCCTCCAGGATGTATACTGTATCTACTACAATGAGCACGTTGTAGTAGTTCTTGGCGTAGTCCCAATGAAGCAGGTACTACCAAAAAAGTCCTGTATTTCAGAATTCCATCATTTGCAAGTACAAACTGCGATGTTTTTCCTTGACTTATCATTCTTTCCAATGTTGTACCTCATCATCAGTCATTTGTGCCTTTCTGATTTTGTCAAAAATGTCAGGTTCAACCAATAATGTTGATACTCGTACTGGCACTGTTTCCACATCAAAATCATAACCCAAAGTACAACAAGAAGTCATCAACGTTGATAAATGAATCATCTCATCAGCCGTATGATGCACTTTTCGACTCAAGGCATCTGCTGTAAGATTAGCCTTTCCTGGATGATATTCAATCTCACAATCATAATCTTTCAACAGATCCATCCATCTTCTTTGTCTCATATTCAACTCTGCTTGAGTGAATAAAAACTTTAAACTCTTATGATCTGTGTATATGGTAAACGACGTACCATATAAATAATGTCGCCATATCTTCAAGGCAAAGACAATGGCAGCCAATTCCAAATCATGCACTGGATATCGTATTTCATGTGGCTTCAACTGTCGTGATGCATAAGCCACAACATGTTTATCCTGCATCAATACACAACCCAAACCTAGTAATGATGCATCGGTATATAAGGCAAACCTATCATGTTCCGATGGAATGATCAAGACTGGAGCTGTAGTCAATCGATGTTTTAATTCTTGAAAACTACGCTCACAAGCCTCTGACCATTGAAATGATACTCCATTCTGTGTCAAATGTGTCAATGGTTTGGCAATTGTTGAAAATCCTTCAACAAATCATCTATAATAGCCAGCCAAACCCAAGAAACTACGAATCTCTGGCACAGAAGTAGGTGCTGACCAATTCAACACTGCTTCGACTTTCTTCGGATCAACTGATATACCTTCTTCTGAAATTACATGCCCTAAAAAGCTGACACTAGTCAACCAAAACTCACACTTACTGAGTTTGGCATACAACTGATGTGTCCTCAACAATTGCAATACCATATGCAAATGTTGAACATGTTCTGCATCACTCTACGAATAGATCAGTATATCATCGATAAAGACAATGACAAATCGATCAAGGTATTCCTGGAACACACGATTCATTAAACTCATAAAGACAGCGGGAGCATTTGTCACTCCAAATGGCATTACCAGAAACTCATAATGTCCATAGCGAGTTCTGAATGCTGTCTTCTGTATATCACCCTCTCTCACACGTATTTGATGATAACCAGATCTCAAATCAATCTTAGAATAAATCCTTGATCCCTGCAACTGATCAAACAAACCATCAATACGAGGAAGAGGATATTTATTCTTTATTGTTACCTTGTTCAATTGTCGATAGTCAATACACAGTCGCATTGTCCCATCCTTCTTCTTAACAAATAAAACCGGAGCACCCCAAGGCGATACACTAGGACGTATGTACCCCTTGTCCAATAAGTCTTGCAATTGAGTTTTCAATTCTTTCAATTCAGCTGGTGCCATCCGATAAGGAGCTCGTGAAATTGCAGAAGTACCAGGTATCAAATCAATACCAAATTCCACTTCTCGACTCGGTGGGAATCCAGGTATCTCATCTGGAAACACATCCGTATATTCTGCAACCACTGGTATCTCCTCCACTTTCCTTTCTCTTTTCTGTTCAGTTACATCAAGGGCATAAATCAAATAACCCGCATGTCCACGTTCTAATAAACGCGACATTCGGATTGCTGATATCAAAGGAATCCTTGCCCTCGATCCCTGGCCATAGAAGAACCATTGATTTTCAGTATCAGACTGAAATCTCACTATCTTCTGACAACAATCCACAACAGACTGATATTTACTCAACACATCGATTCCAAGGATGCAATCAAAATCTGTCATATCTAACACAATCAAATCAGCTTGTAGTCCATACTCAATCTCAAACTGAATATCACAATCAGACACACTCTGACAAGTCATCACAGTAGTTCCCATGGGTGTCGAAACATAAAGAGGCATCAACAGTGGAGACGAGCATATATGATACTGATCAATAAAAGCTTGTGCAATAAAAGAATGTGATGCACCAGTATCAATCAAAAGTAAAGCTGGATAAGTAAACACAGTACACTTACCCGCTATCACATCATCAGGAACTGCCTCTGCTTGCTCCTTGTTCAGTGCATATACCTGAGCCTGAAGTGGTCCTGTCCTCTGTCCTCCACCAGACTGTGGTACACCCTGTGGTCTCTGTTGTACTGTATTCTCTGACATGGGTCCTCTTCTCTGTTGTCCACCCACTTGAGGACAATCACGGATCACATGTCCTGGCTTCCCACAACGAAAACAAACCACTGTATCAAACTGTGGACAATTTCTTTGAAAATGTGGCCCTCCACATTTAAAACATTGTAATCCTCGTCCACCACTACTACTACTTCCTTGGGACTGTCCTTTTGAACCTCGTTCACTACCCTTTCGCATTGTAAACCGTTTTCCACTAAATCGAGAGGAAGATGCACCACCTCGTGGTGATTTAAATGATTCTCCTTTAGGTCTCATACTCTCAGATGTAGGTGGTTGGGCTTGTCCAACATCTTTGTATACTCCTACAACAATCTCAGCCATCTCGGCTCTAGTCAATGCTTCTTCATATGATGTAGGGTTATTGGACATGACCCTATCAAACAATTCAGGCCTCAAACCTTTCACAAATTGTCTGATCTTTGCCTTTGTGTTTACAGCAATATGTGGCACATACCGGAGTAAGGAAGAATAATGTACAACATAGTCCGATACTGTCATTGATCCCTGTCTCAAGTTTGTAAATTCATCCTCTTTCCTCTGTCTTGCAGCAACAGAGAAATAATGCTCAAGGAACTTTGTTCTAAACACATCCCAGTTAACTGTCTGTCCTTGAGCCCTCAGTTCAAGCACTGTGGATTTCCACCACATCATAGCTTTCTTAGCTAACTGGAATTCAGCTAAGCGTAACCAAGCAGTCTTGGCACGCGGTGCTGATACAAATATCTGTTCCACACGTTCTAGCCACTCCTCTGCCAGTTCCCCTGATTCAGTACCCTCAAACCTGGGTGGCTGATAACTCAGAAATTGCATCAAAGTCAATTCTCCAGGTAACAGTACCTGTTCCACTGGCCCTTGCTCAATCGGTGGTGGTGGCACAGGCGCCATCCTCACACTAGCATTGCCACTCATGGCATCCCCAACATCCTCATGATACCCTCTGTCTGTCATAGCTGTAGATCAAGGGTTAACAATAACATTCACAAATATATAACATGTTAGAATAACATCATATTCCAAATCCTAACATGATAGTACCATTCTCAACATGTTTTCAAGTGTTTAGGTAACTTCCTAATACACTTCCTCTACCCATGTTCACCCCGTTCTCGAACCACTGCTCTGATACCACTAATGTGGGGTCCTCGTTACTTAATCCATTATGTACCATGTTAACATACATATGTGAGTCTGAATTAAGTAATAACAGGCACTGATTAAGAGTATCGTACTAGTTAAGTTGTTACAGGGTTTATAAAAACCTATCCACTACACATCATATGTACAAACAACAACCTATTATAAGATAGCTCCTAGGCAGTGGTTCAGCTCGCAGCGGAAAATGACTCACATCCCGTCCTCCCACATCTATGAGTCCCTACAGAAACATTCACACAACGTGAGTATAGTTAACAACTATCTCAGTGCAATATCAAAACACAATATCAATATCAATGATAAAGCACAATAAAATCATTAATAGTGAATGCTCTGTATCATGCATCAACAAATGCACTATGTCATGACATGTCTCAACAATCACCCTATTATCACGAGCCCAATATGATATGCCTATTCAGCTCAATATGTCAGTGGAACCACATCACATCTTCATATTAGCAACACATATCATAGTACCGTACTCATCTGTGATAATAACCAGAGCATATACCCAAACCAGGCGTATATCTCTCAAGCCAAAGCATATGTAGTATATCTATCGTGGCAACGATCCCAGCCAAAGCATATACCAAACCTGGCATATCTATCAAGGCAATGATCTTACCAAAGCATATACACATATCTATCAAGGCATCCATCCCAATCATATGACATCCATATATGTACATGCATATGATACTACGAATCATATGACACAAAGCTAACATAAATCATATGATACCAAAATCATAACATCATCATCACATAATATCTATACTCCGTACGTCAACACGTACCTGTACTGCGACACAAACGATTTAAATTAGGCGTCACTGGCTAATTGCCTCGTTGTCCCGTCCCTTGTGATGATGCTACAAGCACATGAACAATATACCATGTTATAAGAGGCTTCAAAAAAAATGCTACAAAAATATAACATTTTTCATAATTCCTAAAGCACCGATCGATCGCTACCATTACCGACCGATCGCCATCGATCGCCACAATGCTCTGTTCATAGCGATCGATCGCTACAATCTCACCGATCGATCGCCACACATTTTCACCGCCTTATATTTTGGCTGTCCTCGGCGATCGATCGCCATATAAGCACTGATCGATCGCCGATGCCCAGAAAGTTTAGAGCATGGCGATTTTCAAGCTTATCTCCATGGTTCTTCTCCTATAACTCAAAATTCAACATGTAAACAAGTTTCATGCACTCTCTAATAACATATTAACATGTTTCTATCATCTTAGAATCCAATTACTAGCATATAACCATGATATGATTCTTCACATGCTTTCATGCTTCCAACTTCAAACACAATCAAAGAACTTCTAAATTGCATGATAAAGTAATGAAAGTTTAGCCTCCTTACCAAGTAAATTACTTCCTCTTAGTATCAAATGAATCTTGCAAGTAGAATGCCAAGATAAAAGTGCAAGAGTAAGAAAGAACAAGCAAGAGGTTTTGTAGAGATTTGTAGGTGAAATTTGGTGTATTATGTGTAGAAAATCAGATTATCCCTTCTTATTAACTCATTCACCTCTAACTCAAATTCACATGACATGTAACCTAAATACACACCACATACAAACTCAACTCACATGCACATTCTAATACCTCCCAAATAATGTTAAATGATTACCAATGTTATATCCCACTATACATGTATTTCCATAGGCAATCCATAAATCATATGTTTATGTTAGGAACTCATTTCTCATATTTATATGAGGTTTCATTCATGCATCACATTAGTCGTGCTCGGTTCAACCCGAATCCGAGTCCACATCAGACTGTAATTAATCCAAATGACGTCATAATCATATGACACGTATATAAAGTAAATCGAGGCATTACAATAGTAGTTGAGCAAGGACATCTGGATGTCCATTTCGCTTGATGTTTTAGAGATATGTTGGGTGATGACCCACAACTCTAATGGGTTGTACGGTATGGTATACCGGGATGAGACGTGCATCACGTTGATAGCTTGGTATGAGCCTATGGTGCCAACGAACTGTTAGCCAGGCATTGTTGCAGTACTTTGGTGTGCTTGTGTTAGCCTTTATGCTGCTCGTTGGATTCGAGCTGGGTGAATCGTATGGTGATACAATGAGGGCTATGATAGACTCTTGTAGTCCCTATGTGGCATGGTGATTGAGGTAGGGAATATCTCACGGGGACGTTTTCGAGTGACTTATTCTGGGACAACTCAATTTGTTGAGAGTACCAACGTGAGTGTCGACAAGTCGTTGTTAGCCCTGGTTGAGCATCTTTGCATGTTGAATGCAACGGGAATCACAATTGGATTTGTGAGATATAGCTAGTGGAGTAACACTACTATATTGATTATATCTCTTGGGGAGATTTGGATTGTACTGTCATGGAGACAGCCGGTATTGGTTGAGGGTCGATTGAGAATCAACCGGAGTAAGCCCTACTAGTGTTGGATTAGGTGATGGCTTCATACTTCCGGTGATACGTTCGAGGAGACGTCTCCGGGGTAATGCTCGAGATCGTATAGTACTATGATATTAGTACAGAGCATTACTAAGTTGGGTATACATGGCGTATACTGGTTTTGATTTGGTAATAGTGGCTTCGATGCACTATTATGAACCAGTTGCATATTTTTGGTTTCGAGATATATTTTGGTATAAATATATCCAGTTTTCCGAACGGTGGTTCGAGGTTGGAGGATCATGGATTCATGATATTTTCCTTGAGAGGAAGGCGGTATTATTATACCTACCGGTTGGATCTTTTGGGGAGATTCGTTGTTTTGGTTTGTGTGGTGTTGATGTTGAAATCACACCCTTTGGTTTTGGTTTGTCAACCATCATTCTGCGTGGGGTGAGAATAATTGAGGTTTGACAGTTGGTCTTGGGATTTGGGTATGATTGGAGATACCCGAGTCTATTGCATTGTGTATGCATGTTGTGTTGGTGTATGGACTTGTATGCCGTGTGTGTATACGAATGCCAATTTTATTTTGTTCCTTGTTGAACATCGAGTTTGTATGCTTGGTTTGGTGAATCTCTGGTGTGAGATTGTGGAACCTTGAGATCGGTAATCTCGATGGCACGATGCATTCTGATGAATGATCGTGAGGGTTGTTTGACTTTCCCTGAGGAAGGATCGTCGTGTTTTGGAACCATGGTAGTTCTTGTTGGATAACTCGATAGCCTTCCTGTTTTAGGATTGTTGGATCCAAGATAAATGAGGGATGGCCGGGATTCGGGTTTGTTTAGTGTCATGGTTGACACGTGTGTAGGAATGCAATTGATTGTCTTGCATGTCCCCTGTGGAACTTGAAACCTTGTGGAGTCTCGATAGTGTGTTTTGGACCAAGATAGGATTTCTTGGAACACCTTGTTTTAGACTTCTGTGGTGATGTGTTTTGTGTGGATCAGTGACCGTGGGTAACCCGATCCGGGTTGCAAGTGGTGCAACTACTCCTTTGGGGGAGATGGTCTGGGAAGCAAAACCGGACTTTCTGTGAGTATACTGTTGTATACTAGTGGCCCCCATCATGACGATGCGTGTCAAGCATCGTGGGCAAGTGGTGAATATCATGGAGTGATATCAATGTCAGAACCAAGGGAGATTTGGTTGGTTTGTAGTTGTGGTGGACTGACTTCTAGGACGATTCACGTCGAGGTATGTTGTTATCTTTCGGGTTTGTATTGGTTTTGGCGTTTGCTCTATTTTAGAGCTTGGTGCGAGATTGGTGTTCTCGCAGTTGTTAATTCGATTCTAATGTGGTCCAGAATCGGGGTTGTGGCCTTGTTTTGGGTTGTGTAGTCCTGGTGTTACGTGGAGTACACCGGTACAATTTCGAGGACGAAATTTTATTAGTGGAGGATAATTGTGATGTCCGGGGATTAATGGTGTTAATCTCGGTGTGGTAATAATCCCTGATGGACTTTAAATTGTGGCAATTAGGAATTAATTACGATTTTGGGTCTCCCGAGGTTGTGAAATCGGGCATTTGGGATCGTTGGATCCAAAGGTTGAGAATGTATTCTCATTTTGATGGAAAACCTATGAGTTGGGTTTTTAGTGGGACTTGGTGTCCGGGTGCCTTATGTTGGGGCCAGTCTGGGGATTTGATGTTGGAGAGAGAGTTTTTGAAAACAAATGATTTTTAATGAATCATGATGTATTTGTGGAGGTATGGGTATTTTGGGGCATTTTTGCTATATATACGAGTTGGACTCGGGATTCCGTCATTCGGAATCCATTTCTCTCCTCTCCTCTCCCTCACGCCTCTCTCTCACCCCAAACCCTTCCCTTTCCCTTTGATGAGCAAAATCGATGGAGGCTCATCCTGGGAGCCGGATTTTTCGAAGATAAGTTGGTAAGTTTCTTCCCCTCGTCTTTGTCTTCGTTTTGATAGTGGTTTTGTGTGTTATGGTTGAGCTTTTGGGTTGGATTGGTGTTTAGGGGTTTTGGGTTAAAATCTAAAATGTTGATTTTAGTGTTTTTATGGAGTTTAAATGTTGTATTTGAGGTGTTGGTGGTGTATGTGGTGCTGGTTTTGAGTTTGGGTGTCAAAAACACCATGGAAGCTCGAATTTTTCAGAAAATCGCAGGTGGCGATCGATCGCGACGTGCAGTCCAATTTTTGAAGGCGATGAACAGTGCTGGCGATCGATCTCGAGGTCTCGGCGATCGATCGCGAGCGGGTTGGCGATCGATCGCGAGTAGGCACTGGTTGGCCACTGGAGTGTGGCGATCAATCGCGATAAAGGTGGCGATCGATCGCCACCCGAAGGATTTAGTTTTTTCAAAATTTTGGAAAAATGTCGGGATTTTGGAATCGAGGTTCAAAGGGGCCGTTTCCGGGGCAATGTCTACATTCCAATGGGAATGTTATACTTTTAAAATTGATTGATTGGGACCAAAGTCTAATAAAATGGGATTTTCGGTTGAGTCTTTGGCTATCTATTAAACATATAAAATGGAATATTTTGGGTATTATGCATGCTTAGCCGGGGGGGCTTTTAATTTGGTAATCGTCATGGACTGACGATATGTTTGGGAGTTTGAACGTGCTTGGGCACGTGGTTGCATGCTTATGTTTGATTGTGAATTTGTTTGTTAGCACATAATTCATCGGGTCGTGGGACTCAGGCAAGATGAGACTCGAACTACGAAATTATAAGGTACGTATGACGTACGAGCATAGTCTATTATAATGTTGCAACTGTAAAATGCATGGTATGTGATAATTGCATTAAATGGACACTGAAACACATGGTGCGTAATAATCGCATTACATGGACATTGAAATACGTGGTAGGTGGTAATTGCATCAAATAGGCGTTGAAATGCATTGTACATGATACTTGCTATAAATGGCTAGCGATATGCATGATAAATTGTATTTGCGTTAAATGGTTATACATGGGAACCATACGGTGCCGCTATTGAGCGAGCAATGATTTTGCATGCTGTCGCCGTTGAGCGACCATCGGTTATGACGCCGCAATTGTTGAGCGTGCGCAGGATTTAGAATGCAGCTATTGTGGAGCGAGCAATGAAATAGGAACATGGAATCATTGATTAGATTTATGTGATATCTACGGTCTTTTATATAATGATTTTACCATAGTGATTATGGAACTGGCATAATAGAATGGTATTAGTTAATCTATGTGACGATTAACTGGCTTGGGAATTTGATGAGTTTGGTTATTTTGAGAACATGGACAATACAGGGGATCCCGGATGAGAGTGTTACCATCCAGGGAGTATCATTTAAATTATGGCATTTACATTCTGTAAATTATGAATTACAATCTTATGATTATTGGATTGGTGGTATTGGTATGCTCACCCCGTGTGGGGGCTGTCTCTGTTGGGACAGGTGTTACTGGAGTAGCAGTAGCTTTGGAGTCGAGCTCGGGCTGTTGATTGAGGTACTTCCAGGATCGAGGTACCAGAGCTGGTTGAACAAGTGCATGGATCCAGAGTTGAGATCGAGCTGTGCTTGGGAGGTGCTTCCAGGATTGAAGTGCCAGTAACGGTATCCGGCAGAGTGTTTTATACATTAGATACACGCGTATTCATTGGGTGCTCTTATGTGAGTACATCTTACGTGTATATGGAATGTATAAATGGGCTACGGCTCTGTAAGTAATCCTTATGTCATACAACGCAGCGGAATAAAATTTTAGGATTACTAACACCGGATCTATACATAGGTAATCATATCGGATTAAGGAATACATAAGAGTCTCACCCTTGTAGCGTGTTTGAAGCAGAATCCAAGGAGCAGCACCACGTCCTACGCCTTCTCCGAGTCAATAGCAAAACTCAATGAGTTTTGCCTCAACGGTATCCACACGATCAAATCGGGTGAAGGGATGTTCAAGAACAAGTTGCTAGACTTATTCTTGAACCGGACTCAAAACCACACACGGTTCACAACCGACTAAACGGCGACCAAACAACCCCTCCAAGCAACCGGCGGCGGCCGTGACTCTTGAAGAGGAAGAAGGTGGCCGAGAGCTTTTTTCTTGTGTGGCTAGGTTTTTGATATCAAAGTATGATCTGAAAGTATCATTAACAATTAATCAAAACCATGTATTTATATTATAAGGCTTTTAATTAAGGTTCAAGACTTTCTTAAAGTCTTATGGGCCCAAACCCATGATTTAATTAAAACCTTTTAATCACTTAATTAAGACTCTTCTTAATTAATTAATTCATCCAATGAATTTAATTTCCCTTCTCGATTTAATCTTTTGTGCGACCCGATAGGATCTTGTAATGTTGGCAGTGACATAAAATCTCATTTTACGTCTCAAGCATTGAGCGGTATCTAGCAACACATCAATGCTATCCAAATTACAAGAATGTCAATGACTCGACATAACCTTTAGAACTTGTGATAATATTAATCATGTAACTTAATCCCTTTGTCCTTTGTGTTTAGATTGAACACGAGTCATGGAATAGTCATACTCGTATATCCAATCTTTATTTCTTGATCCCCAAGTAGAACTAGAATAAACGAATAAGCTCGATATCTCATATCGACTCATTCGAGCATGGCCATGCATTTTAGTTCTTATTTGATCAAGGGCCAAACACATCTCCTGTTATATAGGAGGGACAAATCCTATCTCGATCAGTCAACATCCCTCTACATAATTCGTAGTGTATCCAATAGTCGCCTTTATAGATTACCCTATTACAGGTAACGTTTGACGATATCAAGATACATAACTCCTTATGTTGGGATCTCTGATGATCACAAGTCGTAAGGATTACATACATTATTATCACTATGAGAATTGCATATGACGATCATATAACTATCCATGTTGCATTCTCATGGTGGGTCTGTCCAGTACATCGTTCTCTAACATGTACCCATATGTTGATTTGATATCTCATATCAATGAACAATTCATCGATCAACATATACTAGTCTCTACGTATTATCATTATCCCTATTCATGATAATACTTGACTAGGGACATCTTTAAGAATAATACAATATTATTCTAAGGACATTAACATATATATTAATTCACAATGCACAGTTAAAAGAATAATATATAATAATGAATTGCCATTCATAAATCCATAAACATTGTATGTCTTAAACAATCATCTAATGACTTGTCTTAGGGCATATCCCAACAAATCTCCCACTTGCACTAAGACCACTCAGACATATACCTAATGCCTAGAGATCTAGTATGACGATCATGCTTCTGCTGTGACAGCGGCTTCGTCAATGGGTCAGATACATTATCATCTGTTGGTACTTTGCATATTTTAACATCTCCCCTTTCAACGATTTCTCGAATGAAATGGAAACGCCTTAGTATGTGCTTGGATCTTTGGTGAGATCTTGGTTCCTTAGCCAATGCGATCGCTCCATTGTTGTCACAATAGAGTTCTATCGGATCTTTAATGCTAGGCACCACTCCAAGTTCAGAAATGAACTTCCACATCCAAACAGCTTCATTTGCTGCATCCGAGGCAGCAATATACTCAGCTTCCGTTGCAGAATCGGCTACTGTTTCTTGCTTTGAACTCTTCCAGCTCACAGCACATCCATTTAGGCAATACACATATCCAGATTGCGATCGAAAATCATCTTTGTCGGTTTGAAGCTTGCATCAGTGTAACCCATTACATTGAGCTCTTCCTCACCTCCATAAATCAAGAATGTATCCTTAGTCCTTCTCAAGTACTTTAGGATATTCTTGACAGCAATCCAGTGACCTTCACCTGGATCAACTTGATATCTGCTCGTCATGCTCAAAGCATACGATACATCGGGACGAGTACATATCATCGCATACATGATAGATCCAATAGCTGACGCGTATGGAATCTTACTCATGCGTTGTCTCTCATCTGGTGTTGAAGGACACTGTTCCTTCGAGAGATAAATACCATGTGTCATAGGCACGAATCCTTTCTTGGATTCTTGCATGCTAAACCTTTTAAGCACCTTGTCTATGTATGTACTTTGACTTAGACCAAGAAGCCTTCTCGATCTATCTCTATAGATCTTGATTCCTAATACATAGGTGGCTTCTCCTAAGTCTTTCATCGAAAAGCAGTTCCCTAGCCAAATCTTTACAGATTGCAAGGCAGGGATATCATTTCCAATAAGGAGTATGTCATCTACATACAACACTAGGAAAATGATTACGCTCCCACTGACCTTCTTGTAGACACAAGGTTCATCTTCATTTTTGATAAAACCAAACTCTTTGATTGCATCATCAAAACAAAGATTCCAACTCCGAGAAGCTTGCTTCAATCCATAAATGGATCGTTGTAGCTTGCATATCTTTCCAGCATCCTTTGGATCGACAAAACCCTCGGGCTGTGTCATGTACACATCCTCGAGCAGATTTCCATTAAGGAAAGCTGTTTTGACATCCATCTGCCAGATTTCATAATCATGAAATGCAGCTATTGCAAGTAAGATCCTTATGGATTTAACCATGGCCACTGGTGAAAAGGTTTCATCATAGTCAATACCATGAATTTGTTTGAATCCTCTTGCAACCAGCCGACCTTTATAGGTTTGTACGTTACCATCCATATCGGTCTTTTTCTTGAAAATCCATTTGCACCCTATGGGTCGTACCCCTTCAGGTGGATCAACCAAAGTCCATACTTGGTTTGCATACATGGATTCCATCTCAGATTTCATGGCCTCTTGCCATTTCTCAGAATCATTGCCCATTATAGCTTGTTGATAAGATGACGGCTCATCCTCATCAATAAGTAGTAAGTCACATTGTTGAGTCACAAGAAATCCATATCTATGTGGCTCCCGGTGTACTCTTACAGACCTACGCTGGGCTTGTGTCTCTTGAGCAGGTGCTTCTTCCACAACAGCTTGTGGTGCCTGCTCTGTTTCCATCTCAATCTCAGGTTCAGTGTTTTCTTGTGGTTGAACTTCACTAAGTTCTATTTTTCTCCCACTGGTTTTTCTAGAAATAAATTCTCTTTCAAGAAATATACCAGTCCGAGCAACAACTACTTTGTTCTCGGTGGGATAATAGAAATAGTACCCTTTCGTTTCCTTAGGATACCCCACAAATAAACACTTATCATATTTGGGTCCAAGTTTGTTAGTGGCGTGACGTCTAACGAAAGCCTCACAACCCCAAATCTTCATAAAAGAGATACTAGGACGCTTCCCAGTCCATATCTCATATGGTGTCTTTTCCACTGATTTAGATGGAACACGGTTCAGTAAGAAAATTGCTGTTTCTAGAGCGTGTCCCCAAAACGATATCGGAAGATCTGCATGACTCATCATTGATCTAACCATGTCTAACAAGGTTCGATTTCT
The DNA here is from genome assembly GCA_907163345.1 of Haberlea rhodopensis. Taxonomy (NCBI): domain Eukaryota; kingdom Viridiplantae; phylum Streptophyta; class Magnoliopsida; order Lamiales; family Gesneriaceae; genus Haberlea; species Haberlea rhodopensis. Next base: position 91,824 of record CAJQUN010000433.1, on the reverse strand, counting down.
CCTCTCGGATACACCATTCCATTGCGGAGTATACGGAGGAGTGAGTTGTGGGACTATCCCACACTCCTTTAGATAGTCATGAAACTCTTGGCTTAAGTATTCTCCTCCTCGATCTGATCGAAGGATTTTGATACTCTTGCCAAGTTGGTTTTGTACTTCATTCTTGAAATCTTTGAACTTTTCAAAGGTTTCATGTTTATGTTTCATTAGGTACACATACCCATATCTACTAAGGTCATCAGTAAATGTAACGAAGTATTGAAAACCACCTCTAGCTTGTGTACTTATTGGTCCACATACATCACTATGTATTAGTCCCAATAAAACATTTGCCCTTTCAACATGTCCCTTGAAAGGGGCTTTTGTCATCTTGCCCATTAAACAAGATTCGCATGTTTCATATGATTCAAAATCAAATGAATCTAATACTCCATCCTTATGAAGTTTAGATATGCAGTTCTCGTTTATGTGGCCCAAGCGACAGTGCCAGAGATAAGTCGGATTACAATCATTATTTTTAATCCTTTTAGTATTTATGTTATAGATAGGCATATCAAGATTTAATACATAAAGACCATTCACCATTTGTGCACTAGCATAAAACATGTCATTTAAATAAATAGAACAACAATTGTCCTTTATTATAAATGAAAAACCATACTTGTCTAAACAAGAAATAGATATTATGTTTTTAGTAATAGAAGGCACAAAATAACAATCTTTCAAAATCAGTGATAAACCAGAAGGTAAAGCTAAATGATAATCTCCTATAGCTAATGCAGCAACTCTTGCTCCATTTCCAACTCGGAGATCAACTTCACCTTTCGCCAATGTCCTACTCCTTTTGAGATCCTGCACATTTACACAAATGTGAGATCCACATCCAGTATCTAATACCCATGATGAAGAAGTAGATAAATTGACTTCTATAACAAAAATACCTGAAGCGGAAGTCACACTTCCTTTCTTTAGATCCTCCAGATATACTTTGCAGTTTCTTTTCCAATGGCCGGTCTCACCGCAATGGAAACAGTTCCATTCCTTTGCTATCCCTCCCTTTGGCTTCAGTGCATAAGACTTTGGCTTAGATTTAACAAAGACCTTCTTTGCTTTCTTGTTGCCTTTAACTTTGGCCCTTCCTTTGCCCTTATTCACAATAAGGACATTTGTGGCCTTAGTCTTCTTAGTATTTGCTTCATATGTTCTCAACATACCAAGCAACTGTGGTAGAGTCTTTTCCATTTCAGTCATATTGTAATTTACTACAAATTGACTGAAGCTTTCAGGCAACGATTGCAAGATCACATCGGTGGCCAACTCTTGGTCCAATGGAAAACCTAGCTTGTCCAGATTCTCAATGTACCCAATCATCTTGAGCACATGAGTTCCAACTAAGCTTCCTTCTACCATCCTGCACTGGAATAACGCTTTAGAGACGTCATACCTCTCTTGTCTAGCTTGCTGTTGGTACAACTGCTTTAAGTGTTCGATCATATCGAATGCCTCCATTTCCTCATGTTGCTTCTGAAGGTCAGAGTTCATGGTGGCAAGCATGAGGCACCCAACATCAAGTGCGTCACTCTGATGCTTCTTGTAAGCATCCTTTTCGGTTCTTGTAGCCGTTAGGGGAGGTTCCTCAGCGGGTAAGGGTTCCTCTAGGACATATTGTTTCTTTTCTTGTTTGAGGACTATCCTCAAGTTCCTATGCCAGTCTAGGAAATTCGTCCCATTTAATTTGTCCTTCTCAAGGACCGATCGCAGTGATAAAGTGCTAGTAACGTTGTTAGTTGCCATGGATATCTACAATATAAATATGCAAAATAAGTTTATGATTTAAATCATTTAACATGGTCTTATATTAAATGATACTCCCACTATTTTGTTTGAAAAATATCAACCCTCGAAACCTTTAGTGGGCCAAGATCCATATTTCACTTAATCTTGAGTTAGCTTTGGCTAATCGCCCAAGACTCGGTTATTTAGGTAGACAACACTTTGTCAATTACATCACATATAATTCTTGGATAGTTGGACGAACAACACTTTGTTCAATTCATCAAATGAATTATAATCCAACCCATGCCTCTAGGTTCCCATTCCTATTGAGATAACCTAGTTAAGTCGTACCCAATTAAAGTATAACGGATATCACTTTTATCCTTTCGCGCCTTACTAAGATTGCCACGGTGCTTTGCTTTGTCAAACCCACACATGTACAATCGAAGTTATTGACGAGTACTTTTATTTTGGAAGGCATCTAAAACTTAATATTTTAGAGGGATTTATTGATCTCATGATTAATTTGATAATTTAAAATAGTACATATAGTTGTATACATATCTACATATATGTGTAATACTATTATCAAACTAAAACATAAGATAAATCATGCATCAACATACATAATAAAACGTGACATGGTTATAGCCCCTACTAATGATTTTCTCAAGCCAATGAGAAAATCCTATGAGTCAACCTAAGGTAACTTCACAAGCACCTTCCTTGGCTCCAATTTGAGAATGGCCTCCTCATCCCGGCACGATGTTCCATCTTCATTGATCACCATCAAAAAAAAATAAACTACACTATTTACAAGATATAGAATTCCTCGATTCACATTCGAGGGGAACATAGGGGAGGGATTACATATAGAATAAAATAGAGAATGGCACGACACGCAGGTCGTATTATAAATTACAAACATCCACAAATCCTATCTAATAGGTCAAAGGGCTATAACCACGCACCATGCTCAAACAACACATAAAGCATGCATTAACATTTAATTAATTAAATTCTAAACATTTTAAATTTAATTCTAATTAAAACTGTAAAATAATTTTTGAAAAATTATCGTACGCTCGGGACATCACATGCCACGAACTAAAGCGACTAAAACACGAACCACCATGGTTCGAACCAAAAATCCCACGGCTGGACCAATAGTGGGCCTAGGGTTCGAAACCCTAGCCCATGGCCGAGCCATGGCTCATGCGGCGGCGGCACTAGGGTTCCAACCCTAGCCGCCTCGCACCCTTTTGATATTTTATCGAGCCATCTTGTTTTAAACGCCGGAATTTGTTAGCCACGAGTCACGGTCATGCCATGCACGGGGTTCGCTCAACCATCTCGAGCTAAGGGTTCGAAAAACCTTGCTCTCATGTGGTAAAGTTACTAATCCATGCATGCGTGAACCATTATCGAGTCAAGGAGTTCAAAACTCATCCAAGCATCAAAACTTTAGAAAATAAGGCGATGATGGTCGAGCCATGCACGGCTATTAGGGTTCGAAACCCTAGCCGTCATGAGCTAGCCGTCACGTCCAATGGGTTCTAAACCCTAATTGATTTTCGACACTTCCATGCACAATTATTAGCCACAACGACTAAGCCATCTCGAGCCAAGGGTTCGAAAACCCTAGCCCTCATGTGGCTAGCCATGGTGACATTTGTGATGGTGGTGGCCGAAAATTTGATGCTCAATAAATAATTTTATTCGCCAATTATATCAAATACAATTACTACGATGATTTTCATAAACTAAAATTAATTTCATATCATATATGAATTTAAATAGTTTCAATTAGCATGCAATATTAATTCTAATATGATTAACACAATTTAATCACGTAAATCCGATATGAGCCTTGAACCTGGCTCTGATACCACTGTAAGTAATCCTTATGTCATACATCGCAGCAGAATAAAATTTTAGGATTACTAACACCGGATCTATACATAGGTAATCATATCGGATTAAGGAATACATAAGAGTCTCACCCTTGTAGCGTGTTTGAAGCAGAATCCACGGAGCAGCACCACGTCCTACGCCTTCTCTGAGTCAATAGCAAAACTCAATGAGTTTTGCCTCAACGGTATCCACACGATCAAATCGGGTGAAGGGATGTTCAAGAACAAGTTGCTAGACTTATTCTTGAACCGGAATCAAAACCACACACGGTTCACAACCGACTAAACGGCGACCAAACAACCCCTCCAAGCAACCGGCGGCGGCCGTGACTCTTGAAGAGGAAGAAGGTGGCCGAGAGCTTTTTTCTTGTGTGGCTAGGGTTTTTGATATCAAAGTATGATCTGAAAGTATCATTAACAATTAATCAAAACCATGTATTTATATTATAAGGCTTTTAATTAAGGTTCAAGACTTTCTTAAAGTCTTATGGGCCCAAACCCATGATTGAATTAAAACCTTTTAATCACTTAATTAAGACTCTTCTTAATTAATTAATTCATCCAATGAATTTAATTTCCCTTCTCGATTTAATCTTTTGTACGACCCGATAGGATCTTGTAATGTTGGCAGTGACATAAAATCTCATTTTACGTCTCAAGCATTGAGCGGTATCTAGCAACACATCAATGTTACCCAAATTACAAGAATGTCAATGACTCGACATAACCTTTAGAACTTGTGATAATATTAATCATGTAACTTAATCCCTTTGTCCTTTGTGTTTAGATTGAACACGAGTCATGGAATAGTCATACTCGTATATCCAATCTTTCTTGATCCCCAAGTAGAACTAGAATAAACGAATAAGCTCGATATCTCATATCGACTCATTCGAGCATGGCCATGCATTTTAGTTCTTACTTGATCAAGGGCCAAACACATCTCCTGTTATATAGGAGGGACAAATCCTATCTCGATCAGTTAACATCCCTCTACATAATTCATAGTGTATCCAATAGTCGCCTTTATAGATTACCCTGTTACAGGTAACGTTTGACGATATCAAGATACATAACTCCTTATGTTGGGATCTCTGATGATCACAAGTCGTAAGGATTACATACATTATTATCACTATGAGAATTGCATATGACGATCATATAACTATCCATGTTGCATTCTCATGGTGGGTCTGTCCAGTACATCGTTCTCTAACATGTACCCATATGTTGATTTGATATCTCATATCAATGAACAATTCATCGATCAACATATACTAGTCTCTACGTATTATCATTATCCCTATTCATGATAATACTTGACTAGGGACATCTTTAAGAATAATACAATATTATTCTAAGGACATTAACATATATATTAATTCACAATGCACAGTTAAAAGAATAATATATAATAATGAATTGCCATTCATAAATCCATAAACATTGTATGTCTTAAACAATCATCTAATGACTTGTCTTAGGGCATATCCCAACAGGCTCTTCTCTATTCATTTATGGTTTGCATGCAATTAAATATGAAATTGCTAAATGAACTAAGAGCATGTTAGTGTATTATGAGGGTGCATGTTATATGAATAATCTTGGTTGGGGAATTTGAATATTATGTGGATTAAATGCAAGAAATTTTCTGGATAGCATATGGTGTTGCACTTGCAAATGGTTTTCCCCCTGATAGTATAATTATATTCACTAATAGTATGGCTTAATACACTAATAACGGGTTAAGGGCACGGGGGTCCTTACACTACAAGTCTACAAGATTAAACCGAATATGATTTATCTCATCAAGTGTTTTATTTGCTAATAGATAAAATCTTCAATCATCTACACATTGTTTTACTATCTATAAATTAAGATACGACTCTTAATTCTCTAATTATTTGTTTAAGAATCTATAAGATTGATTGATATCATGTAATTAAAATTAACTCTAATACAATTCAATATCATCTAAACACTAATTTATTGATTTAAAATAACAGAAAATGTGAATATTTTGGTTGACTAAAACTTTGGGTGAAAAATCAGGTTTTTACATTCCTCCCTCCTTATTGGAAGTTTCGTCCTCGAAACTTGACTCATTTGACCTTGAAAAAGGTACTGGTATTTCTCTCGCATCTTTTCTTCTATATCCAATGTAGCTTCTCACTCCGTATGATTTAACCATTGATATGGAATGATCATTTGCCTCAATACTTGGCCCTTTGAATCCACGATCCCTGATGAAATTTTTTTCGTATTTCAGATTCTCAATCGAATTATTCATGACTTACAAAGAGGGATATAACTTTTAAAATATTTGCAGCAAGGGTTTGCATTGGGGCGTAACCGAGGGATGATACAATTCGAGATACGCTCGGAGAGAAAATTAAAAGTTTATTAATTAAATTGAGAGGTTAATGAAATCTTAATCAAATAAAATTATTACTAGAATACCAAAGAAATATTTCTTATTATTCTTATTAAAATTCTTCTAATTAATTTTTATATATATATATATATATTTCAAATTAGTATATTATTTCTCTATCTATTAACTACACATCATTATCACATATGCCTAAATATTAGATTTAAGAAGACATGTCCAATTAAAAGTTTTACTAAATAATTTATATTTTTAAAAGTTTAAGGTATAAAAAATTATATGCGAAATGCATTTCGGGAATTTTTCTTCGGTTTGCTTCCTAACCGATAGGGTAGAGATGTCAAACGGAGCGGACGGCACGAGGCAGGGCACGGGCACGGCAGGACGCGGAGCGGCACGGCACGGCACGTTTTGCTACAGTGCCGTGCCGTGCCAAGCACGGCCCGGAGTATGGGCCGTGCCGGGCCAAGCCATGCCAGCCCGTGGGCTGGCACGGCACGACACGACACTGTTTCTTTTTTTTTTTTTTTTTAACCAGGCGATCGATCGCCACATAAATGGCGATCGATCGCCTATAGGCAGTAAGCAAAATACAGGGGTGGCGATCGATCGCCACAAAAAAGGCGATCGATCGCCTAGAGGCAGTAAGCAAAATGCAGGGGTGGCGATCGATCGCCACAAAAATGGCGATCGATCGCCAATGTCCAACGGTAAAAAATATAGCCGTTCAACGGCCTTTTTAAAAAAAAAAATTATTTTTTTGGTTGTTATATATATGTGTGTGTTGAGGAAACATTTTATCCTCTTAATCTGTAAGCTCTATATACTTGAGACGCTATACTCTCAATTTGTTCACAAGAAGAAAGAAATTCGTCTTACGTTTGCCAAGACAAACACAAGCAACAAAGCCAACACTCCTCCTAGCAAATATTTGGTAACTTTTATATTTGTTGCATTAGATAATTCATAATTGTAGTCTATATACATAATGGCCGATTCATCTTATAATGTGAATTATGATGATGGAATCGATCAATTCCAAGAAAATGAAGAAAGCACACCAAATATTCAATCATCAAGTAGAAGAACTTCAAAAAAAAGAACTAGCAATGTATGGCAACTATTCGATGTAGAAATTGTTGAGGGAAAGGGATCAAGGGCAGATTGTAAAAAATGTAAAAAAGATTATGCATATGCTTCTTCTGGTGGTACAGGTCATTTACTAAGACACATGGCTAAACATGAAAAAGAACCAACTGATGGTAACCAAACTATTCTTTCACAATTCGGTACTGGTAGTAGTAGTTCAAGTTTAGGTATTTTCACTTATAATGTTGAAAGAGATAGGAGAGAACTAGCTAAATACATCGTATGGGCGGAGAAAACCTTTTTCAATGGGGGCGGACGCCAAATTCACTAATTATATTCATTTAGGTTTGCAACCTCAACATAAACGATTTTCAAGGAATACTATTAAATCGGATGCATTCACAATTTTTAATGAATATAAAGCAAATTTAATTACGTATTTAGGTAATCTTTCATCGAAAGTAGGACTAACAAGTGATATTTGGACAACTTATCTTGGCAATGCATCATATCTCTGTGTTACAGGACATTGGATTGACGATAACTGGGTGTTACATAAAAAAAATTTAGGTTTCACAAAAATTGATTGGCCTCATACGGGTGGAGTTATTTCCAATGCCATTATGCAAGTTACTAATGAATATAATATTAGTAATAAAATCTTCTCTATTTCATTTGATAATGCAACTAATAATACTGCTGCAATTACTATATTAAAAACTTATTTGAAACCAATTTTAAATGGTGATCTTTTTCATATTCGTTGTGCATGTCATATTTTAAATTTGTGTGTGCAAGATGGATTGAAACCACTTGAGCTTCATTTAGAAAAAATAAAGACTACTCTTAAATTTCTTAATGGTTCAGTTGCTAGAAAACAAGACTTCAAAAGTTTATGTATTTCTCATGGTATGAATTATAAAGATTTTCCTTATGATGTTCCTAATAGGTGGAATTCTACATATTTAATGTTGCAAGTATGTTTACCTTATAGAAATGTGATCACTTTATTTTTTAATGAAAGGATGGCCGAACATTTTCATATTGAAGAAACTGATTGGGAAATTGCTTCTAATATTTGTAATTTTTTAGAACCGTTTTACGATGCTACCAATTTATTTTCGGGCTGTTATTATCCAACTTCTTCAATATTTTTGAATAAAATTTATGAAATTAGTGAATGTTTTGCATTACATAGATCTGATCCGTTTTTTACAGGTATTGTCGAACCAATGGAGTATAAATTTAAAAAATACTGGAAAAGTATTCCTATGTTGAATTGCTTGGCATCAATTCTGGATCCTAGATTAAAATTATATAGTGTAGAAATTATAATAGAATCTTATTACACCAACATGGCTTATGAGAATATTAATATTAATCAAGAGAAAGAGCACATTAATAAATGTTTGTTTGCTTTGTTTTCTTTATATGATTCGTTACATAATTCTAGAGCAACTCCAGTAAGAGAAAGTGGTAGTAGTGGTGGTAGTAGTGGTAAGGGTTCTGTGTGGACAATGTTAAGAAGAAGACAAGACACTACTTCCGCTTCTTCTAGTTCTAATACATCTTCATTTACTGAGCTTCAGTTATATCTAAACCAAGTCATAAATTTCAGTGAACAAGAATTAGAAACTTTTGATGTTTTGGCATGGTGGAAAGACAATGCTAGACTTTGGCCAGTACTTTCCATAATGGCACGTGATCTACTAACTCCTCCGATATCCACAGTTCCATCGGAGTCTTGTTTTAGTGCAGGTGGAAGAGTCATTGATGAAAAAAGAAGTAGAATGAAACCAAACACTGTGGAGATGTGTATTCTTTTAAAGGATTGGTTGGATGCTTATAGCCGCTTACAAGGTTTGGGAGGACATGATGTTTCTTCGGATGAAAATGATGAAAATTAGCATATTTTTTAAACTCTTTTGTAATTTATTATTTTCTTTTGTTCAATGTAATTTGTAGTTTTTCAATTCGTAGTCAATAAATTTTGATTTTATAAGTATATTGTGCCAATCTATATTTAAATATAATATTATTATATTTAAATAAATAAAATTAAACAAACAAAAAATAAAAAAAAATGAAAAAAAAAAATTGATTTGGGCCGTGCCAGCACGGCACGGCCCATAAGCCACGGGCCTATGGGCCGTGCCGGGCCACCCAAATAAGGAGACGGGCCGTGCCAGGCACGACCCGTCTCCTTAAAGGGCCGTGCCAGCTCGGTACGGAACAGTGCCGGGCGGCACGGATTTACGGGCCGTGCCGGGCCGGCACGGCCCGTTTGACATCTATACGATAGGGCGAAGTATCAATCGAGAGATCTGGAAGTCATTTTCAGAAATTGACTGAAGAATTGGGTTGCCCATGAGACGTATTAGCAAGGGTTAAAATGAATTGAATTTTGATTCGCCTGTGACGAAGAAATCGGAAAATGAATTTTCTCCCGTTTAGGGTTCGCGTGGCGAGGAATTAGGTTTTCAAAATCCATCATCGTCCGTTCACTGGAACTTGAAATTACAAGAGGGCTTTTAACAATTATTGTAAGACGATATATAATCCCGATTGGATTGAAAAAAAAAGCGCAAGGTTTACGGAGAAATCTGGGATGGAAATTTTCGGCCTTTAGGGTTCTTATGGGCGTCTGAGTTGATCGAAAATTGGCCATCGTCCGCTAACGGCGAGCCACAATGAATAGAGGGATTTGGTTTGTAGTCTCCTAGACACGCTGAATATCTGGTGAATTGATTGGAATAGGGGCGGCATAGGTCGGAAATGGAGCTGGAGTTTTCGAATTTAGGGTTCCCTTATAGACAGATTTTGATCTTGAAATCTGTCATCTCTCGTTCACTAGAAATCGAAATCATATAGGGATTTTAACTTACATGGTGTGAGGATCAATAACCTAGATTGGATTTTAAAAAAAATTCGTTACGGTTATGAGATCGAAAGGGATCGTCGCGCGCAAGGTTGAGGGTATTTGAAGGAGAAATCGATCGGTAAAACGAAGTCTGCCCGACCTGAAATTTGGGTAGTAGCTTCGTCAATGGGAGGCGGTCTGGGATGACTGGTCGTATGGCGATGTTGTGGTGGCGGCGAGGCTGGCAACGACGACAGGTTTTTAAGCTACGATTTTTCAAAATTTTTACTATCTTTCTATTTGTATTTTCTGATTATTATTTTATTTTTTTTTATTAAAAAAAAAAGAATTCTGATTCGATTTTTAATTTTAATCTGAATCGAGATCTGTCAAAAATTGTGAACAGATCAATATTTATCCAACTGAATCTCCTTCTCAGTTGGTCAGTTTGAACTAGGTTTTATAATCTAGTATTATATCTCAACTAGAAGTCTTTTCCCAGCGGGATTACGGAACCTGGTTTGCTCTGATTCCACTTAAATGTCACGCCCTGAGACCAAGGTCGATAACATCGGCGTTGATTCTAAATATAATTCAAAATCAACAAGCCTCGTAATACAGAATTCTACGAAAACCAGTCTATTATTCCATAAAAATAAATAATTCTTACAAATATCAGCGAAAAACTCCAAAAATTAATGGCAGCGGCATCTTGAACAACATCAACTAAATCATTATCTCCACAACTGATTTGATCTTTGTCTTCGATTTCTTATTCGCTTCTATTTGGGGAGTGGATGTAAGGGGTGAGCGTTTCTGAAAACACTCAGCAAGTGGGGGCCAATCGATGTGACAATATAATACTTTTTCATAATTTTCCAAAACATATATCATTGGACATAAACTGTGAATACAGAAACATAAACTTAACAGAATTGCTCTAATCAGAGCCAGAACAGAACATCATATCAGAATCATAACTCATATCACTTAAACATAGATCCATAACACCGACAATCTAGAGGGACTTGCATAGACTCAAGTGGTGGCTCCCGTATATGTAGCACTTTGCTCCGCTGGCTCAAGAGGTGGCTCTCATGTACGTGGCACTTTGCCCCGCAGGCTCAAGAGGTGGCCCCCGTACACGTAGCACTTTGTCCTTTGGACTCAAGAGATGGCTCACATCGTACGTAGCACTTTGCTCCGTATAACCCTTATTTCTCGATGATCAAAATTTATTCTCAGAACATCGTAGTTTTAAAATACATCACATATTCGATTGAGATCAAAATATATATATGATTTTCAAAATTGAAACGAATATATATAACAAAGCCCACTTACAGAGATCAGAAACGATTCTTGCGAATTTGGGTAGCAAAAACGTGATGAATTTCATCTCATTTCCTTGCTGAAAATTTCACACCTTTTAGTGTATGCTAGTATATGTTTCGAAAGTTGTGTGAATTGTGAGAGATTTTTTGAGTTGCATATTATGTAGAAGAGTCTTATATTTATAGAGCTTGAAATTCGAGAATCTCGGTTCCTACGACTTCTGAAATTCAATCGTATATTCCAAAACTTATCTTTAGATTATGCTTTATCTTTGGATTTTGGTTATATTTATATATCTAAAAGATTATCATAATATAATTCAATATCATATCTTGTCAAGATATTATATATATATAATTCAATATTATCTATTATTTTTCAATATTATCTATACTTTGTATTTGGTTTGACCAAATAACATCAAGTGTTTGGATTAACTTAAGGAATCTAATTTGACCAAAACTCTAGTTATTTAAATATTTAGGCATTGGTTTAGCTACAAGTCTACAAGATTAAATCGAATATGATTTATCTCATCAAGTGTTTTATTTGCTAATAGATATCAATGACATGATTACTAATTATCTAACAACACATTATTATATTTGATAAAATCTTCAATCATCTACACATTATTTTACTATCTATAAATTAAGACAACTCTTAATTCTCTAATTATTTGTTTAAATAAGTGTTTTAGAATCTATAAGATTGATTGATATCATGTAATTCAAATTAACTCTAATACAATTCAATATCATCTAAACACTAATTTATTGATTTAAATAAAAGAAAATATGAATATTTTTGTTGACTAAAACTTTGGGTGAAAAATCGGGTTTTCACACTGTCACTACATTCTCCAATCTTCCGAAGTTTGTTCATAATATTTCGTAATAAAAATATATATTCTTGATAAACATGGGCCTTCAGTTCCCCATATTCGAACAACTAGCACGAGTGTTGGGGTTCAACAATTGCCTCTGCTTTGTGATCGGTCGAACACGTGGCGCTTGTGTCAATGTATGGTTGAAAAGATTGATGTTGCGCCATTACCCTTAACTATAGTTATTGGTAAAGCGGTAAGCGCTCGATCCTACAATTGGTATCAGAGCCAAGGTCGCGTGTTCGATTCCCATGAGTTGCAGAGAGTGCAATTATTGGGGGAGGGATTGTTGGGGTTCAACAATTGCCTCTGCTTTGTGATCGGTCGAACACGTGGCGCTTGTGCCAGAGTATGGTTGAAAAGATTGATGTTGCGCCATTACCCTTAACTATAGTTATTGGTAAAGCGGTAAGCGCTCGATCCTAAGCGCTCGATCCTACAATTGGTATCAGAGCCAAGGTCGAGTGTTCGATTCCCATGAGTTGCAGAGAGTGCAATTATTGGGGGAGGGATTGTTGGGGTTCAACAATTGCCTCTGCTTTATGATCGGTCGAACACGTGGCGCTTGTGTCAATGTATGGTTGAAAAGATTGATGTTGCGCCATTACCCTTAACTATAGCTATTGGTAAAGCGGTAAGCACTCGATCCTACAACGAGAAACATTTTGGGGAAATTATAAGGAAGTACACTTTTGTGACACAAAATCTACTTAAGTCTTGGGAAAAAAATCTTAGTGCATAAAAAGCCAAATTGAAAACAATTTTGTTGAAATGGTTCCACTTTTCAAATTTTCAAATCAATTGGGTGTTTTATGATGACTCTTTTACCCCCTCAATAGTTTGATATATTGAATTCTATCCTTTAGGCTTTTGTTTAAATTACAAATAAGTCCATATATAATATTTAATTATCTTTTATATCCTTATATTTATAAAAAAACATAACGTCGTCTTGGCACAAAATGGTATCAGAGCCTAGATTTGTTCTGAAAATACTATGATATATCTTGAATATTAATTTGTAACATATACGGAGGAGACGATTCAAGAAATTATGGACCCGAACGAATGTTCGAAGTGTCATTCATACAGGTGGTACTTCCAAAAAATTGGAAGCACTAAATCAAAAGTATATGGCAGAAGCACAACGCTTCAACCATAAGTGGAAACAATTACGAGGAACATGTTTATGCACACCAGGCATAAATCATTACAAGAAATTGGAAAGGATGGCTAAGAGGCTTCATCAAGTGAACCTCAAACTACAGTTCCAGTTGGCCGAACTTCAGGAAGACAATCATCCTGAACACGAGGACGTTGTTCCAGACCCCAATGATCCAACAGGGTTCGGACCAGATGATTAGGATGGGAGAGCCAACCTTTCGAGAAATCGAGCCAGATTCTTCTAAGATATCCCGAGATCTTAGAGAGATTTAGAAGACAGTGCAGCGCTATGGCTACCTTCAATACCATGTCCCTGCACAGATCCATCAGATTCAGAGTCAGATGGAGATTATGATTAAACATCAGAAGGAGACTCTTGAAAACCTTCAAGATGTTCAATCCCGAGTAAAGGAATTTGAGTCAAGGCCAAGTCCGACAGGAAGAAGGAACGGAGGATGGTTGCCACCATCTTACGGAACAGAACCCCTTTTACACCAAAAAGGGAAAGCGGAGGAGGTCCGAAGGCCTTTGTCAGAGACTGAAGAAATGATTGCAGTCCTACGAGGAGAACCATTACATCCCACAAAGTAATGGAAAGAATCAACTTGGAAGATCTACGTGATCTTGCTGATTCATTTGCGGGATTAAATCTCGTAGAATTCAAGACAGGAGAGTTGTACAAAGACCTCCACCACAATAGAGCTTCGGGTCACACAACCCACCCGAAGGTGATCAAAGAATGAATCACAGGGAAGATTTCTCTCAGCATCTTTAGATCCCGCAGTTAGAACAAGGACCGTTTCCGAAGGCCAGATATGCATCAGACGCCCTACGGGAAATCTCAGTTAGATCCAATCCATCCATATGGACTCATGCTCAACATGGATATCTTGGATTTCAAGAACTGAGAAGTTCTTATTAATGAATGGGCTTCAGCAATGAGAATAGCAGCATGAACACTTGACTTAAGCAAAGAAGGATTCATTTTATTTCTAAAAATGAGTCTGGAAGGATCAGTCAAGATTGCCTGGGATATGGGAGACCCAGGAACCAAGGAAGGAGTTTTAGCCGGAGAGTCCCTGAAAGAGATCGTGGACAAGATGGCAAAATTCTTTAAAATCTATTTCATTGGAGTAAGTTACTTCGAAGGAATGGAGGAAGAGAATGCTAAGAAATATAGACAAGCTCTAATTAGCCTGGAACTACATGATATCTGTTATGTAGACGAGTACATCAAACTCTTTACAGAGTATCGATGGAAGGCGAAGATAGAGGAAAATGATGCAGCAGAATTGTTCTTTGCCAAAATTCCGAGCCCATGGAGAGAAATGCTTATCCAGGAGTATACACATCATCCAATCGAGACGGTGTCCAAGAGAATGTCATTTCTTAAAGTAAAGCTTGCGGAGTGGTGCTACCAAGCAAAGCTCCAGAAGAATTTCAAGAAGCTCAGAGGAATCAACAAAATGGCTCCTCTTACTGTACCGGGAATCAACAAAATTACACCATATAAACTAAACAAATAAATTCCTAAGTGAAATATACACTTGGTTCATGGTGATAAAATTGTATTCAAATCACAAGACTTATAATAAAAATTTATAATCGAATCAAATACTTAAACATGATAAGAAATATTTCTTATAGCGAAAAGGTAATAATCACATTATCGCAAAACACCAATTTTTTTCGAACAATAAATTTTTTAATTAAAAAGGAAGACACAAAATTTTCGTTCTTTTAAAATAATTTTAATAAATTATATGAATAATCAAATCAATTGATGAGGACGTTGCATTTTGCTAAAATTTAAACTTATTGGAGTTTACAAAAATTGCAACTTGATCGTTCCTCATCTCTTCTTCAACTAATGCCATAAGCTTAAAAAATCAAATCATGTCAAGTAAAGTCAGGCTTTAGTAATTTGTTTGGGTTGTGCTTTTAAATTTTTTAAGCAGGTTATTATAATTTTGGGTTGGGGTTTTAATTTTGTATTGGGCTTAAAACTTATTGACATAATATTAGGCATTTGTATTTTTGTCATTTTTTTAAATTTTTTTATTAAGATAACTAATGAATTGATGACATATAATATAATATTCATCAAGACAAATTCTGCCGGGCAATAGCCCAGCAATGCCCATGCTGTCTTACGCCCCTGCTTTCAACTAGGTCCAATTTTGGATGCAATGACCAAACTAACTCTAAACTAATGTCTTCTTCATTTATTGTCCAACACAGAAATTTCCAGCCCACTCCTAGCAGCCAAAGCCTCCAAAAACTTGTTACCCGCCACCGATGGTGAAGGCAATTGAAGATTCCAATAGTTGTGATCCGTCGGGAACCTGTGCTTCAGGCAAACCTTGATGCGGCTGATAAATGTTTTTGCACTTATATTTTTATGTTTTTCTCGTTATATTTTACTGTGATTCTTAAATGTTATTACACTTTTAGTATAAATTTTGCATGTTACAGTTTTACGTAGAAGTGAAAGGAAATGAAGAAAATAATCCAAATAACGTTGAAAAGATTGCAAAAAAGACCCACACGAGCTAAAACGTCAAAGGACCAAAATCTTGAGTTGGATGAGAGTTTGGTGGCGGATTGATCCTGAGGAGTAGTCTGATCGATTGCGCCATGACGATACTGAAGCACCAAAATTTGACAATTCGCGATCGATTGGCTGAAGCAATTTTTAGAAAATATTTTATTTTCAAGACTTTGAGTCCAACAACGAAACTACTTTTTATGGGCCATTTCCATCCAACTATAAAAGGGCACATCTTGGACAACCTAGAATAACATCCAGCCACCATACCACACGCCTCCATCAACCATAACCTCCATCTCACCATCATCCACCTCCAACCCATACACATCCTAGAACTTGGAACAAGCCAACAAGGGAATTGAAAAGGACGGTCGATAAAGAAGCAATAGAAGAAGCGAGGATCTACGAACATAATTTACTGTTTTAGGGAATCAAGTTTGTTTATCAAGATTATGGAATCCTTTGTTTGAACCTAAGAATTGATTGAATTCTTATATTCTATGCGCATAATTTACTATTCTCCATGCTTTTGATAGTTTGGACACCTTTGAATGATTCTGTACATCGTAATTGAGATTTACCATACGATATTACGATATGACATAGTAAATTAGGCCGTTGATTTCGTATTGAGATCGACAGATGAGATCAAATATACGTGTGATAGCAATAGATTACCTAATCGAAGGCTTGTCGTGTGATACTCGAGTAAATATCATGTTTACAACATATTTTGAGATATGTATGTATGTAGGACATGATAGTAGGTATAAAAGTAAGACATGAGTTAATTAAGTAAATTTAAGTTACTTAAAGGACTTAATGTGTATAAGAAGAAAGTGGGAGGAGTAAATGGTAATATTGATCCTTATCGCCTCATACAAGTTTTCTCCCATCTTTTGCTTTCATCTTGTGAATTGGCACAACAATTCTTCTTGGAAGTTTAGAAAGGGTTGGGGTAAGTAATTTCTTCTTCTTCTTGCCTTTTTGTTACTGATTTGGGGAAATTTGGTATGAAGTATATGGTATTTTATTGTTGTCCTCAAAACACTTGAAATTGTGTATGTTGTATGTTGAACAAGGATAAAGGAATGTTGGTAAATTGTATGGAATGAAGTATGGATGATATATGTGGTAGTAGAGGGGGAAAGAATGTTGAGAAGGTGCAAAAATGGTGAAAAGGGACGAAAATCGCGTATACAGTGGTCACCGATCGATCGGGATCTCACGCCGATCGATCGGGAGTAAGGAGGAAAAGTTGCTGCCTCGGTCGATCGATCGAGCGTGTTGATCGATCGATCGACAGGCGTTTCACGATCGATCGGTAATAACTACCGATCGATCGGTGAAGGCAGAACTTGCAATTTTATTTGTTTGCTCTTTTCAAGTTATTATATGATGACATCGAGGATATGGTGCCTATTTCTTTGAGATTGAATATTTATTACTGATTCTCCTATGATGATATCTGTGTAGAGCCATCACAGACTTCCGGTGGACAACGAATAGGGTGAAAGATCGTGTGGGTACTCACTCTACCTTTTGTTTCAGGTAGAAATTAACCCTCGGTTCAACCCGAACCCGAGTCCACATCGTACTGTAATTAATCATAATTACGCCATAATCATATAACACGTATATAAAGCAAATCGAGGCATTACAATATTAGACGAATGTGGCTTGGTCAATAGGTCTTAATAGGCTTGTAACGTTAGGCTTCGGCTCATGGCTTCAATAAAAGGAGAGGATATTCAAAACAAGAGAGTAAGTTAAATATGACCAAATTGCGCACTCTCATCCCAAATTTGATTCTTTCTATTGATGATTCATCATTTTTCGTTTCTTTTCATTTCATCCTCCTTTCTCATCCGCCTCATCATTCACCTCATTACTTTTCTCATTCATTCAGTCAATATTTTCTTCAGCTCTTCAACATATTGCTATGCATTCATTTTTTTTTCATTGTTACTCCACTTCAATTTTCAATTATGAACATAGGAGATATTTGAACTTTTAAAGCGCAATAGAAGCCTACTCACTTGAGGGTGGGAAATAGTGTATAAGCTCTCAACAAGATGTTTGATGTGGTATCTTGAAACAATGCCAAATGGGGTCATTCATGTGCCTAAGCACATGCCATTCGATTTGTATTAAGCTCAAAAGGGTAACTAGTGATAAAATGATGTCCTTTGGTGGCTTCAAAGGCTCAAACAATCAAAAATTGCCTAAATCATTCATAAGCCACATATATCTGTATTTCGCCTCAAAGGTTACTATAGTAAGTTCTATACTACTCTCAATTCACAAATAACTTATATGTTGTTTGACCAATTGTGCTCAGAAAATGTGTTGCTCAAAAGAATTTGAATGAGAATCTGAAACATAATGCAACAATTTAAGTCTCATTCTTTACAATTAGGCTCAAATGGGCTACTATGACAAGTTTATATCAATGAATAAAGGCCCAAAATATTATCAAGGATCGTGCATATCATATTTGTGTTCATTCAACTCAACATTGATTAATCAAATGGTCATGGTCTCTAGAGCATGAATATGTGAGAAACTCAAGAGCAAAGTGAAAACACGAAAATTTTCACAAGTCAACTCATTTTTTCATCATTGGCCTCAACTGACTCGTAATAACACTTATGACACTCAAGACTCAACAGACTCTAATCAAAGACAAACCAACAAAAAAAACTAAAACAAAGCAAGCAAGACACAACTGACCAAAAAAAAAAAAACAGGAATCCAAGTAATTTGAGACAAAGTTCAAAGTACCCCCCTAAACTTAGAAATGTGCATTGTCCTCAATGCATAAAACATGAAGAAAGATATAGAACGATGCACACACCTAAGCGACGACCGTCATTTGTCATCGTCATCCATATCATCTAGGGACGGTTGTGGAAATGGTGGTGGCTGGAAAGTAGGCGGATGTGGAAACGCTCTCTGAGGGAACTCCTGGGCGAGGGCTGAGGTAAAATCCACCACAAAGTTCATATATGTATCTTGACGCTGCTGGAACGCCTCTTGGCGCTGCAGGTATGCTTTGTGACTTTGGTGGAACTCTTCCCATTGATGAGCTTGAACCGCTACACAATGCTCCAAGTCGGTGAGTCGGGTAACAATAGTTTGAAGGTCTGGGATCGGATCACATTCAGTCGGTGGTGGCTCACTGGAGGTGCCTGCCTGGCTAGATGATTGGGTGCGTCGCGCACCCCCGCATAGTAGCATAGATCAGTGATCAGCATGGGGTGTGGGAATCCCAAAGTCGTTGCCCCCTAAAGGCAAACTCAATGGAGTACTGGAGAATAAGCCCCAAGTCGATAGACAGGCCAGTCATAATAGCAAAGAGCAAGGAAGCTCTGTCCTTGGTCATATCAGTGGCTTGAAGAGCTGGCTTAAACCGTGCCTTGATAAAGGAGAACCATAACTTCTCAGTTTCTTTCAGTGCCGAGGCTGGAAAATTGACAAACCGATCTTGATTCATTTTCCAATGCGCATTAGGGCCACACAACCTCCGAATGATCTCATTGTAGTCGACGTGTCCATTGATAAAGGTAGTGTATTCATCGTCTTCTACATCATGCATCTCAAAGAGTGTATTGATTGTGTGGCGATCAAAAAGTACCATGTGGCCTCGAACCAAAACCTTGTAGTCCTCGTGTCGCACAAAGAGATTGGCATAAAATTCCCGTACTACAGGCTGCACCGTTAAATTCCCCCCAACCACGAGCTATGGCACTTTGAATGATGGGGTGTCGGGGCTCAGTTAAGTCAAACCCGCGCTCACTCATCTAGGGCCTATCTAATTCCGACTTATAATTATTCTCAGCATCAACATTCCAAAATTTGTGGGCGTCAAACGATACCGATGAAGAAGCGGGTTCCTTTTGCTTGGAAGTGCTCCCCTTTTGTTTCTTTTTGGGTGGCATATGCACTTCCAATAAACCAACTTAACAATAACCCAACTTGGCTAATTCACCCCCACAACAATTACTCCAATAACAAAATCCACAAGAATATCACACCCAATTCAACTCCACATCTATATAACACAAAATATTTCCACCTTTTTCTCACAAAAGCTCACTAATTGTTAAGAAATTATACTTAGCCTACCTTAGATGGAGCAAAATCGAGTGTGGTTGGAGAAGCAATAGCACCACCTAGCAACCCCGAAACTTGCTTCCTTGCAAGAATGGACTCCAAAACCTGCAATTGACCGACAAAATTATAGATTTTAGAGGTGGGATGGCTTAATCAAGGGAAATTGAAGAGAAAAGTTCGAATTTGGGGTTTTGGTGGGGAGGTGGCGTAAAATATGCCTACTGCACGGCAAATGTTTTTTTCTGAAATTTTTGACAGGCGTATTTACGCCTACGCTACGCTTTTTGCAAAAGATAAAATTTTTTCTCGCGTATTTACGCCTTATAAAGGCGTAATTACGCCCTTTTTTATAAAAAATAAAAATAAAATAAAGGATACAGAATTTGGGTTGCCTCCCAAAAAGCGCTTAGTTTATAGTCATCAGCCCGACTGTCTTCCATTCCTTCACTTAGGCTCGCTCAGATGAACCTGGTCCACGTTGGTCCACATTCCTTACTTCTTCCCCATAATAACGCTTCAAACTATGACCATTTGCTTGAAATGTTTGACCGTCATTGCATTTCAGTTCACTTGCTCCATATGGTGTCACTTTCTCAATAGTGAACGACCCAGACCATCGTGACTTCAACTTTCCTCGAAACAGTCGGAGACGTGAGTTATAAAGAAGCACTTTCTGACCAGGAATGAACTCTCTTCTCACGATTTGCTTGTCATGCCAATTCTTCGTTCGCTCCTTGTAAATTTTAGCATTTTCATAATCTTCATTGTGAAACTCATCCATTTCAGTGAGTTGTAGCAACCGTTGCTCACCAGCAGCCTTCAAATCAAAGTTCAGCTTCTTTATGGCCCAGAAAGCCCGATGCTCCAACTCTACAGGTAAGTGGCATGCTTTCCCAAAGACCAGACGAATCCTTTCGGTTGATGCTGACAGTCTTTTCTAGAATTAGCTTAATTTCCCAGTTAGAAATTTCAGCTTGGCCATTTGTCTGTGGATGATAAGCCAATGCAACTTTTTGCCTCATAGTGTATTTCGTCATCAAAGCACTGAAGATCTTGTTACAGAAGTGGGTCCTTCATCACTTATAATCGTTCTCGGAGTGCCAAAACTGGTAAAGATGTTCTTTTGCACAAACTTAACCACAACATGAGCGTCATTAGTTGATGTGGCGATTTCTTCAACCCACTTAGAAACATAATCCACTGCTAACAAAAAATACGACTGACCACAAGAGGGTGGAAAGGGGCCCATGAAATCAATACCCCATACATCGAAGATTTCTACTTCCAAGATATTTGACAATGGCAGCTCAAGGTGTTTGGAAATATTACCAATGTGTTGACAGCGACCACACATCTTTACCAAAATATAACTGTCTCGATGCTCCAAAATGTCCCCCATAAGGTGTTGAGTGACATTTTTCTAAAATTTCCTTTGCTTTCTCCTCGGTTACACATCGCCTGACAATTTGATCTGCACAGCATCTAAATACATATGGTTCATCCCAGTAATAGTTCTTGACATCATGAAAGAACTTTTTCCTTTGCTGATAATTGAGGTTTGGAGGCATTATACAACACGACAAATAGTTAGCAAAGTCAGCAAACCACGGGGTTTTAGTACCTACCTCAAAGAGATGTTCATCAGGAAAATTCTCTTGTATGACTCCATGATCCACTTGATCCTCCAACTCCAGACGAGACAGTTGATCTGCTACTTGGTTCTCACTACCCTTTTTATCCAAGATCTCGAAATCAAACTCTTGTAGCAATAAAATCCATCGAATTAACCGGGGTTTTGCATCCTTCTTTGCAAAAAGATAACAAATAGCTGCGTGATCTATGTAAACTATGACCTTTGTCCCAATCAGATATGCTCTAAACTTGTCGAAGGCAAACACCACAGCTAACATCTCTTTCTCGGTGGTGGTGTAATTCTGTTGGGCTCCATCAAGAGTTCTGCTTGCATAGTAAATTACCCTAAAAATATTGTCTTTCTTTTGCCCCAATACTGCTCCAACAGCATAGTCACTGGCGTCACACATTAAAACAAACGGCTCTTTCCAGTCCGGTGCTATGATAATCGGTGCTGATATAAGTGCTTTCTTTAACCTGTCAAATGCTTGCAAACACGAATCATCAAATACAAAAGGTGAGTCTTTTTCTAACAAATTACATAATGGCTTAGCTATTTTATCAAAAGAGGAACCAAATACCGAAAAATCGTCCATGAAGACTTCTAGGATCTCCTCCACCATATCTGAAAATATAACCATCATGCACCGTTGAAAGGTAGCAGGTGTGTTGCATAAACCAAAAGGCATTCTTCTAAACGCAAAAGTTCCATATGGACAAGTAAATGTTGTCTTCTCTTGATCCTCGGGGTCTATGGCAATTTGATTGTACCCTGAATAACCATCTAAGAAACAGTAATAACAATAACCGGCTAACCTATCCAGCATCTGATCAATAAATGGAAGAGGGGAGTGGTCCTTCCTTGTGGCCTTGTTGAGTTTCCTATAGTCAATGCAAACTCGCCACCCCGTCACAGTTCGAGTTGAGATCAACTCATTATTTTCATTTCTTACCACTGTCATTCCTCCTTTCTTTGGCACAACCTGTACTGGGGAGACCCATGCACTATCTGAAATAGCATAAATAATCCCAGCATTTAACAATTTAAGCCCTTCTGCTTTTACTACCTCTTTCATTGCTGGATTCATCCGCCTTTGATGATCAATGGAGGGAATGAATGACTCCTCCATAAGTATTTTATGCATGCATAAAGACGGGTTAATCCCCTTTATATCCGCAATTGACCAACCCAAAGCAGATTTAAATGTCCTCAAGACACGTAATAATTTATCTTTCTCTACAGAACAAAGAGATGAAGATATAATTACCGGGTATGTCGAATTCTCACCCAAGAAGG
Organism: Haberlea rhodopensis; assembly: GCA_907163345.1. Taxonomy (NCBI): domain Eukaryota; kingdom Viridiplantae; phylum Streptophyta; class Magnoliopsida; order Lamiales; family Gesneriaceae; genus Haberlea; species Haberlea rhodopensis. Next base: position 68,813 of record CAJQUN010000433.1, on the reverse strand, counting down.
CATAAGTAAGGTGGGTAGGTAGTTCTTTCAATTCCGAGCTCGCCTTCGTAACTTCTTTGACTGATGTATCTTGTACATCTTCCCCTATTCCAGCAGTGTTGTTATCCTTATGCAAGCTCTTAAGTGCTTCAACTTGCTCAGAAAGATCAGATTCAGTTGCATCTACTTGCATAATGGAGTTGACCATGCAGTTTTCCAACGGATCCTCAGGTATTGTTCCTACTTCAAAATTATGCACACATGAGTCAATAACATCCAAAAACTTGCAAGTTCTTACCTCGTCAGGTCCCTTGAGAGACTTGTAAATATTAAACATGACTTCTTCGCCTCCAACTCTCAAGGATAGTTCTCCTCTTTGAACATCGATAAGTGTCTTGCCTGTTGCTAAGAATGGTCTCCCCAAAATTAATGGAACATCTCCATCTTCTTCCATGTCTAGAACCACAAAATCTGCAGGGAAAATAAATTTGTCCACCTTAACGAGTACATCTTCAATTATCCCTCGAGGATATGTAAGAGACATATCCGCCAATTGCAAGGTGATGGTTGTAGGCTTTACTTCTCCAAGCCCTAAGCTCCTGAAAACAGATAAAGGTATTAAATTAATACTTGCACCTAAATCACATAATGTCTTATTAAATGTAGAACTATCAATAATACAAGGAATAGTAAAACTCCCTGGATCTTTTAATTTTTGTGGTAGCTTCTTCTGGAGAATAGCACTACATTCTTCTGTGAGATTCACGGTCTCAAATTCCTCGAGCTTTCTCTTCCGTGCCATTATGTCCTTCATGAACTTTGCATAATTAGGCATTTATTGCAACGCATCAACAAATGGAATGTTAATGTGGTTTTCTTGAAAATCTCCAAGAACTTTGCAAACTGGTCATCTATGGCCTTTTTCCGGAAGCGTTGAGGATATGGAAGTGTAGGCTAGAACATAGGAATCTTTTCAGGTAGCGTGTCTTGCTTCTCCTTTTCAACTTTCTTAGGATGTCAACCTGAATTTGAGTCTCCTCAACTGATGGCTCATCAACCTGTGCTGGTTCTATATCCCCAAGTTCCTTGCAATTTCTCAATGTCACGGCCTTACACTGCTCTTTTGGGTTCACTTTAGTGTTGCTAGGAAATGTTCCTCTTTGTTGGTTGTTTATGGCGTTAGCAAGCTGCCCAATTTGAACCTCAAGAGACTTCATCGTAGCACCCATGTTATTCATGTGACCCTCAATCGTATCAAGCCTTGACTCATTCTTCTCAAGCCGCAATGCTGAGCTTTGAACAAAATTACCCACCAAATCTTCAAATGATGGTTTACTTTCATTCTTTTGTGGAGCATATCCAGGTGGTGGAGTCTGGCCATTATTGTTGTTGGCATATGAGAGTTTATCATTATTGCGGAACCCTTGTTGGTACTGATTGCCTCGGTAGTTGTTATTGTTGTTGGGATACCGATTATTTATGAACTGAGCTTGTTCTTGGTCTGCTTCCCTTGACAACTCAATTTCGGCCACAGCTGCAGCTGATTCACTAGTGGGTTGTGCTCCTTGCTTGGTCAGAGCTGCTACCTGCGTGGTTAGTGCAGATAATTGTGCAGAAAGTGTACTAAAGTGATCAACCTCATACATACATATGGGTTTCCTTACCATTGCTCGCTCACTGGGCCACTGGAAACTGTTGGCTAACATCTTCTCAAGTAATTCAAAAGCAGCATCTGCAGTCTTAGAAATAGTGTTCCTCCTGCTGCAGCATCCACAATGATCCTAGTTGGCCCATTCAATCCATTGTAAAATAACTGGATTTGCACCCAAAAATCTCATAGTTATGTTATGGGCACCTCCTCAATAAATCCTTAAATCGCTCACATGACTCATATAGTTGTTCAGAATCAATTTGTCTGAACGTACTGATTTCAGTTCTCAGTTGAGCTGACTTAGCTGGTGGAAAGAACTTTGACATAAATTTTGATGCCATGTCCTCCCATGTGCGTATACCACCATCTGGAAGAGATTGTAGCCAACTCCTTGCATGGTCCATAAAAGAGAAAGGGAACAAGCGCAGTCTCACAGTGTCTTCTAGAACACCATTCATTTTTACAGTATCAGCTATCTCCAAAAATATCCTCAGATGTAAGTTGGGATCTTCAACAGCGGAACCACCAAATTGATTCTGCTGCACCATACTTATCAATGCAGGCTTAAGTTCAAAGTTGTTGGCATTGATAGCCTGGCGAGCGATCCCAGAGTAATTGTTGTTGACCGATGGTTTGAAATAGTCTGTGATAGCCATTTGAGGTTCAACATTTCTTTGTGGGGGTGGTTCGTTGTTGTCTCTATTTGCAGACATTTCTATTAATTCTTCCCTTCTTGTTTTTCTCAGTCTTCTTGCAATTCTCACGATCTCAGGATCAAACAAGGAGTTGTATACTTTCGCATGCACTGCAAAATCTCAGAAAAGACAACAATCAATTCAAAGTAAAAGAAATGATGTGGGGTCTTCCCACCTTAACAGTGATCTAGAGACATAAGAAGGACTAATCATGCATTAATAATATCTTAGGGTTCTGGTTGTTACATGAGCTAACAGAATTACAGGCCAAAATAAAACTTCAAAGCTTATTAGTTACATTCCCATAATGAATGTTAACATGTCAGATTTATACTACTCCTAGAGTAGATACTCAACAGAAGCTGAATCCTATACATTCCTGTGTTCCTCGTAGCTCACTGCCTCAACCCGACCCTTAGTCCAAAAGTGTACCTACAGGAACAACCCATCATGAGCATGTACATCGTTACTTAACATCATAAGGCAATGGCATATAAATAAATGCATGAAAATAATTGGTAACGTATACTTCCTGGTTAATCGCATTAACCCTCTTTGGTTGTCCCTGTTTCATAGCCATGCATAAAAATCATTAATTCTTGACATGAATGATTAAAATCATCATCTTATAAATATCATCATCTTATAACATCATCATCATATAAGCATCATCATCTTGTAAATATCATCATCTTATAACATCATCATCATATAAGTATCATCGTCTAATAAATATCATCATCTTATAACATCATCATCATATAAGCATCATCATTTTATAGCATCATCATCTTATAACATCATAACAAAATATAACAGTAAATGTACGACATCTTAGTTAAGTGAACATGCTGGTTATTCGTTACCTTCTTCTTGTTGTTCCTGATTCATAATCATGCATATGGGCATCTTACCCTGTGGCATCTTACCACATTATAAACACCGCATAGCCTCTTACCATGTGGGGCATCTTACCCCGTGGCATCTTACCACAAATAAACATCGCATGGCCTCTTACCATGTGGGGCATCTTACCCCGTGGCATCTTACCACAAATAAACATCGCATGGCCTCTTACCATGTGGGGCATCTTACCCCGTGGCATCTTACCACAAATGAACATCGCATGGCCTCTTACCATGTGGGGCATCTTACCCCGTGGCATCTTACCACAAATAAACATCGCATGGCCTCTTACCATGTGGGGCATTTTACCCCGTGGCATCTTACCACATAATAACATCGTATCACATCATTATATAAACATCGTATAAACATCATCATATAAACATCGTATAAACATCATCATATATACATCGTATAAACATCATCATTTCATTGTATATATTCATGCGGTAAATGCATAGTCATAGTGTAGGGATGTGTTTTACCGTCCGATGCCCGTACGTCTCTTACGTACCTTTTCAAAAGGAGGAGGAGTCAACAGACTTATCTCCTTGATTGTGCTGGTACCTGGGATGGCTCTACACAACCACATAATACAATATTAGGCACCGATGCGAGAATCGTAATCAATTTCCTAAAAAAATAATATAAAATTTATAACACATGAACAGTGACTACCGATCGATCGGTCTCCCCTACCGATCGATCGCTAACTGTTCATCATTTTCATTCTTTTGCTACGGCATTTGCGCCGATCGATCGGTGTTCATCACCGATCGATCGGTCGTTCTTATTCATGCGAGATTTTTCAGAAATCTCGAACACTTCATTTCATGCACTTCAAACTACTTCATAACATACGTAAAATGCCTGAACAAGCATATCAATAGCTTCATTACACTTTCATGCATGTATTCAAATTAAAGTCCCAATCAAAACTTAAACCGACATGCATTAAAATTGCCCAACTTTATCAGTACTCATCCAATCTTTCCAAAAACAGGGCATCATAGTTTTTACCCAGATTTTTGAGCACCACTTTTCATAACAAGAATTCTAACACATAAAACATGTAACATGTTCAAATAAACATGCTAGGGGCTTCATAACACTTCTATGTAAGCACTTAAATTCAAGGTTCAACAAAACCTAAGCTAGCATGCAACATAACCTCATCAAAATCTTCAGCCTCAACCAACTTATATAGGAAACAGAGCATGTTCTTCCTTGCCCAGAATTTCGAGCACTTACTTTCATAACAAGAAAACCAACACATAACGTAAGTAATATGCTCGAACAAACATGCTAGGAACTTCATAATACTTCCATGTAAACATACATACCAAGGTTTCGTTCATACCTACACTAGCATGCACAAAAAGCATCACTACTAAACCCAAACTCAACCAAAAACCCAGAAAACAGGGTACCAACTTACCCCTCTCTTTTTGCTCCTCTTTTTGCAAGGATTTGTACACCTTTTGTGAGACCCCGATATCTCAATATACTAATAGGTGGGATTAAGAGAACTAAACATTCATATGAATAAATCAGAGTAATGAGTCATGTTGATTATCCTGAGCTTAAGGAATACAGTAGTAAAAGTTTCAAAGGAATTTCACAAATTCCTACAAAATGTGTTACTCTATAGTCTTATTCTACCACAAGTAGAAGCTATATAAAATTTTTCTCAAATCATGTAGCTAATCCTGTAGCTCTCCTTACAGCTCAGCTTCTCAACCCCGAACCTGGTCCTCAACATCAAAAGCACCTACAAAGACAACCCCCAACACATGAGCATAACACAAATCATATTCAACATAATATGAAAATAAGGCGTAAATGCACAATCATAAAATACAAATCACTTCCTGTATTTCCATCGCATTTACAATGCCCATTGGTTGTCCCTGTACCATAATTCATAATATAACACATTATATGAATGTATGGTTTCACAAATGAATGTCATGACATTTCCTCTTTTTCTTGAGTCAGTCATCATCAGTTATTTTTAATACTTCTTCGCTTTCATAATCTCAAAACAAGCGGTATCTCATCCTCGCTTCTTCATACTAGCGGTATCTCATCCTCGCTCAGTATGGTATAAACCCGCCTCCATGTGCAAGCGAGCCTCCCCCCTCCCGCTCCACATTTTTAGCGGTAAAGCGTAAGCATTAACACCTTAACCGTGATCGCCCTGACTCGTGGAATACATCTCTTTATCCCACATCACAATATGCAATAATAATGCATAATATGCAACAACAATGCATAATAACATGTATCAACTCATAATGCATCACATTGCATTCATCATGTGTCACACAGACAAACATAAATACATGTTACCGTTGGGATGCCTGTACGTCGCTTACGTACCTTTCCAAAAAGTAGTGTGTGGTGGGACTCTATCCCCTGCGTTGTGTAGCCGTCTGTGAAGGCTCTACACCAGTGTACAACACAATATTAGATGCCAAATATATGATCCAAAATCAAAAATCCAACAAAAATCAATATTTCAAAATTTTGCTTCTGGCGATCGATCGCTACCCCTTGGCGATCGATCGCCAAACTCCACTATCCCATGGCGATCGATCGCGCCATTCATGGCGATCGATCGCGTGCCTTTGATTTTGGCTACTGGACCTCGGCGATCGATCGCGCCATTTGTGGCGATCGATCGCCACATGGTCTGTGCGCGATATTTTTCCAGAATGTTCAACACTGATATTCACACCTTTCATTCTAACATGTAAGACATACAACATGCCAAGACCAACATGCTAGCAGTTACAACACACTACCCTGAGTGTATTTATACCAAATTCACACTCTAACATAAGCCCACATGCATTGGAATCGACCATTTACACAGGTACTCAATCAACATTTTGTAATGCCTCGATTTATGTTATATACGTATGATATGATTATGGTGTAATTATATCACGTGGCGGTATGATATTGGGGGTTCAGGTGGAACTAATAATGAAACATGGTGAACAATGATTTAATAACATCTTAAGTCATGATCTAGTAGGCCTTTGGAATATGCATGTGATTTTACTTGCAATTGGAGTTGCATTTGAATTTGAATTTCATATGCCTTTGTATTTCATGTAAGGTTGCATTAGCATGTGAATTTGTGGTTGGATTTACATGTTGAGGTGAGTTCTCATGTGCTTATAACAAGTGGTTATAAGAAAGAGCTTAGTGAGCTTAAACTCACAATACACCACTTTTCACCTAAAAATCTCTACCAAGCTTCTCTCCCTCTCTTTCAACTTTCTTGTGATTTAAGCTTGGGATTGACTTGTGAATTGAGCTAGGAAGGTGTGTGAAGTGAAATTGTACCATCTTGGTAAGGATTTCATGATGTTACACTTGAATTGTGTAGTTGAGGTTGAAGTATGTGAAAGGGAATATCAAATATTTTTGCTTAGAATCATAACTTGTTTCTTTGCCAAGAATTTGTTTCTAGGATGTTAGAAACATGTTTATATGATACTAGGGATTGCATGAATTATGTTTACATGTTAAACTTTGAGGTATAGGAGAAGAACCATGGAGATAAGCTTGAAAATCGCCATTTTCTCATTTTTTTCTGATCGGGCCGATCGATCGGCTGTGGTCTCGATCGATCGCCGCGACCAGTGAAGGTTTAAGGCGGTTTGAGCATGAGGCGATCGATCGGTGATTTGAGGCGATCGATCGGTGCAAGGTGACGATCGATCGGTGATTTTGTGCGATCGATCGGTGAAGCATGAACAGTTCGGCGATCGATCGAGATTTTGAGGCGATCGATCGGTGAAGGCAGAATGTTGAAAATTTTATATTTTTGTAGAATTTGATTTTAATGCCTATGATAACATGTTATATTGTTGGCATTGTTGTAGCATCATCTCAGGGGACAGGGCAAAGAGGCAATTAGCTATCAACGCCTGATTTATCGCTTTTGTGTCGCAATACAGGTACGTGTTGACGTACGGAGTATAGATATGATGCGATGATGATGTTATGGTTTTCATATCATATGATTTATGTTACCTTGTGTCATATGATTGGTAGTTCATATGCATGTTCATACATGGATTTCATATGATTGGGATGGAGGCCTTGATAGATATGTGTATATGCTTTGGTGAGATCATTGCCTCGATAGATATGCCTGGTGTGGTATATGCTTTGGCTGGGATCGTTGCCACGATAGATATACTACATATGCTTTGGCTTGAGAGATATACGCCTGGTGTGGGTATATACTCTGGCTATTATCACCGATGAGCATGGTACTATGATATGTGCTGCTAATATGCAGATGTGACGTGATTCCACTGACATATTGAGCTGATTAGGCATATCATATGGGGCTCGTGATAATAGGGAACTTGTTGAGACATGTCATGACATAGTGCATTTGTGGATGCATGATACAGAACATTCACGTATTGATGATTTATTTGTGCTTTATCATTGATATTGATATTGTGGTTTGATATTGCACTGAGATAATTGTTATCTATACTCACGTTGTGAATGTTTCTGTAGGGCCTCATAGACGTGGGGAGCGTGAGTCATGATTTCCGCTGCGAGGGGAACCACTGCCTAGGAGTTCTTTTGGATTAGGTTGTTTATGTACATGTTATGTATAGTTTGTTAGGTTTTTGAGAACCTTGTAAACAACTTAAGTAGCATGAACTCTTAATCCGTGCATGGTATATTACTTAATTCAGACTCACATATGTATGTTTAATGGATACATAATGGATTAAGTAAAGAGGACCCCACATTAGTGGTATCAGAGCAGTGGTTCGAGAACGGGGTGAACATGGGTAGAGGAAGTGGTTTAGGGAGTTACCTAAACACTTTGACAATGGTATTAGCATGTTAGGATTTGGAATATGATGTTATTCTAGCATGTTATATACTTGTAAATGTTATTGTTAACCCTTGTTATACAGTTATGACAGACAGAGGGTATCATGAGGATGTTGGAGATGCCATGAGTGGCAATGCCAGTGTGAGGATGGTGCCTGTGCCACCACCACCGATTGAACAAGGGCCAGTGGAACAGGTACTGTTGCCTGGAGAATTGACATTGACGCAATTTCTGAGCTATCAGCCACCTAGGTTTGAGGGGACTGAGTCAGGGGAACTGGCAGAGGAGTGGCTAGAACGTGTGGAACAAATCTTTGTATCAGCACCGTGTGCCAAGACTGCTTGGTTACGTTTAGCTGAATTCCAGTTAGCCAAGAAAGCTATGATGTGGTGGAAGTCCACAGTACTTGAGTTAAGGGCTCAAGGACATACGGTTAACTGGGATGTATTTCGAACGAAGTTCCTGGAGCATTATTTCTCTGTTGCTGCAAGGCAGAGGAAAGAGGATGAATTTACGCATTTGAGACAGGGATCAATGACAGTATCTGATTATGCTGTGCATTACTCTTCTTTGCTCCGGTATGTGCCACATATTGCTGTTAACACCAAGGCAATGATCAGACAGTTTGTGAAAGGGTTGAGGCCTGAATTGTTTGATAAAGTAATGTCCAATAACCCTACATCATATGAAGAAGCGTTGACTAGAGCGGAGATGGCTGAGATTGCTGTAGGGGTATATACAGATGTTGGACAAGCTCAACCACCTACATCTGACAGTATGAGACCTAGAGGGGAATCATTTAAATCACCACGAGGTGGTGCATCTTCATCTAGGTTTAGTGGAAAACGTTTTGGATCACAAAAAGGGGGTGATCGCAAATCGAAAGGACAGTCCCAAGGCAGTAGTAGTAGTAGTGGACGTGGATTACAATGTTTTAAATGTGGAGGGCCACATTATCAAAGAAATTGTCCACAGTTTGATACAGTGGTTTGTTTCCGTTGTGGGAAACCAGGACATGTGATTCGTGATTGTCCTCAAGTGGGTGGACAACAGAGGAGAGGACCAGTGTCAGAGAATACAGTGCAGCAGAGACCACATGGTGTACCACAGTCTGGTGGAGGACAGAGGACAGGAACACCTCAGGCTCAGGTGTATGAACTGAACAGGGAGGAAGCAGAGGCAGCTCCTGATATTGTGATAGCGGGTAAGTGTACTTTGTTTACTTATCCTGCCTTACTGTTGATTGATACTGGTGCATCACATTCTTTTATTGCACAAGCTTTTGTTGATCAGTATCATATATGCTCGTCTCCACTGTTGATGCCTCTTTATGTCTCGACACCCATGGGAACTACTGTAATGACCTGTCAGAGTGTGTCTGATTGTACTATTCAGTTTGAGACTGAGTATGGATTACAAGCTGATTTGATTGTGTTAGCTATGTCCGATTTTGATTGCATCCTTGGAATTGATGTGTTGAGTAAATATCACTCTGTTGTGGATTGTAGTCAAAAGATTGTGAGATTTCAGTCTGATACTAGAAATCAATGGTTCTTTTATGGTCAGGGATCGAGGGCAAGGATTCCTTTGATATCAGCAATCCGAATGTCGCGTTTGTTAGAGCGTGGACATGCGGGTTATTTGATTTATGCCCTTGATGTAAATGAACAGAAAAGAGAAAGGAAAGTGGAGGAGATACCAGTGGTTGCAGAATATGCGGAGGTGTTTCCAGCTGAGATACCTGGATTTCCACCGAGTCGAGAAGTGGAATTTGGTATTGATTTGATACCTGGTACTTCTGCAATTTCACGGGCTCCTTATCGGATGGCACCAACTGAATTGAAAGAGTTGAAAACGCAATTGCAAGATTTATTGGACAAGGGGTACATACGTCCTAGTGTATCGCCTTGGGGTGCTCCGGTATTGTTTGTGAAGAAGAAGGATGGGACAATGAGATTGTGTATAGATTATAGACAATTGAACAAGGTAACGATAAAGAATAAATATCCTCTTCCTCGTATTGATGATTTGTTTGATCAGTTGCAGGGATCAAGGATTTATTCTAAAATTGATTTGAGGTCCGGATATCATCAAATACGTGTGAGGGAAGGAGATATACAGAAGACAGCATTCAGAACTCGTTATGGACATTATGAGTTTCTGGTGATGCCATTTGGAGTAACAAATGCTCCTGCTGTCTTTATGAGTTTAATGAATCGGGTTTCTCAGGAATACCTTGATCACTTTGTCATTGTCTTTATCGATGATATACTGGTCTATTCACGGAGTGATGCCGAACATGTTCAACATTTGCATAAGGTATTGCAATTGTTGAGAACACATCAGTTGTATGCCAAACTCAGTAAGTGTGAGTTTTGGTTGACTAGTGTCGGCTTTTTGGGGCATGTGATTTCAGAAAAAGGTATATCAGTTGATCCGAAGAAAGTGGAAGCAGTGTTGAATTTGTCAGCACCTACTTCTGTGCCAGAGATTCGTAGTTTCTTAGGTTTGGCTGGTTATTATAGACGGTTCGTTGAAGGATTTTCAGCGATTGCCAAACCATTGACACATTTGACACAGAAAGGAGTAGCATTTCAATGGTCAGAGGCTTGTGAGCGTAGTTTCCAGGAATTAAAACATCGATTGACTACAGCTCCAGTCTTGATCATTCCATCTGAGCATGACAGGTTTGCCGTATATACTGATGCATCTTTACTTGGTTTGGGTTGTGTATTGATGCAGGATAAACATGTAGTGGTTTATGCATCACGACAGTTGAAGCCACATGAAATGCGATATCCAGTACATGATCTGGAATTGGCTGCCATTGTCTTTGCATTGAAGATATGGCGACATTATTTATATGGTACGTCTTTTACCATATACACAGGTCATAAGAGTTTAAAATTTTTATTTACTCAAGCGGAGTTGAATATGAGACAAAGGAGATGGATGGATCTGTTGAAAGATTATGATTGTGAGATTGAATATCATCCAGGAAAAGCTAATCTTACAGCAGATGCCTTGAGTCGAAAGGTACATCACACGGCTAATGAGGTAATTCATTTATCCGCATTGATGACTTCTTGTTGTACTTTGGGTTATGATTTTGATATGGAACTAGTGCCAGTAAGGGTATCAACATTGTTGGTTGAACCCGACATATTTGAGAAAATCAGAACGGCACAAATGACTGATGATGAAGTACAACAGTGGAAGGAAAGGATAAGTCAAGGACAATTATCTCAATTTGTACTTACAAGTGATGGAACGTTGAAGTATAGAAATTGTTGGGTAGTACCTGCTTCATTAGGCCTACGCCAAGAACTACTACAACGTGCTCATTGTAGTAGATACAATATACATCCTGGAGGGAAGAAAATGTATCATGATTTACGTACACAATTTTGGTGGAAACGTATGAAACAGGATGTATTAAGCTTTGTGAAACGGTGTTTGATCTGTCAACAAGTGAAAGCGGAAAGACAGAGACCAGGAGGTGAATTACATAGTCTGGAAATTCCTCAGTGGAAATGGGAACATATCACGATGGATTTTGTGACTCGTTTACCACGGACGTCTTCTGGTTGCGATGCCATTTGGGTGATTGTTGACAGACTCACCAAAGTATCTCATTTTGTGCCATATTGTATGACATATACATATCTAAGAATGGCACAGTTATACATTCAACATGTAGTAAGACTACATGGTATTCCAGTTTCCATTGTATCGGATAGGGATCCGAGGTTTACTTCTCATTTCTGGGAAGGGTTACAGACAGCGTTGGGAACTGAAGTACGGTTGAGTACAGCATATCATCCTCAGACAGATGGACAAACAGAGCGTACGATATAGACGCTTGAGGATATGTTGCGTGCCTGTGTATTAGAGTTTGATACCTCTTGGCAAGATTCGTTGCCATTGGTGGAATTTTCATATAATAACAGTTATCAGTCTAGTATACAGATGGCACCATTTGAGGCTTTATATGGGCGACGATGTAGATCGCCATTGTATTGGGATGATGTGGATCAGTCTTCCTTACATGGACCGGATATGATTCATGACCTGGAAGAGAAAGTGAAAGTAATTCGATTGAAACTTAAAACTGCTCAGGATAGACAGGCTGCTTATGCCAATAAGCGACGTAGACCACTTGAATTTCAAGTTGGTGACCGTGTGTTCTTGAAAATTTCACCTTTTAAAGGTGTAGTACGGTTTGGTAAGCGTGGAAAATTGTCTCCACGGTATGTTGGTCCATATGAGGTGTTGCAACGTATTGGTACGTTGGCATATCGCTTAGCACTACCACCAGTATTGAGTAGTATTCATGATGTTTTTCATGTTTCACTGTTGAGGAAGTATGAACCAGATCCGAGTCATGTATTACAGCTACCTGATGTACAGTTGGATACAGATGTGTCGTATGAGGAACGACCGATTATGATCTTAGATCGAGCTGAACGCAGGTTGCGTAATAAGGTGATTCCTATGGTTAAGGTACAGTGGGATAGACGGGGTGTCGAAGAGGCAACGTGGGAGACGGAGCAGCATATGATGCAACGGTATCCGGATTTGTTTTCTGGGATGATTTTACAGTTTTATGGTACTGTTGCATACATGATGATGTTTCCTATCTTTTTATAGTAGGATGCTTGAGTTGCGTATCATGATATGCATGTTTTGTATATACAATTTCGAGGACGAAATTCAATAAGTGGGGGAGAATTGTAATGCCTCGATTTATGTTATATACGTATGATATGATTATGGTGTAATTATATCACGTGGCGGTATGATATTGGGGGTTCAGGTGGAACTAATAATGAAACATGGTGAACAATGATTTAATAACATCTTAAGTCAAGATCTAGTAGGCCTTTGGAATATGCATGTGATTTTACTTGCAATTGGAGTTGCATTTGAATTTGAATTTCATATGCCTTTGTATTTCATGTAAGGTTGCATTAGCATGTGAATTTGTGGTTGGATTTACATGTTGAGGTGAGTTCTCATGTGCTTATAACAAGTGGTTATAAGAAAGAGCTTAGTGAGCTTAAACTCACAATACACCACTTTTCACCTAAAAATCTCTACCAAGCTTCTCTCCCTCTCTTTCAACTTTCTTGTGATTTAAGCTTGGGATTGACTTGTGAATTGAGCTAGGAAGGTGTGTGAAGTGAAATTGTACCATCTTGGTAAGGATTTCATGATGTTACACTTGAATTGTGTAGTTGAGGTTGAAGTATGTGAAAGGGAATATCAAATATTTATGCTTAGAATCATAACTTGTTTCTTTGCCAAGAATTTGTTTCTAGGATGTTAGAAACATGTTTATATGATACTAGGGATTGCATGAATTATGTTTACATGTTAAACTTTGAGGTATAGGAGAAAAACCATGGAGATAAGCTTGAAAATCGCCATTTTCTCATTTTTTTTCTGATCGGGCCGATCGATCGGCTGTGGTCTCGATCGATCGCCGCGACCAGTGAAGGTTTAAGGCGGTTTGAGCATGAGGCGATCGATCGGTGATTTGAGGCGATCGATCGGTGCAAGGTGACGATCGATCGGTGATTTTGTGCGATCGATCGGTGAAGCATGAACAATTCGGCAATCGATCGAGATTTTGAGGCGATCGATCGGTGAAGGCAGAATGTTGAAAATTTTATATTTTTGTAGAATTTGATTTTAATGCCTATGATAACATGTTATATTGTTGGCATTGTTGTAGCATCATCTCAGGGGACAAGGCAAAGAGGCAATTAGCTATCAACGCCTGATTTATCGCTTTTGTGTCGCAATACAGGTACGTGTTGACGTACGGAGTATAGATATGATGCGATGATGATGTTATGGTTTTCATATCATATGATTTATGTTACCTTGTGTCATATGATTGGTAGTTCATATGCATGTTCATACATGGATTTCATATGATTGGGATGGAGGCCTTGATAGATATGTGTATATGCTTTGGTGAGATCATTGCCTCGATAGATATGCCTGGTGTGGTATATGCTTTGGCTGGGATCGTTGCCACGATAGATATACTACATATGCTTTGGCTTGAGAGATATACGCCTGGTGTGGGTATATACTCTGGCTATTATCACCGATGAGCATGGTACTATGATATGTGCTGCTAATATGCAGATGTGACGTGATTCCACTGACATATTGAGCTGATTAGGCATATCATATGGGGCTCGTGATAATAGGGAACTTGTTGAGACATGTCATGACATAGTGCATTTGTGGATGCATGATACAGAACATTCACGTATTGATGATTTATTTGTGCTTTATCATTGATATTGATATTGTGGTTTGATATTGCACTGAGATAATTGTTATCTATACTCACGTTGTGAATGTTTCTGTAGGGCCTCATAGACGTGGGGAGCGTGAGTCATGATTTCCGCTGCGAGGGGAACCACTGCCTAGGAGTTCTTTTGGATTAGGTTGTTTATGTACATGTTATGTATAGTTTGTTAGGTTTTTGAGAACCTTGTAAACAACTTAAGTAGCATGAACTCTTAATCCGTGCATGGTATATTACTTAATTCAGACTCACATATGTATGTTTAATGGATACATAATGGATTAAGTAAAGAGGACCCCACACATTTCCTGAAACAGGACAACACATTTCCTTTCCAGATTTTCGAGTACTTCATTTCATGCTATAAAAACTATAACATAACTCATAAATCATGCTCGAACAAACATGCCAAGGGCTTCACAAGACTACCATGCATATTTTTACATCGAAGGTTTACTCTAAAACCCATCTAACATGCATAATATCACCTCCTCAAAATCACTCCCAGTCCACGTTTTTCCAGAAAAACAGGGGAAATATCTACCCAGATTTTCGAACACTCCTCTTTACATGCTTAAATCTTCTACATAAAACATGTAATATGCTCAAGGAAAAATACTGGAAGCTTCATAAAAACATCATAAATGAACATGAATCGAAGATTTAACAAAACCTAAACTAACATGCCATTTTTCACACCAACAAAAGTATGAACTCAACAACAAATTTTTCAAACCCAGAAATGGTTTCTCACCCCCTTTTGGCTCCGATTTTTGAAAGCTTCAAGGCAGTAAAATTGGTTGAGCTCCTTCCTATCTTGCTCAGCAAGTGTTGGACGAGTTTGGTGAGGAAGAAAGAAGTGATTTCAGATTGTGAGGTGAAGTGGGAGATGGGGGAAAAGGGTATGGGCAGCAGCTGGCAGCAGGGTATGGGTCAAGGGGGGTGGTTGAGTGGTGGGTGGTATGATGTGTTATGTTTTGGTCCCGGTATTTAGCACGATGTATTAAATATCCTCACACGATATTTATAGTATTTTCTCACTAAAATACTTCAATTTCCTTTTTAAAACATGCTTTACCAAAACGATTAACACACACCCCAATTAATCATGCCACAACCCCAAAATCCCAACATATAACACATGTACCCTCACATGCATCTCCCAATATTATTAGTTCAAAGCAAGGAATTAATACCATAATTTTCACAACAATGATTAATGTTTAAATAACACATAATCATTTCGGGGATATCACAATACTCCCCTACTTATAGGATTTCGCCCTCGAAATCAGCATGCACTTACCCAATAAAAAGTGAAACATAAATCACATACCAGAAAACAGTTCTGGGTAGTGCTGCACCATGTGTCGCTCCGTCTCCCACGTGGCCTCCTCGACACCCCTACGATCCCACTGAACTTTGACCATAGGAATAACTTTGTTTCTCAGTCTGCGATCTGCCCTATCCAAAATCCTGATAGGTCGCTCCTCATAGGAAACATCGGACTCAATCTGAACCTCAGAAGGCTGTAACACATGTGAAGGATCCGGCTCATACTTCCTCAGCATAGACACATGGAATACATCGTGTATACCAGACAGAGAAGGCGGTAAAGCCAAACGGTACGCCAGAGTACCCACACGCTGTAAGATCTCATACGGCCCCACGTATCTAGGAGACAACTTCCCCCGCATACCAAACCGTACTACACCCCTGAAGGGTGAGATCTTCAGAAAAACTCTGTCGCCCAACTGAAACTCCAACGGTCTTCGCCGTTGATTGGCATATGCTGCCTGTCTATCCTGAGCTGCCTTCATCTTTCTTCTGATAACCTTAACTTTCTCTTCCATTTCTTGAACCAACTCTGGTCCTCCAACCGACTTACGGTCCAAGTCATCCCAACACAAGGGTGACCTACAACGCCTACCATAGAGGGCCTCGAAAGGAGCCATTTGTATACTTGCCTGGTAGCTGTTGTTGTAAGAGAACTCCACCAAGGCTATCAAGTCCTGCCATGATATGTCGAACTCTAATACACAAGCTCTCAACATATCCTCGAGCGTCTGTATCGTACGCTCAGTCTGTCCGTCCGTCTGAGGGTGATATGTTGTGCTCAGCCTCAACTCTGTACCTAGAGCTGACTGCAGACCCTCCCAGAAGTGAGATGTGAACCGCGGATCTCGATCAGACACTATCGAAACAGGGATCCCGTGCAGTCTCACTACATCTCTGACATATAACTGTGCCATCCTCAAGTGCGTATATGTCATACAGTAGGGAATGAAATGAGCCACTTTAGTCAATCTGTCCACGACTACCCAGATGGCATCAAAACCCGAAACAGTCCTCGGTAAGTGGGTCACGAAATCCATAGACACGTGCTGCCACTTCCACTCGGGTATTTCCAAACTCCTTAGTTCACCTCCAGGCCTCTGCCTCTCAGCCTTCACCTACTGACAAATCAAACACCGCTTGACGAAAGAGGTGACATCTTGTTTCATACGCCTCCACCAGAACTGGTTGCGTAGATCCTTATACATCTTCTTCCCGCCCGGGTGGACACTCATCCTGCTGCAATGAGCTCGCTGTAATATACCCTGACGCAACTCGGGTGTATCTGGAACCACCCATCTGTCGCCAAGTCTCAGAGAACCGTCCTCAGCCACTTTGAATTTCGATGGGTGCCCTGAATGAACCGCTGACATCCATCTCTGAACCTCTGTATCGGTCCCCTGAGCCTTTTTGATATGATCAAAAATAACAGGCTCGGCTAACAAGGTTGAAACCTGTACTGGTGAAGTAGACACATCATAATCGAATCCCAAATGGCAGTAGGAGCCCAACATAGCTGATAGGCACATGGCATCCTCTGCTGTGCTCCTCACCTTCTGACTCAGAGTGTCGGCTGTCAAGTTTGCTTTCCCGGGATGGTATAGGATTTCACAATCATAATCCTTCAGCAGATCCATCCATCTCCTCTGCCTCATGTTCAGCTCAGCCTGTGTAAACAAGAACTTCAGGCTTTTGTGATCAGTGAAGATGGTGAATGAGGTACCGTATAAGTAGTGTCGCCATATCTTCAAGGCGAAAACTATAGCTGCCAACTCCAAATCATGGACTGGATACCTCGTCTCATGTGGCTTCAACTGTCTCGAAGCATAAGCCACTACATGTCTGTCCTGCATCAGTACACACCCTAAGCCCTGTAGCGATGCGTCGGTATAAAGAACAAATCCTTTGTTCTCCTTGGGAATCACTAGAACTGGTGCAGTAGTCAGTCTGTGCTTCAATTCTCTGAAACTCTGCTCACAAGCCTCTGTCCAACAAAAAGGGACTCCCTTCTGAGTCAGCTGTGTAAGTGGCTTGGCGATCTTTGAGAAACCCTCGACGAAACGTCGGTAATAGCCAGCCAACCCAAGAAAACTCCGAATCTCACTGACTGAAGTAGGGGTAGACCAATCCATAACTGCATCTATCTTTCTCGGGTCTACTGATATCCCCTCTCGCGATATGATATGGCCCAAGAATGATACACTGCTCAGCCAGAACTCACACTTGCTGAGTTTGGCGTACAACTGATGATCTCTGAGGATCTGGAGCACTATCCTCAGATGATCGGCATGATCCTCCTCACTCCTTGAATAGACAAGGATGTCATCAATGAATACGATCACAAACTGATCGAGGTACTCCTGAAATACTCGGTTCATTAGGCTCATAAAAACTGCAGGTGCATTTGTCACACCGAAGGGCATTACCAAGAACTCATAGTGTCCATATCGAGTTCTAAAAGCCGTCTTTTGAACATCACCAGCTCTAACCCGCACCTGATGATAGCCTGACCTCAAGTCTATCTTCGAGTACACCTCTGTACCCTGAAGCTGGGCAAACAGATCATCAATCCTCGGAAGTGGATATATGTTCTTCACTGTGGCCTTGTTCAATTGCCTGTAGTCAATGCACAGACGCATTGATCCATCCTTCTTTTTCACGAACAAGACTGGTGCACCCCAAGGCGATACACTAGGACGAATGTATCCCTTGTCAAGGAGCTCCTGTAACTGTACCTTTAGTTCCCTCAGCTCTGTCGGTGCCATCCTGTATGGGGCACGAGAAATGGCTGATGTCCCCGGCAGCAGCTCAATAGCAAACTCAACATCCCTGACAGGCGGAAATCCCGGAATCTCATCTGGGAACACATCAATGAACTCCGCCACAACTGGAATGTCCTCGGCTCTCACTTCCTTTTCCTCAGATACATCCACCGCATAAATGATGTAACCTGTGTGGCCGCGCTCCAATAACCGCGACATCTTGACCGCTGAGATCACTGGAATCCTTGGACGAGAGCCGTCCCCATAAAAAGTCCACTGGAACCCCTGATCAGATAGAAAACGAACAGTCCTCTGCCGACAGTCTACCACAGCTCGGTATCTGCTCAACACATCAATGCCGATAATACAGTCAAAGTCTGCCATCTCTAACTGAATCAGATCAGCCCTCAGATCATTGCCCTCAAAATAAATGAGGCAATCAGGCAACAGTCGATCCGCAATCACATGCTTCCCCGTGGGTGTCGAGACCATGAGAGGCGTGGGTAACAGAGACGAGCACAAGTGGTGTCTCTCCACAAAAGCAACAGATACAAAAGAATGAGAAGCACCTGTATCTACCAAAATAAATGCAGGGTACGTAAATAAATGACACGTACCAGCAATGACCTCCTCTAGGGCTGCCTCAGCCTGCTCCCTAGTCAGTGCATACACCTGACCCTGCGGTGGTCCTGCCGCCTGACCTCCCTGCGGTCGAGGCGCAAACTGCTGTCTCGGTGGTGCCCTCCCAGCATCAAATCTTGGCCTATTCGGCCCTGAGTCTGCCTGACTTGCCCGATTGGGGCAGTTCCTAGCTAAGTGGCCCACCTTGCCACAAACATAACAGCCTCAGCAGTCACGTGACAAGTGAAATCCTCCACAGCGGTCACACCTGTCCCCTCCTGCCTTACTCCCCTGTGTAGGTCCTCGATTGCTCTGTTTCTGACTCTGAGATTTCTTCCCGCTAAATCTGGAAGATGATGAGGTTCCATGACCCTTGAACTGATCCCCTCGTGGTTTCAAACTATCAGTAACAGGCCTCTGTGATGGCACGGAAGAGGGTACAGCATCCTTATACGCTCCCACAGCAATCTCTGCCAGCTCTGCCCGTGTCAGGGCGTCATCAAAAGAGCTGGGGTTGTTGGAAACAACCCGATCAAACAATTCTGGCCTCAGTCCCTTCAGGAAATGCCTCATCTTCGCATGGCTGCTCACAACGATGTGGGGGACATACCTCAACAGTGAGGAATACTGCAAAGCAAAGTCTGAAACTGACATGTTGCCCTGCTTCAAATTAGTGAACTCGTCCTCCTTGACTTGTCTAGCAGCGGCAGAAAAATACCGGTTAAGAAACCGGGTCCTGAATACAGTCCAGTCTACTACCATGCCCTGAGCTCTCAGCTCCATCACAGTGGTCTTCCACCACATAGAAGGCTTCTTCGCCATCTGAAACTCGGCTAACCTCAGCCATGCGGTACGTGCACAGGGCGCAGTCACAAGTATCTGCTCTATCCGTTCTAGCCACTCTTCGGCTCCTTCTCCAGACTCGGTCCCCACAAACATGGGTGGACGGAAATTCAGAAACTGTGTCAAACTGAGCTCCCCGGGTAATAACATCTGTGCACTGGGCTCCACTCCCACAGCAGGTGGCGGTAAAGGATTCACATGAGCAACACTAGCATTCATACTGCCCATATCCCCTACCTCTTCATTGAGGTTCTCCGGGTTAATAGCCGCCATGCTGCAACATAAGAGTTAACAACAATACCAAAAGCAGTTCATAGTATAAGCCGTTAGATAACAAGAGTATCATATTCAAAAGCATGTTAGTATAACACTTATACAACAATATGCATCACATGCATAACATGCCCAACAATGAATACCTAGCCAACTTGTCTCTAAAGGCTACCCTTCACTCTCCCCTGGTTATCTAACCACTGCTCTGATACCACTAAATGTGAGACCCCGATATCTCAATATACTAATAGGTGCGATTAAGAGAACTAAACATTCATATGAATAAATCAGAGTAATGAGTCATGTTGATTATCCTGAGCTTAAGGAATACAGTAGTAAAAGATTCAAAGGAATTTCACAAATTCCTACAAAAGGTGTTACTCTATAGTCTTATTCTACCACAAGTAGAAGCTATATAAAATTTTTCTCAAATCATGTAGCTAATCCTGTAGCTCTCCTTACAGCTCAGCTTCTCACCCCGACCCTGGTCCTCAACATCAAAAGCACCTACAAAGACAACCCCCAACACATGAGCATAACACAAATCATATTCAACATAATATGAAAATAAGGCGTAAATGCACAATCATAAAATACAAATCACTTCATGTATTTCCATCGCATTTACAATGCCCATTGGTTGTCCCTGTACCATAATTCATAATATAACACATTATATGAATGTATGGTTTCACAAATGATTGTCATGACATTTCCTCTTTTTCTTGAGTCAGTCATCATCAGTTATTTTTAATACTTCTTCGCTTTCATAATCTCAAAACAAGCGGTATCTCATCCTCGCTTCTTCAAACTAGCGGTATCTCATCCTCGCTCAGTATGGTATAAACCCGCCTCCATGTGCAAGCGAGCCTCCCCCCTCCCGCTCCACATTTTTATCGGTAAAGCGTAAGCATTAACACCTTAACCGTGATCGCCCTGACTCGTGGAATACATCTCTTTATCCCACATCACAATATGCAATAATAATGCATAATATGCAACAACAATGCATAATAACATGTATCAACTCATAATGCATCACATTGCATTCATCATGTGTCACACAGACAAACATAAATACATGTTACCGTTGGGATGCCCGTACGTCGCTTACGTACCTTTCCAAAAAGTAGTGTGTGGTGGGACTCTATCCCCTGCGTTGTGTAGCCGTCTGTGAAGGCTCTACACCAGTGTACAACACAATATTAGATGCCAAATATATGATCCAAAATCAAAAATCCAACAAAAATCAATATTTCAAAATTTTGCTTCTGGCGATCGATCGCTACCCCTTGGCGATCGATCGCCAAACTCCACTGTCCCATGGCGATCGATCGCGCCATTCATGGCGATCGATCGCGTGCCTTTGATTTTGGCTACTGGACCTCGGCGATCGATCGCGCCATTTGTGGCGATCGATCGCCACATGGTCTGTGCGCGATATTTTTCCAGAATGTTCAACACTGATATTCACACCTTTCATTCTAACATGTAAGACATACAACATGCCAAGACCAACATGCTAGTAGTTACAACACACTACCCTGAGTGTATTTATACCAAATTCACACTCTAACATAAGCCCACATGCATTGGAATCGACCATTTACACAGGTACTCAATCAACATTTCCTGAAACAGGACAACACATTTCCTTTCCAGATTTTCGAGTACTTCATTTCATGCTATAAAAACTATAACATAACTCATAAATCATGCTCGAACAAACATGCCAAGGGCTTCACAAGACTACCATGCATATTTTTACATCAAAGGTTTACTCTAAAACCCATCTAACATGCATAATATCACCTCCTCAAAATCACTCCCAGTCCACGTTTTTCCAGAAAAACAGGGGAAATATTTGCCCAGATTTTCGAACACTCCTCTTTACATGCTTAAATCTTCTACATAAAACATGTAATATGCTCAAGGAAAAATACTGGAAGCTTCATAAAAACATCATAAATGAACATGAATCGAAGGTTTAACAAAACCTAAACTAACATGCCATTTTTCACACCAACAAAAGTATGAACTCAACAACAAATTTTTCAAACCCAGAAATGGTTTCTCACCCCCTTTTGGCTCCGATTTTTGCAAGCTTCAAGGCAGTAAAATTGGTTGAGCTCCTTCCTATCTTGCTCAGCAAGTGTTGGACGAGTTTGGTGAGGAAGAAAGAAGTGATTTCAGATTGTGAGGTGAAGTGGGAGATGGGGAAAAGGGTATGGGCAGCAGTTGGCAGCAGGGTATGGGTCAAGGGGGGTGGTTGAGTGGTGGGTGGTATGATGTGTTATGTTTGGTCCCGGTATTTAGCACGATTTATTAAATATCCTCACACGATATTTATAGTATTTTCTCACTAAAATACTTCAATTTCCTTTTTAAAACATGCTTTACCAAAACGATTAACACACACCCCAATTAATCATGCCACAACCCCAAAATCCCAACATATAACACATGTACCCTCACATGCATCTCCCAATATTATTAATTCAAAGCAAGGAATTAATACCATAATTTTCACAACAATGATTAATGTTTAAATAACACATAATCATTTCGGGGATATCACACCTTTTTACCAAGGTTTTTCCTCCTCCTACTGAAGCTTAGCAGGACGATTTTTTGGAGGGAAAAGAGTGAGAAGAGCATGTGGTTGGAGGTGGAGTGGTGGGAGAGGAGGATGAGGTATGGGTTGGGGAAAGGGGTTGGCAAGTGGGGGTGACTGATTGATTGGGGGGGGGTGGTGAGGTTGGGGTGCCATGTGGTGTTTAATTGTGTCCCGATATTTCATACGATGTATAAAAATATCTCCCCTTGATATTTTATAATTTTACTACATCAATACAACAATTAAAAACACCTAACATGCTCCCTAAACCATATCATCATATCATAATTATAACCCCCAATTAAAGTACCACAGCCCTCTTAAACACATCGTAAATCATCATCGTAGCACATAATCATAACATTTCGGGGGTATTACAAATGAAAGCTCTACATTAAAACCAAGATTAATTGGTACAGTATCAGATTGTACTAAATAAATCAATCCCCGGCAACGGCGCCAAAAACTTGTTGATGAAAATTCCTTTACCGCAAGCGCACGGTGATCAAGTTTTAGTATAAAAGATGTCGAACCCACAGAGATTGAATATAAAGTTAAATCTAAGTACTGAATTAAAATAATCTTTGTTTTATCTAGAGAATCGAATGGTTGAGTGTTTTATGCAAATAATAAAAAAATCAATTAAACTACCAATGATCAAATCTCGATTCCAAAATCCCGACATTTTTTTCAAAATTTTTGAAAAAAACATCAATCTTCGAGCGGCGATCGATCGCCGATTTTATCGCGATTAATCGCCACTGACCAGTGGCCAACCAGTGCTTCATCGCAATAGATCGCCAGTCTCCGCGATCGATCACCAACCCACTCGCGATTGATCACCAGCACTGTTCATCATCACCAAAAATCCAGCTGCTCGTCACGATCGATCGGCCCTCCTCGGCGATCGATCGCGACCTGCGATTTTCCGAAAAAACTCGAGCTTCCATGGTGTTTTTCACGCCCAAACTCAAAACCAACACCCTATACACCAACAACACTTCAAATACACCATTTAAAGCCAATAAAAACTCTACAACCTCAACTTTGGATTTTTAACCAAAAAACCCTAAATCCAAAACCAACCAAAACCTCAACCAAACTCTACAATACCACTACCAAAACGAAGACAATAATGAGGGGAAGGTTAATACTTGATTATCTTCGAGAAATCCGGCTCCCGAGCCAAGCTACCAACGATTTTTCCTCCAAGGGTAAAAAAGGGGAAATGGGGGAAGGGTTAGGCGTGGATGAGGGGAGAGAAGGACAGAAATGATTTGTGTTATCCCGTAACACCGAGACCACTTGGTATATATAGTACCAAAACTCGAAAATATCAATCCTTCCACAAATACATCATGACTCATTAAAAATCATCTGTTTTTAATAATTACCTCCCAATCTCTATTTCCATTACCAGCCCCAGTACAAAGTACTCCGGACACCAAGTCTCACCAAAGACCTTCCAAGGTTATCACCACGATGAGAATACAATCCCATCCCTTGGATCCAACGACTCCAAATACTGGATTTAAAATCCCTGTGAGTCCCAATACCGCAATTAATTAATAATCGCCAAACCCATTAAGGATCATTACCACTCCGGGATTAACACCATTAATTCCCGGCATCACACATTAAGAATAGGGAAACACAAATAAACCATATGAAAATCCAAATACTTCAATCAATTCATAATAAGCGTAGTTTCAAAACAAGCTACATCGTTCTCCTAGAAAAATAGAATTAGCTCATGCTAGAATGAATTAAACACATAGACATGTTTAAATAATCCATAAAAACTAATAAAAGTTTAGAAATACAAAACGATTTAGAAGTTATTCTTCGTTCTCCGACGAACGCCTCCGTCTCATGATGGAATCTCTCCTTTTTGCTCCGAGCCTCGACGTCTCCTTTTCTCCTTCTCCAACACTAGCCTCTTTTCTCTCAGTCTGAATGTGTATCCCCGAATGTCCCTCTTCGTTCCTCGTTTTTTCCTTTTAATTCCATTGCATTAGATAAGGAAAGTGGCAGAAATTTCCAAAACTTGTTGGCGTATTTACGCCACTAAACTGGCATAGCTACACCTGATGATGTGTTAAAAACTTGGCTTCCCGCTTGACTGGCGTAATTACGCCACGGTATTGGCGTAACTACGCCTCAAAGTGGTGTAACTACGCCTAACTAAAATCTCAAATGTCGTAGCCTCGGCGTAGCTATGCCTAAAACTGGCGTAGTTACGCCTAATGTAACTTTTCAAAATGAAATTGTCGTAGCCTCGGCGTCATTACGCCTGATAATGGCGTAGCTACGCCAACCTCTTTGATGGAAACCTTGGAATCTTGACTTCAATTCATCATTTCAATCCGCTCTTTGCACCCTTTTAGTCCACAATTCACGTAGTTACCTGGATTCCTGCAAGACAAGACAGAACAATATCAAAAACGTAATTCTGATCGAAAACTAGCACTAAACCATGTAACATAAGAAGAAATATAAGTCTATAAAATACACTTATCAACGCCTGAACTTATATATTTTGTACAGCACAACAAGTACGTGTGGACGTGCGAGTATTGATGTTCTTATTATGATACATGACTTGTTGTGAGGTGATGTTGATTTATGTTTTGAGATTGAAATATATGATTGTTTTAATCATATTGTTGCATATTCATGTTGTTGTGGCATATGATTGATGCCATGAGGGGCATGATACCATCGGGCATGTGATATGGCTTTTATAACGTGTGATGACGGAAATATGATATGTGCTGCTAATATGGGACGTGAAGGCTGATCCACTGACATATTGAGCTGAGAAGCAATATCATATATGTCCCGTTATAACAGGTTGATGAATGAGACATGTCGTGACATATTTGCATATTGTGGTGCATAATACAGAAACAATCATAGTTGAGATGTGACGATGTTTATTTATCGTGTTGTGAACACTTATTGGTATGGGATTTAGATGGTGATAAATCAATACTCATGGTGTGTGATTGTTTCTGTATGAACTCATAAACAGGGAAAGCCAGGAGTATGAGTCGACTTCTGCTGCTAGATGAACTACTGTTTATGAGAATGAACTTGATAGGAATTCTGATATGTAAATGCTGTATATTATGTCATGTTTTGAGAATGATATAATAACTGACATGGTATAACTCTTAATCAGTTTTCATTTTAAACTTAATCCTAATTATAATTGTGTAATAATGTGATACACTTAAGGATTAAGTAGCGAGGACCCCACAAGTGCCCAGGCAGAGTTCAGATCCATGGCTCAAGCAGTATGCGAGGTGCTGTGGATAAAAAAAGTTATGGAAGAATTGAGAAGTACAACAGATTTTCCAATGAAACTCTATGGTGATAATTGTAAGGACCCCATATACTTAACCCTTGATTAGTGTATTAATCATTATGTGTGGCACATGCTTTCAATAAAAAGTCAATCGGGAAGCTTAGTTGATACTTTACCATTGAATGGCAACTACAAAATTTTTCTTTAATACTCAATGTTATAAGATCATCAGCCTAACAACAAATAGACTCATAAAGTTCGTCCATTACCATCCCCTTTGTGCCACTTTTTACATTGTGGACTTTTATAAAAATTTGGGCAGAACCTCCCCATAAATAGAGCTATCCCGAAATAGAAGCACAACACATAACATAATTCCCGGCCAGGGAAAACATAATACTCATCAGAAAGCATCAATACCAAGTAAATTCCCAGCCAGGGAAGACACCACACATATGACGACAAAAGTGGGTTTCAACACCCACATAATACACCAGTGACTCTCATATCATTTAGCAATACTACCTCTAATTGCATGCAACATCAAATGAAAGAGAGAAAGGCTCATGCCTTTATATACAATCCATATACAAGTATAATCGTGCTCACATGCGAGCATCATGAATATGTATATAATCATCAGGTGTATATAAGTACTCTATACGATACTGTGCTCCATCAAGCCCTGGTACCACGATCCTTGGGAGTACATCCAATCAACAGCTCGAGCTCAGCTCCACAACCATCGATGTACCTGTTCACCTGCCCCAACAGAGACAGCCCCCAACGGGGTGAGCATACCAATTCCACAATTTCATAATCATAATGACATAATACATAATTTACGAAAATGTAAATATTGTGGAACATATGTGACACTTCCTGGATGGTATCATCCTCATCCGGGCTTACCCTGTAATATCCCTGTTCTCAAAATAGACAAACTCATCAAATCTCAAATATCCAGTTAATCATTACATTGATTAACCATTGCCAATTTCAAATTAACAACATTTCATAACATCTTTCTTTATCTAGCAATTATCATAATTCCAGATATCATATTGAGATTTCCTTAACTTCCGATACTAGATTAATCACTTCTCTGATTAACTACGTCTCTGTTCCTATTCATTACCAATAGGGAAAAATACAGATATCCTAGATATCTACTCAAGTGCCACATTTTCATTTCTTACTTCATAGTAGCGTCATACTATCGGTGTTCGCCTCCGTAGCAACCACACCCCATCATTTGCTCGCTTCATAGCGGCACCAAGCATTTCACCATGTGAATCAAAATAACGTGACCAAGTCCCGGTGCCATCATAGTAAAACATTTCATGTATATTAAATCATGCATCATACTTGTAAAACATCATTTAAGCTATGCTCGTACGCTAAACGTACCTTAAATCCTCGAAGTCCGAGCCAAACCTTGTTCGAGTTCCATGCCCCGAGGAACGATGTGCTAACACGATAAATAATTCACAATTATTTACGAACATGTAACCCATGCTCAAGCACATCCATAACCCTCAAAATATTGTCAACACACGACAATAAATCATTTAAAAGACCCGGGGCAGGGTACATGCAGGGAGGGAAACAAATGAGACAATATCGAAAATTGTTCACAAAACACCCTACAAATTTTCGAACCCTAACATCTCAAATCGAACCCAATTAAGCATCATAATACATCTAAAACATGTGATAATCGATCACTAACATGAATCATCACCCCATTGCCAAAACCCCCAAAATTCGAAATCAAACCCTCACGAAATTAGGGCAAAATTCGAACCAATACCACCAAAATTAGCAGGGAATTACATGAGAGGCAAGAAAAAGAGGTAAGGAAGGTTACCTAATCGAAAATCGGAAGAAAATCGACCGAAGTCGACGAACCCTAGAAATTTGGGGATCGACGCATTCCTGCAAAATTCGACTCCAAGACGCGACGAAACTTCGAATTACCGGTACAGAAAGGAGCGCCTGGACGAGACGAAGCCACCGGTAGGTCGGACGCGCCGAACGGCGGCCGAACGGCGGCGGGCGAAGCGCTTGAAGCGGCGGGGGATGGTGCAGACGGGAAATGGGCGCGGGGAGAGAGAGAGTGACGGGCTGGAGGGCTGAAATGAAATTTTTAATTAAATCTCGGGGTCAACTGGTATTTATAGCAAAAATACCCCGAAATACTAATAGCCCCACAAAATACATCATGATTCATTAAAAATCATCTGTTTTCAAAAACTCTCTCTCTAACTCCAAAACCCCCTACCGGTGCCCACACAAGCACCCGAGATCCCGAGTCACAACAAAAACTCAACTCATAGGTTTTTCACCGGAATGAGAATACAATCTCAACCTCTGGATCCAACGATCCCAACTACCCAAATAAACGAGCCCAGAAGGCCCAACACCGCGATTAAACTCCAAATCGCCACGTAAAACAACTTTAGGGGTTATTAACACTCCGGGATTAACATCTATAATCCCTGGTCATCACAATAATAAGCAGCTATTAACATTGTCCATAACCTAGACATGAGAGAACCAAGCATATTGAAATTGACAAGTATCAAAGAGAAACTTGAAGATGGTATGATATGCATTCCGTTTGTTCCAAGTACCAAGCAAATCATAGATGCCCTCACCAAAGGATTATCAAGACATAGTTTCGAAGAACAAATTAGTAAGTTGGGCATGATAGAAATCTTCCTACAAACTTGAGGGGTGTGTCGATAAGATAAGTTAATATAAATAGATAGGGACTAAATCGTATTTGTATAAGTTTGATATGATAAGATTGGATTTAAATTAGATTTGATTATGTAATATTTTCTATTTATTTAGTTGCAACTTCTGAATGAACGTATGAATCAATAAAATTCATTTTCTTCTTCACCCGATACTGTGGGTTCTATATATTTACATATATTTTTAGTGAAGTGAGTGTAAACTAATTGAGCCTAAAGAAAATTTCGCAAAACGACATATTCCATGAGATTAAATGAGTAAATTCACGGTGGCATCTTTCTTAGAAAATATTTTTGTCCACTTAGGCCATCTTCAACCCAAAATTTCAGTTTACCTCAAATTTTGCACCAAAATAGTGTAATATCAGCACCAAACACAAAACGCATCTCCTACCCATCTACTTCAAACTTTACTCCAAAAAGAATATTCTAAGAATTTTCCCTTTAATTTTATTTACAATAATTATTTTACTATAATTAATAATTATTTTAATTTATATTAATTAAATAAAATATATTGTAAAATAAAATAAATCTTTAAATAATTTTTTTGAACAGATAAATCTTAAAAAAAAATTTAAAAAATCAAAACATAAATAAACATATAATTCTTTAAACTTAAAAAAAAATCAAAAGAAATAAAAAATAGCGTGAAAAAGTTAACGCCATTGCTATAGTGTTGCGCCAACAAACCAGCACTATAGCGGGCATCGTCCCTGGCGCAGGGGATGGCACCTGGTTGGAGATGGTCTTAGTCAGCTTTGTGTGGCAAATATTGCTTCGCATTCTCATGTTATTTTTACTTTTGGTTAAATGGGGTTGTTTATTGGTCGGAAACATTTTGGGGTTTCTATTAAACAATCTGAAAACAAAGCAGAACCAAGCGAAACGGCCGAGGGAAAGTCAGTGTTGTAGGAGCGATCAACATGTACATAAAAAGGAAATTCGTTCCGAAATTTCATCATACGTATACATCAACCTCAATCTCAAGAGAAGGAAAGAACAAGCACAAATTAAAAAAGAACATAAAATCTAATCCCTTTACATTTTATTCTTACTAACAATACATACATGGTTCTCTCATCTCTGCCACTCTCAGCAGCTGAATTTGCTGGTTCACATGCCATACAGAGCGAAGGGGTTTACTCACTGTTCATCCATACGTCTCGAAGCAGTTTATATCTTACAGCATTTAGGCTTCCATTCTTGTTTGATATCCAAGTAGGCTTTACAGAAGATGGAGATGACTGGGAGACGTCAAGGTGGATAGATTTCAATGGTGAATCTAATTCATCAAGCTCATCATCGCTTGTCTGTGATTTCTTGAGTAGCGAGGACCCAATGCGTGTCAGCAAAGGATGGCTACCACTTACACTTGAGAAGCCGGCAACAGAGGAAGCTGATGGTGGCTCATATACAACTGGTGCTGCAACACATGGGAAGGTCATATTTGCATCTTCCTCGGTGTCGAAAGAATCCTGATAATTCAATATAATGGACCATGCTTTCATGAATCAATAGTTTGGCTATAACGAATGCCGGTATGATCATAATGGCAAAAGAAATGCAGCAAGGAGAAGAAATGAAAAAAATAAGGTTATTTACAGATGATTCTACCCAGGAATTTAAGGCCTGAAGCACAACTCCAGGAATTGGATCAGGACAAAACTCATCAGGGATGAAACAGTTGACAACCCTTCTTATTAGTGGAGGACCAAATGTTGGACAAACCTAGGGCCACAAGCAAAACCTCGTGAATAACAAATCACGGTGCGATTGGCTTAAAAATGCTCCAAGGTACAGGCTAAACCTCTTTTCTAATTGTTTGACTTAATAGCATATCCTTCGGAAGCATCATAAGATCACTCAGTGCATTGAGAAGATGGAAAGACTTTGATGTCGTATCAGATGATCTTTGCTCATCATCATCAACATTTTCTGAGCCACTCTCATTTTCAGGCAGTTCATCATCATCAATGCCAAAGAGATCGGTAAGTCGTGTAGACCAATGTCCAATCTGTTACATTTAACACATGGATTTAATGATTCAAGGTGCCATGCTTCCATGGCGATCAAAAGCGAAACATAACCGAAGATAATTGGGTGCCACCTAGTATCAAAGTAGATTTCTCGAACAAAGCTTCTTTCATGCATAATATGCATAAATTAAAGTGACAAATATTTACACAAGATATTTGAATTTCAGCGTTATGCTCACCACATTTTTCAGTTGTGCACCAGCACCAAAGCTAGCTTTTCCTGCCGGAATAGGAAGAACGTCAGCATCACTAATGGGGTCGGCCACAGGATCTGTTGGGATTTCATCAGCTGATTCTCGAAGGATTGCATTGAACATAGACACATCTAGTCGAGCAATCAATTGCTCCATTATCTGATCATGAGAAGTGCACGTCATAATAGGCAAAATTTCAGTTTCAGCGGACATGAAAATTTAATTGAGGTGCAAATTGCTCATCTGTCTAGTAATCAACACCAGATAGCTACACAATGCAATCTAATAAACAAAGGAATTGTTGCATACATCCAATGTTGAAATGCTGAGAATTAACATTTTCCTGACAAAGACAGAAAAAACATACATCATCATTACAATGAACAACTCTCAAGTTCATATTTCTGTTGTCATATACTTAATATCCATCAAAAACCTTATTCAAAATTTATGTCATGCATTATGTGAGCTCATTTAAAAATTTCAAGGCACATCCCCTATGTATAAGCATGTAAAGATTACCATCTTAGCAAGAAGGGGCAAACATCCACAATCATGTCCTCCAGCTCGTACAGGACATATCCTTTCACATGCATCTCTGAAAGCCTTTTTCCAGAGTTCTAAACAAAAATTTCCCTGCTGCTGCTCACTTGAACTAGATGTCATTCGGTCTAACTTGCTAGAGTCAGAATCCATACTTCTATTAATTGATTTGGCAGCACCAGACTGCATGTGAGGAGTAAAAGTCTGGAAAAAAATAACAAAGAAGCAACTGGTTGGTTTATTCAGGTCGAAGCCAGCAATATACAAGTCCCAATTGATAACATCAAAGCATTTTAACAAGAATAAGTCTTGGACGACATGCTATCCAGGTTGGCAACTCCAAAATTCACACAGAATTTGACAAACAACCCCTGAAGAATGAATAAAGAGAATACCTGCCACCATATGGACTCAATGATTCGGGAAAATATCCACGTTTCAACCTTTTCTAATGCAGCTGCAAATGCTAGAGGGTTCTCCCAGTCACCAAAACTTTCCTCTGTAGCACTTCTCATACCCTTGGTGGGAAAGGACTCCCATTTAAGCGGTGATGATTTATTCTTTCCATCCCTGTCCCTCACTGTTCCAATGACAGGTCTAATAGAAATAGGTGGCTGACTGGCCCCAAGAGACTTGCTCATTATCACTCTAAGAACAATTGAATTTGAAAGCCAGAAAGTTAATCTGTATAAAAATAAAGGTGGTATCAAGAATGTTAGATAAGATGAAACTATAGGTAAATAATAATGGAAGAATTAAAAAGACATGACTCTACGCTTTCAATTAGTTGAGTTGACATGAAAGAACACCATATCTAGTAGTTTTCAAAGATATGTTCACCAGTCGATCAACTTAACTGCAATCATCAAATAGATTCCTGAATGATCAATTCGGCAGCAGCACAAACCAAATTTTAGAGAGAATCTAGATTCTTGGGATGCACAATAATTGATTTATTAGCAACTACTTCAATCATTTCCAATTTATATTAACTTTCGTAAAACGAAAACAGGCTACAAGTATGAAGATAGGACAAAGCCAAGGTTGTTCACATGTTTGACAACATTCAGCTATATTTGTCAACTCATACTCCAAAAAATAGAATAAAAAAATAAGAGTGAAATGCACAATCATACCTCGGAACATCATTTCCACATGCCCTTTGCAACTAATACTAATCCAGATACAATACTTTTGGCAGCACTCCCTCTCCTCGAATTTGGATTCTGTCTGTGAGCATGAAAATAGAGTCTTGAGAGGCGTCGAGCTGGTGCATGTACTTTAGTCGTGGAGCTTCCATGTTCTGCAACCACAGAATAAAGGCCAATCTCAATAGCAGCAGCCTCCCTCAACTCACCTTCTAGATTTTTAATTCTATTTTCCAAATGTTGTACTATACTGTCTGAAAGCAGGTTTTTTGTTTCCATTGTGTACAACCTATTGTCTTTATGCTCACTGCTTCGGACCGATCCATTTCTCCTGTTTGAGTCAGGTGCCGATCGAACTGAATGTCCTTGCTTTGACTTGTCAGTAGTTGACAAATCAAAAGCAGTATTTTCCTCAGAGCCAGATACATGACCATTTTCAAACAATTTTACTCGCTTCTGAACGTCAACTTGAGAAGAGCCACCCAACGGTCTATCTTCAATTTGCTGCTCTTTCTCATCCACAATTCTTTTGTTGGCATAATCTTGATTGTTTTCTCTGGTCTCGTTATCTGCGGAACCATTTTGGGAAGAGTTAGTTCTTTCACCCTACAAGCATATCTCCATTGTGTGAAAATGAAGCATCCTTGTTATCATGACTGTGGTTAAGAGCAGAATCCAATGTATTATTGGTCCTGTTATATAAATCTGCAATGTTTTCTTGAGCAATAGGACTCGTAAAAATGCCTTCATTAGAACTTGGCTGTTGCGCCTCATCCCTCCCACCATCCATAGTATTTTCCAGAATAATGTCGACTCCACTTTCATGTTCTTTAGCTTTTATGTTGGAGCTCTGTTCTTTCATTTCTTCCGCGGCTAATGACTGCAAACTTCGCGAAATAATTTTTTTTGAAATCCAAGCAAGATCAGAAGATAAATTCATCGAAGATGAACCGGATGAATTCCCGGTCAAATTCACATTAGATTCAGTCATTTGCTTCTCATCTAATTTCTCAACAAAATGAGTTGGGGCATGGCCATTGTTTGCCTCTCCAGCACTACTATTCTCAGCAACTGCCATGTTCTGCAATTGATTGCCATCTCGCCATCAAACCATTATATACAACTTATCAACTAACGAACAATGAGTGTTACTCGACTGCTATACTACTACGATAGCACCTCTGATATTTGTACTACAGGCTACAGAGACTTCACTCAGAATTATGAATTATTTAACACATAAAATAGTGTTGCAACAACGGTGAGGAATTTTACCTCTTTATGTTGAGGTGATAAACTCCCATTAGATTCTGCTGAAGAAGTAATGGCCTGAGATGAGTGCGAAGAAGCATCATCATCAGTAGTATTCGACGCAACCTCTGCTTCTTCTGCATATTCTTCCCTCATTAACGTAGAAACACATTCAACATGATTTCTGTCCATCGAAGCTTCTCTTATCAAGCTGTCTTTCGAAGAGGAACTCGCGCGGCTCTTTTCAAATGGCTGGATTGTAAGGAAAAGAAGTGGCTGTGCTGTGTTCCTATATGTCCGTTTGCATCTAATGGGAACACAAATACTCAAACTCTCTTTAACAATACCATAATCTGCAAAGTCCAAAACGGCTGTTCCCAGTAGCTGACCTTTCACCGTCTTGTCCCTCCGCGGTTCATACATATTGAACTCGAATGCAATTCTTCTGAAACGTGTCTCCATCCCCTCCTTTGACAGATCTCTCTCGCAACAGCGAAAAATGAAGCTTAAAAGATTCATTGAAGTCAATCCTTCCATCACATACATCACCCCCCGTATCAAGCAAAGGGACGACTTGATTGGTGAAGCCAGAACTCTTATCACAATGCTCCCATTGAATCAGAACTCCACGAAGAGTTCTCAGTGACTGAGATGGTGGCCAGGGCTTAATCTCCTGGATGTGGATTATATAATCAAGCTGAACCGAAGGGCCTTTCCTGGTATTGGTCCTCAGACCTAGAACCATGGTTACACCAACAAACCTACTTGCTCCTCAGTCGGAACAATGTGCCTGAACAGATAAATCAAAAAGAAAGACCCACCTCAATAAACAAATCATATAAACAATGATTGGTTACACATCAATAAGATTGAATTTTTGGTTCAGATAATACACATTCATTGCCAACATAAAAACAAGACCTCAAAACAAACCACTCGGTGCATTGTAGACAATTTCCAGAACAAAAAAGAAAACAAAGAAAGAAAGAGAAACTGAAACAATAAATGATTGCACATGCAGATGCAGGTTCATTCAGCTCTGGAAAATCATAAATGCGCTTCCATTGTAACCACAAACTTTATTACCTATGCCTGAATATAGTTCAGTATTCACATGAGCCAGTCCGGAAACAACTATACAAAGCCACTTCGAGACTTTTTAAACACAAACGAATTAAAAAGGAAATTGAGAAAAGAAAAAAAAACACAATCTAGTTCACTTGTGAAGAAACTCATTCACCACCAAAGCATTGTAATAAGATGGATAACACCTGAAGATAGTTACAAGAAATGTTTTTTTCCCCAAAACAGATCGAGTTTATTCGAGATAATCACATAAACCCGGATCCAGATACTATGGAGCAAACACAATGAGCTTAATATAATTAAGACAAAACAAATGCGTATGAATAAAGATATTAATGCGTCAAATTTACAGCACGTACATTAGGATAATTGAAGAAGTTAATGGAAGTGGGTGGAGATTTAGAAGAATGTGGTAACAGGACTACAGGACAGCCTAAAGGATGCGTTTTGCAGGAGATTCAGACATGTGAAGAGAGAGAGGAAGAAAGAAGTGTGTGTCAGCTTGAGGGTGAAGAGAACAATAATCTGATTTCTGAAATGTCTTTTCGGATACTTCAGGAAAAAAATCATAATCGACTCATAGGAATGATAAGAATCATGAAATAAAAATCTGTAAAAAATTTGTAAACCCCTACTAAATTCTTATTCACCCCTCAAGTAACTTTTTTTTTTTTTTCCAAATCAATCTATATTCAACAAAAAATATTTTCTGAAGAAAATGGTATTCGAATTTTTGAGTTTTTATTATATTTATGGGATTATTATTATTAGATATTGGAAAGCTAACACACCTATAAAAAAATTATTTATTGTAACTTTTGAAATCTAATTTTGATAATAACAAATGAACACGTAACTACATTATGATATCACACGTTTAGTTTATAGAAAATATAAGAAAAATTATAATTATCTTACTTAAAATAAAATATACATAGTAGGAAAGAGAAAGGTATAATTTATTATTTTAATGACATTGAATGTTTGTTATATATATATTGCTTGAAGTGAGTGTCGGCATGCATTTCTTTTGACAAAGCCTATCATGTTTTTCATATTTTATATGTGGACTACATTTATGATCGCCAAGAGGACAAATTTTTTTTTTTTCAAAAAGAAAAATAAACAGAGAGAGATTTTTTTTTTCTTGAAATAATTTTAAAGTTACTGTATGTTTTAAAAAGATTATTGGGTGTAAATTTTAAAGTATACGATATAATGAAATAATTCGTTGAAAAAAAAAATTAGGGTGCACTTGGATTAGTGATTTGAAGTCATGTATTTCAAATCATTGGTTTCAAATCAATTTAATTGTTTGGATGAATTTATATATAGAGTGTATTTCAAATTACTAATTTATGTAATTGTAATAGTAATTGTGATGAATTGAAATGCACCTAAGATATGCGTTATTTAAAATCCAATTTTCAAATCACTTCTCATGCAATCTATACATCCAAACACAACTTATGGAAACATTATGTTGTTTGAGTTTTAATTTAATGAGTTACGAATGTTAAATTGCATTGGATTTCATGTAATTAACATGGCCGATCGAACATGTAACCAGTAAGAGCATCGATTTCATGTCTGGTCCAGTTTTAAAAACACTGCTACTAATAAAGCAAGAGCACCCTAGACAAGTAGACATGCATACCAATTATTGATATTTCAAAATAACCTCACACAAACTACACAAATATATTTATATTCCAAAAATATCCCTCACAAAATAAAATGTCAATCTAAAAACAAAAAATCACAAGTTTCATTAATAATTTTAAAACATAAAAAAATTCAAATAAATAAAAATAACAAAAAAATTATTTTATTGTATAATCAAATAAATAAAAGATAAAAAATTTATTAAAAAATAAATTTATTTTATTTATAAGTATTTACGGTAATAAACAAATAGTATATATAGAAACCGTCTGAACAAGCAATACGTACCGATGGTCGCTAGTAATTTATTACTTTGTGATTTGGGTTTTGGATTAGGAAGGAGTTACGAGAGAGGCAATCCACGTGAGTTTGATAATTTTATTTTCTTTAAAATTGATATCCGGGTATCATGGGTCAGCCCGATCTTGGCCTTACTCGATCGTAATCTCATCCAGAAGTGCTCAGCCCGGGAGGAATATTCACGAACGCGCTCTCTGGCGGCCGTTAAGAGCATGTCGGGGTAAATTGTTTACAATGGTGATCAGCTCGGGATATATATGCATGGGTCGGGTACATTTCCAATCAGTATGCTCAGCTCATGAAGTGTCTTCAGTCCTGCTTGGTTGGACCAGAGAGCACGGGCTATTAGCCCGACCTTAAACTTTTATCTTGGCCTCCCCTACAGAGTTCGGGAAGGTACTTTGGACACTAGTGTGATCCTCTACCCGGGAAACATATAACCGAATTCTGTCTCATTAAGGGACAACTGGCCGAAGGGACCAATCATATCATGACTAATGTTTGGGGAATATTCTCTGGTAATTATTGAAATCCCATAGGTAGTGCGCTATACACGGGTACAGTATTTGTCGGTGGTCCCCCCAGGTCCCAGCCGGACACGATAGGGGCATCTTTTCTCTCACCGTCCAATATATATATGAGGGGCATCAGGTGGGAAAGGCAGCTTCTTTCCCGCAAATTTCCAGATAAACGTGTATTCCTACTGTATAAAAAAGGATCCTGATTTGATCGTCGGAGGGACCCCGCCGGAGATCACTCTCTGGCCTCCCTCTAATCTTTTCTTTTCAGGACCGCTCACTTCCAATAAGGGAGGAGCTATTGTTAGCTAAGATAACCCACTACCAAAATCCGAGTTAACAAAAATAAAAACTCACATGATCGATCTGAAAGCGTACTACAGTCAAAGCCCGGATATTAAACTTTTTTCTATATTTGTATGGAGGGTCTGAATCACGCTATTTGTTAAACATAACTTTGGAAGAAAAACTTGAACTGGATTGTATTCATCTCATCGGGGGGAATTGTACCAGTATCCGATAATAATTACATTAGAGTGAAGTAATGAAAATACTTATGCAGAAGAGCACGGGTGTTTTTGCAATACATTCAAAGTTTGTAACTAACTTTAACTGTAACTTAATTAACAAATAATTTTGGTGTGTATTTCTTCAATCATTTGAATCTATATCTTCACAGCCCCCCTCTAGATGAACATGTATGTTTCCCTCTTTAGAACAATATTTGCTTGTTAAGCGGTGGAATGAGCTTCAAGAATCTGACAATAACAGGTAGACATTGCTCCACAATTACAACGGAAAATAGGCCTACAGCTCACATACTCTTCCCATATGGACTTAAAAGAATTATAGTACTGAGTTAATAATTGAGGCCCTTGATTCATCGAACTTAACGATTTTTCCAATTGAAATACCCTAGGTCCATCGCTCTCAGAGAATCTTGTGCGTAATTCCGTCCATACGCTTGAGTAGAAGGCTTTGCCTAATATCTTTTGATATAGAATTTAAGAGCCAAGATAACACTAGATTGTTGGCCCGAATCCATGCAACATATAGAATTTGAAAGAAATCGATGGGCAGGGTAAAGAACCATCAAGAAATCCCGATTTATTCTGCACACTGAAAGTCATCTGTACAGATTTAGGCCAAGAAATATATTTCTCCCCAGTAAAAACTTCGCCAATGATAAGCGCATCTGGATTGTCACTCGGATGTAGACAGAACGGTGATGATGGATCATCTTCCGGATTAAGCAGATTGCTCATTGAATCGTGTTCGTCTTCAGAGTCCGAAGGAGGGGTTGGCATCGCCATTGAAATCAATATCAGAGTTGAGAAAAAAATTGTGCGGAAGATCAAAGATTGGATCGTGTATCAATTGAACACGATTGATTAATTCCGGATACCATGTTAAACATAACTTTGGAAGAAAACTTGAACTGAATTGTATTCATCTCATCACAGGGAATTGTACCAGTATTTAATAATAATTACATGAGAGTGAAGTAATGAAAATACTTATACAGAAGAGCATGGATGTTTTTGCAATACATTCAAAGTTTGTAACTAACTTTAACTGTAACTTAATTAACAAATAATTTTGGTGTGTATTTCTTCAATCATTTGAATCTATATCTTCACAGCCCCCCTCAAGATAAACATGTTTATTTCCCTCTTTAGAACAATATTTGCTTGTTAAGCATTGGAATGAGCTTCAAGAATCTGACAATAACAGGTCGACTTTGCTCCACAATTACAACAGAAAATAGGTCTATAGCTCACATACTCTTCCCATATGGACTTAAAAGAATTATAGTACTGAGTTAATGATTGAGGACATTGATTCATCGAACTTAACGATTTTTCCAATTGAAATACCCTAGGTACATCGCTCCTAGAGAATCTTGTGCGTAATTCCGTCCTTACGTCTTGAGCAGAAGGCTTTGCCTAATATCTTTTGATATAGATTAAGAGCCAAGATAACACTAGATTGTTGGCCCGAATCCATGCAACATATAGAATTTGGAAGAAATCGATGGGCAATGTAATGAACCATCAAGAAATCCCGATTTATTCTTCACACTGAAAGTCATCTGTACAGATTTAGGCCAAGAAATATATTTCTCCCCAGTAAAAACATCGTCAATGATAAGCGCATCTGGATTGTCACTCAAATGTAGAAAGAACGGTGACGATGGATCATCTGTCGGATTGAGCAGATTGGTCATCGAATCTTGTTCGTCTTCAGAGTCCGAAGGAGGGGTTGGCATCGCCATTGAAATCAATATCAGAGTTGAGAAAAATATTTATGCGGAAGATCAAAGATTGGATCGTGTATCAATTGAACACGATTGATTAATTCTGGGTACCATGTTAAACATAACTTTGGAAGAAAACTTGAACTGAATTGTATTCATCTCATCACAGGGAATTGTACCAGTATTCAATAATAATTACATGAGAGTGAAGTAATGAAATACTTATACAGAAGAGCATGGTGTTTTTGCAATACATTCAAAGTTTGTAACTAACTTTAACTGTAGCTTAATTAACAAATAATTTTGGTGTGTATTTCTTCAATCATTTGAATCTATATCTTCGCAGCCCCCCTCAAGATAAACATGTATATTTTTCATGTGCATCTTGGTACTGAATAGATTGAATAAATGGATGTCCAAAGGTTTTGTTAGAATGTCGACAACTTGCTTCGTTGCTGGAATATGAAGTATTTTGATCAATCCTTCATGAACCTTTTCACGGACTAGATGACAATAGATTTGAATGTCCATCGTTTTTTCATGAAAAATAGGATTATTTGCTTATGCAGTATGCAACTTTGCTATCTGTATATATCACGGCCGAGAAATCATGTGAAACTCGTAAATCTTGTAGTAAATAAAGTAACTATTGTACTTCACATGTTGCTAGTGCCCGATATTCAGCTTCTGCCGAGCTCCTACTTATGGTCGGTTGCTTCTTGGATTTCCAAAGAATCAAAGAATTACCAAGAAATATAGCATAACCTGTAACACTACGTCTGGTATCCAAGCAACATGTCCAATCACTATCACTATACCCTTGAATTTGTAAGGAAGTGTTTCTGGACAAAAAACTCATTGCCCTGGAGTAGATTTGAGGAAATGTAATACTCTGTGAGCAGCTGCAAGATGGGATTGAGTTGGTTTAGACATAAATTGACTTAGAATTTTAATGTTAAAAGCCAAATCAGGACGTGTTATAGTAAAGTATAGAAGTCTGCCAACTAGTCTTCTACAAGATGTGAGATCCGAGAGTAAGTCTTCTTCCTTTGAGGTTAGTTTGAGGGTTGAATCCATTGGTGTTGTGGATGGCTTGCAACCTAAACATCATGATCAATTAATGTGTCCAGAC
Organism: Haberlea rhodopensis; assembly: GCA_907163345.1. Lineage (NCBI taxonomy): Eukaryota > Viridiplantae > Streptophyta > Magnoliopsida > Lamiales > Gesneriaceae > Haberlea > Haberlea rhodopensis. The sequence continues at coordinate 27,716 of CAJQUN010000433.1, read as the reverse complement.
CATACTTTCTTTGACGCTAATTCCTTCATCGGATCGAGCAACTTCCAATCCTAATATATACTTCAAATTACCAAGGTTCTTAATGGTGAACTGATCATCGAGGTGTTTCTTGATGGCCTCAATCTGTATCAGGCTATTTCCTGCCAAGATTAAATCATCTACATATACAAATAAGATAGTAAAGTGATTATCATGTGAAATTTGAACAAAGAGCAATCGGCTTTTGATTGAGAAAAGCCAAATTTTAGAAGACAGATTGTAAGCTTATAAAACCATTGTCTTGAGTCTTGCTTTGTGATGCCTGAAACTTAATTACTTAATTAAATTGAGTTTGATATGATAATTAAGGGATGATTTAGAATGACTATCTTTTTGTATTTGGACTCGATTTGTGAGATAAGTCGAGTGTGCTTGGTTATTTTGATTGAGACATTATTTTGTATTGATAAATGGTATAGTTGAATCTTGTAATTTTAATAGTGTGTTGAGTTGGGTTCATGGGGTGTATTTTGTTGTGTGTATAAAAGTTGAGGGACCAAAGTGCAAAATGTAATTTATATACCCAAATTTTCTCTTCACACTTTACACCACATTTCACATACCAATTTCTCTACATTTATCGCCTCTTCTCTTTTCCCCAAAGTGGATTTTTTTCTTCTAAGCTTCAAGGATTTTGATTCGAACCATAATTAGGGTGGTGTTGCTTGGGGTAAGATTATTCAAGTTTTATTTTTGTTTTTTGTTTGAATTTTAAGTGATTTGGTTATTTTGTGACTGTTGGGGAAATTTAATAATTGTTAGGTTCGATTAAACATTTTGTTGATGTATTAGTTAATATATGTAGTTGAAATGGTGAAGAATTTTGAGTTGGAGGATGTGATTTTGTTGATGTTTGTGGAAAAGAGGAAGTTTTGAGGTAGCAAAAATGGTGTTTTTCGAAGTCGGGGCCTACCGATCGATCGGTAGCTATGTAGCGATCGATCGGTCGAAGGCCGTATATAAATTTTAGCATTGAGCGATCGATCGGGGGATCCTAGGGATCGATCGGTAGAGCTTCCTGGTCGATCGGTAGCTCTTGCCAATCGATCGGTGCAAGGCCATCACTTAAAGTTTAAATATTGAGATTTATCGATCGACTGGTTGCCTGAAAATATTGAAACTTTTATTTTGAACTGCGATGCCAATGAATTCGTTGTCCGAATATTTTAAGAAATGTTTATCATGAATTGATTATTTTATATTGATATTGAGTATGTATTTAAACGTGAGACTCGAACTCCTATATATTAAATGAATTAAATTGGTGATATATAACATGGACAAGCCTAAGGACGTCGAGGAAGGTGATTTGTCAGTAACTTGAACGATAAGGTACGTAGTGACGTACGAGCAGGTATGCTATGAGATATTTACTGATTATGTACCTATGAAATGCCGATCTATGAAAATGCTACGTAAGCACATGGAATTGAATTATGTATTCGATTTAAATAATATAGTGGTTCTGGTTGAGTTTGAATCATGTGTTTGGTTGAAACAATATGGCAGTTATGATTGAGTATATATAATATAAAAGAAGCGGGGTCAAAGTGCCGCTGTCAGTGTGGTCAAAGTGCAACTGTTTAGTATAATCAAGGTGGGGTCAAAGTACCGCTGTCTATAATTTAGTAGCGGGGTCAAAGTGCCGCTGGCAGTGGGGTCAAAGTGTCACTGTGTTAGTATAATCATAGTGCGGTCAAAGTGCCACTGTTTGTAATTTAGAAGAGGGGTCAAAGTGCCGTTGTTGGTATAATATATTTGTTATAAAGTAAGCAGGGGACAAAGTGCCGCTATTCGTGGAATGTCATTACTGCTATAATGTAGGGACAAAGTATCGTGGTTAATGACTATATTTTTGAATGAATAGTGTGAATCTATCGTATTGATAAACGTTATGTTTGAAATAAAGATATTGAACTTGATATTATGGAATTGTGTAAGATTGAGACAGGAACAACAAGTGAAGGCTATACTGGTTTGGAAGGAATACATGGAGTACATCTTATAGATACTCAATAGTCTTAATTTACTGCTTTACGATTTATATATTGTTATGATCTTGATAATTGTGTTAGATTATGCTCACCCGTGTGGTGGCCTGTATCTATTGAAATAGGTAAGCAGGTACGACGTCATTCTAGGAATTAAACTCCAAATCCTTGGGCTCGGAATCATTCCAGAATATGTTACGAGTACTGGTGATGTTAGAGTAATACTATTTGCATTCATTTATTTGTGGCTCGGTATGTGAGTCTTTGGAGGCATGTTTATAGTCTGTATTAACGTCCAGAATCTCTCTTTTATTTGTTTTGGATTATGTGTTTTTAAATTATAAGGAGAATAAGCTTTATGAATTTAAAATGGTTATATTGTTAATTATTGATTGAGGAAGGATGTTATGAATTCAGTATATGCGGGTAGTTAGAAGAAGTTAATTTGGTGAACGTTGGGATCAAATTATGAATTGCTACTTGTGAGTTGTTTGTTGTCATGCGGGGGAAACTCAGTCAATTTTTTTATAAAATCGAGTATTATGAAGGTGAAACTTGTGATGAGAGTTTTACAGAATAACAAATTTTTATATACTTATGAAGTCATAAATCCATGATTGTCGACTTTTGACGTTGGGGTCTTACATTAGTGGTATCAGAGCAGTGGTTAGTTCTTTTGGATGTTTAAGGGACTAGGAATGTCTTGAAAGAAGCGAATTAACATATAATTTACGCACGGTTACGGTTTTGTGATAGTATGATGTGACAACATGCACTTGTGTACATAATATGATATGATGTAATGAAAATTGGTAGTTATCACTAACCATTGTGGGTGCATGATAAGAAGTGGAATATGAGAAATTGTTAACAACAATAAATATTTTGACGTGTATACACCGACGATGGTATTGAGGGGTGTAATGAGTCGGTAACTCATTTTATGATATATTATTCATTGGACTTCGGTGATCATAATAGCATATGGTTAGATAACCGATAAATGATATGCCATGCACTATCAGCGTTGATAATAATTTGATGTTGTATTTGACAAAAGGATAAATGAATTTTGATTTGTGTTGTAAACATGATGTAAATGTAGACATTAATGAAAAAAATTCGATTTTGTAGTAGAATTAGAAAATGAGAAACGAGACTTGATGTCTGATGAACGAAAGTGGTGGACAGTATTGTGTTGTTAATATGTGACAATAGGTGACGTGATGATCAAGTATGATTATGTTGTGAATATGATAATGCAGGTATATGTGAATTTATCCACATATATCAATATAGAATTGTCGTTGTGATATGTGAAAAGAGAATACTTGATATTGTCGTTTTGGTGATCTGGATATATTGAAATTATGTGGATGCTACGGTTATATCAAACAGCGATGGATCAGAATATTTGCCGTTGTCTTATCGAGCGATGGATCAGGGTATTTGTCTTTGTCATATCGTAGCGCGGGTCGTCGATATGTCGAAGCGAGGGATACCCATTGAGCCGCAGATAATTCGAAGCGATGGATATTATTGAGCCGCCGATATAACGTAGTAAGGATTGTGAAGATTACGATATGTTGATCTGAATATTGATTGTGCCGCTATATGGCGATGAATATTTTTTTTATATTGAAGTCTATGTGGCAATGAGTATTGATGATATCTTGATTGATAGCAGTGGATTGATAACGTGTTGATTGTAGATAGCAGTGAACATCGTATGGAGAACACTTATATTATTATTCCTTGGGCATATGCGATTTAGACCCAAGATGATAATTGAATGGTCAGGAGAACGAGGTATCAAGGTAAACCATTTTATTTGGTTTAGTATGTTGGCATTATATCGATTTGAAGATTTATATTGATTTATGATAATCGATTATGCATACAAAAGAGTTGAGGACGAAATTGAGATAAAACATAGTATGGAAAGGTGCATAAGTTATTGTTACAATAATGAGATAACGGTAGAGTAATAGTAATCATTTTGAACGAAAATTGTTTTGGTAAAAGCATGATTATTTTGTATACTATGAAATTAATGAGCATGTCATGGAATAATGTGGGATCACTATGTATGTCATTAATAAGTATGAAATGGTAATATTATTCTCCGGTGTAGAATGACCGTAATGATAAGTAATCATGTGATATGCATGTAATAATTACTAATTGGTGTTCTAGTAATTATTTATCATCGGATATTGGTAGAAAATGAGATACGTAGAGATTGATGTTGGTGCATTGTTCTAAATTATTTATACACGAATGATTTGCAAGGCGTGTCATGTCATAAAGATAGTTTATCCAAGTTGATAAGAATATATGACGGTTTATGAGATGGAAAATGTGGAATGAATAATATGGTACATGTGTGAGAACGATATTGAAATAGATAAATGTCAACCACATTGAGTGAAGTAATTGCAGTACTGTTATGTTGATGTGTTGAAAGTAGTATTGAAGTAATGTTGCGATTATGCTATTGAAGACCTCTGTAAGTGTGAGTGATGTTGCCATATTATCGACTATTGTTAGATATATGATAAAGAAAAACGCCTAACCTGAAACTATAACTGAGGTTCTGTGGAGAATCAGAAATGTGCATACTGCTAAGTTAATAAAATATATGGAAACGGCATATGATAATTGATAGTATAAAGATACTTATAGTAGACGAGGAATAATAATTGATTGTTAACAAGTGAATATAGTATCTTGTAATGGAGGATCGTAATGTCATCGGAAGAGGATTGTTTTATATGAAATTTCTAATTGTTGTCATGTTAGTAGTGTCTTAAACACATGCACACCTGGTGTAAGAATTTAGGGGGGTGTATTCAATGTAGACTTTTAATTACTTTTTTAAATGATTGACTTGTATGGAGTTGATAGACTTCTATTGACTTTTGTAGAATTCCATGGAGTTATAAAAAGATTTGTATAGAGTCTCGTAGACTTTTTCAATAGATTTCTATGAACTTTATCGACTTTTAATGACTTTTTAAATTATGAACTTTTATGAAATTGATAGATTTCTAATAACTTTTATAGAATTACACGGAATTATCAAAAGAATTTTATAGACTCTATAGTTTTATAACTTATAATTGATTTCTTTGAACTAACAATTGAACATAAATAATTTTTTACTATTAATGTAAACATATTTTACTTATTTAACAGTAAAAAATGTGAAAATTACATATTCAATTCTTTTGCATGGCAAATATTGAACAAATTTTTGACATCTTCAAGATGATGACCTTGAAGATTCAGTTAATGTTGCTATATAATTGAAATATATAATTTTGTGTAATAAAACGAAAATTTTCTATTAAATAACATTTTATAAACTTAAAATATTTTTTGATGATAGTTGACTACTATAAAAATTCTTAAAACATACTTTTAAATTAAACATGATAATTTATATCGTTATAAATATTTTTTGTTACAAAAATATTTATTATAATTGTTTATAGATATAGACTCATACAATCGTTTTAAAAATCTATCATCTAATATACAATTGAGCACATTAACTTGTTTTTTTATCAAAATACTTGTGTAAATATTATTATATTGGATAAAAAATAAGATGTAAAAAAAACAATAAGTGAAGAAAGAGCCGCACATTAGGAATTAAAGAAAGGGTACATGTAGAAAACAGGGGAGGAAAAGCCAATGAGGAGGTGGCCGTGTCGGAAATGAAAATAGCAAAGAGTAAAGAGAGATGATGATAATTAGGAATTAAAAGTCATTCCAAATCTTTACTATGAGTGATGGAGAATTTTTAACTTTTTTGGGATGTACATGGGGCATCAAAGTTTGTACCTAAAGATTTCAACAGAAGTCATTAAAAGTCTATGAGATTTTGGATACCTATAGACTTTTATGGAGTTGTAAAAATTCAAGTTTGAATACCACCTGACTTTTTAAAACTCTACGAAAGTCTGTCTTGAATACCATTAGACTTTTGTAGAGTATATAAAAGTCTGGATTGAATACCTCTAGACTTTTAAACTCCATAAAAGTCATTAAAAGTCAATAAAAGTCTATAACCAATACACCCCCCTTAAATAAATTCTAAGGACTCTTAACACCGAGGTTAACAATAAAGAAATGATTGGTCGGGAGACAAAGGGAAAGAATGATGAAACATAGATAATTGATAGTATGTTGATACTAAACCGAGATAAATACTAATAAACGAGTATTGGCATTTATGTAAATAGGAAATTGGTAATATCTATCGATATGCATCTGTAAGTTTAAAGTTTAAATATTCTCGTGAGAACTCTCGTAACGTTGAAATCCAATAAATAATTTTGGAATGATATATACGGTCAAAAGTGACATTTTTGGTAAAATATCGTCAGGATATAATTTATGACATGTTCAGTCAAGAGTGTTTGTGAGTACACAATAATGATGATTAAATGGAATTACTAGAAACTAATGAGGTTAGAGTATGAAGAAATTATATGAACGAGAATTTTTAAATGTCGGTTTGGAACACCGCAAATGTTAATGGTGTTAGATGTGATAGAATTTGAATTTATCTGGTTAACAAAATTCTACATTGCTTGCGATGTTTCTATTACTCTGATTAACCAGGTGAGTCTTTGAATACTGTTGGTTGATGAATTGCACAACGATATTTTAGATGTCTACTACTGTGAAGTTATGTGATCTAACGTATAATTTAAGAGATGGGGTAAATGTAGAACATATATAATAGTAAGTGTCATGCTGGTTATAATTTATCTTTGAAAATTTTCCTTGTTTGGTAATCTTGAGATATTTCATGTGTAAATGTTAAGAAAGCAGATATTAGATAGTTTATGTTTAACAAACTTCGAAGGTGCAATCAGATTTTTGCACTTCATTTGGGAAACATCCTCTCCGGGAATTGGTCTGGACAAAACGTATATTAACTAGTAAGATAATTCTCAACTGTATACCGACTTTATTTTAGACACTCTCATTATGTGACACTCCTGCTAGGTGTGTGTGTTCAAATTTCGAGGGCGAAATTTTATTAGTAGGGGAGAATTGTGATTCCTGAAACTTAATTACTTAATTAAATTGAGTTTGATATGATAACTAAGGGATGATGTAGAATGAGTATCTTTTTGTATTTGAATTCGATTCGTGAGATAAGTCGAGTGTGTTTGGTTATTTTGATTGAGATATTATTTTGTTATTGATAAATGGTAGAGTTGAATATTGTAATTTTAAAAGTGTGTTGAGTAGGGTTTATGGGGTGTATTTTGTTGTGTATAAAAGTGAGGGACCAAAGTGCAAAATGCAATTTATATACCCTACTTTCTCTTCACACTCTACACACATTTCACATACTAATTTCTCTACATTATCGCCTCTTCTCTTTTCCCCAAAGTGGATTTTTCTCTTCTAAGCTTCAAGGATTTTGATCTTGTTTTTGAACTCTAATTGGGGTAGTGTTGCTTGGGGTAAGATTATTCAAGTTTTATTGTTGTTTTTATTTTGATTTTAAGTGATTTGGTTATTGTATGATTGTTGGGGAAATCTAAATAATTGTTAGGTTCGATTAAACATTTTGTTGATGTATTAGTTAATATATGTAGTTGAATTGGTGAGGAATTTTGAGTTGGAGGATTTTAATGTTTGTGGAAAAGGGGAAGTTTTGAGGTAGCAAAAATGGTGTTTCTTCGAAGTTCAGGGCCTACCGATCGATCGGTAGCTGTGTAGCGATCGATCGGTCGAAGGTCGTAACAAAAGATATAAATTTTAGCATTGAGCGGTCGATCGGGGGGATCCTGGCGATCGATCTGTAGAGCTTCCCGATCGATCGATAACTCTTGCCGATCGATCGGTCCAAGGCCGTAGCTTAAAGTTTAAATGTTGAGATTTACTGATATATCAGCACCTCCTAGCGATCGATCGGTAGCCTGAAAATATTCCAACTTTTATTTTGAACTGCGATGCCAATGAATTCGTTGTCCGAATATTTTAGTAAATGTTTTATCATGAATTGATTAGTTTATCATGATATTGAGTATGTATTTGAACGTGAGACTCGAACTCATAGATGTTAAATTAATTAAATTGATGATGTATTCAAGCCTGAGGACGTCGAGGAAGGTGATTTGTCAGTAACTCAGACAATAAGATACATAGTGACGTACAACCAGGTATACTATGAGATAATTTACTGATTATGATGCCGATCTATGAAAATGCTACGTAAGCACATGGAATTGAATTATGTATTCGATTTAAATAATATAGTGGTTGTGGTTGAGTTTGAATCATGTGTTTGGTTGAAGCAATATGATAGTTATGGTTGAGTAAATATAATATAAAAGAAGCGGGGTTAAAGTGCCGCTGACAGTGGGGTCAAAGTGCCGCTGACAGTGGGGTCAAAGTCGGGTCAAAGTACCACTGTTTATAATTTAGAAGCGGGGTCAAAGTGTCGCTGGCAGTGGAGTCAAAGTGTCACAATGTTAGTATAATCACAGTGGGGTCAAAGTGCCACTGTTTGTAATTTAGAAGTGGGGTCAAAGTGCCGCTGGCAGTGGGGTCAAGTGCCACTGTTTGTAATTTAGAAACGGGGTCAAAGTGCCGTTGTTGGTATAGTATATTTGTTATAAAGTAAGCGGGGACAACATGCCGTTATTTGTGGAATGTCATCACTGTTATAAAGCAGGACAAAGTACCATGGTTAATGACTATATTTTTGAATGAATAGTGTCGAATCTATCGTATTGATAAAAGTTATGTTTGAAATAAAGATATTGAACTTGATATTATGGAATTGTGTAAGATTGAGACAGGAACAAAAAATGAAGGCTATACTAGTTTGGAAGGAAAACATGGAGTACATCTTATAGATACTCAATAGTCTTAATTTACTGCTTTACGATTTATATGTTGTTATGATCTTGATAATTGTGTTAGATTATGCTTACTCGGTGTGGTGAGCTGTATCTATTGAAACAGGTAAAAAGGTACATCATCATTCCAGGAATTAAACTCCATATCCTTGGGATCAGAATCATTCCAGAATATGGTACGAGTACTGAGGATGTTAGAGTAATTCAATTTGCATTCATTTATTCGTGGCCAGGTCTGTGAGTCTTTGGAGGCATGTTTACAGTCTGTATTAACATCTAGAATTTCCCTTTTATTTGTTTTGGATTATGTGTTTTAAAATTATAAGGAGAATAAGCTTTATGAATTTGAAATGGTTGTATTGTTAATTATTGATTGAGGAAGGATGTTATGAATTGAGCATATATGGATAGTTAGAATAAGTTAATTTGATGAACATTGGGTTCAAATTATGAATTGCTACTTGTGAGTTGATTGTTGTCATGTGGAAATATTTATGAGTTGATTGTTTCCGGTATGTCTTGTGTATGGGGGAAACTCCGTCAATTTTTTTTTATAATATCCCGTATTATGAAGGTGAAACTTGTGATGAGAGTTTTACAGAATGACAAAATTTTATATACTTATGACGTCATAAATCCATGATTGTCGACTTTTGACGTTGGGGTCTTACATGCTTCAAGCCATATAGACTCTTAATTAACTTACAAACTCGCGTATCATTTGGTTGGTAGTAACCAGGAGGAGGACTCATGTATATGTCTTCATCTAAATCTCCATGTAAGAAGACATTATTGACATCGCATTGATGTAAAAACACAATTGTTATGAACTGCAACTGCTAAAAGAACTCGTACGGTTGTTAGCTTAGCAGCGGGAGAAAAAGTATCAAAAAAATCAATCCCCTCTTGTTGGGTGTATCCTTTAGCTACTAAACGTGCTTTGTATCTCTCGATACTTCCATTTGCCTTAAATTTTATTTTTATATACCCATTTGCAACATATGCAATGCTTTCCAGATGGTAATTCAGTTAGTGTCCATGTATTTGTGTGTTCTAAGGCTTTAATTTCTTTATCCATGGCATCTTGCCATTTAGGTTCTTTTGCTGCCTATTTGTAAGATTTCGGTTCAGCCTCCTTTGATATTGAAGCTGTAAAAGCTGATTGAGTAGAAGAAAGACAAGCAGAAGAAAGGTAATGTGCAATAGGATATTAATAGGATATTGTTTACCTGAGAAAACCATTTGTGTGGATGGTTTGGTTATAGATTGTGGGAGTGAACAATCATAAGGCTTAAGATAAGCTTGGGGATTTCTATTCCTTATATTTTCCTAGGATTGTGTGATGTTTCATGTGAAATAACAGAAATAGTGTCAGGTTCTGTGAAAATATCATTTATAATATTTGTATTCTGGATAGGTAAACTTTGAACATTATTTTTTGTTTCTTCTGTCGTTACATCAATGTGAACATCTCCAATGTAACCTGTTGTTGTCAGAAAGCTGCGAGCTTCTACTGTGAACATTAGGAAGATCAAAATGATCATTAGAAGATTTAGGAATAGGAAAGAGAAGATCATCAGACGATAAATTCAGAGAATTGAGATGAGAAGTGTTCATATCTTTAAAAGGGAGAGAATGTTCATAAAATTTAACATTTCTGGAAATAAAAACTTGATTTGTGTCTAAGTTATAAAGTTTATTTCCTTTATATCCTAAATGGTAGCCAATGAATACACATTTAATGGCTCTAGAGTCGAATTTAGTTATGTTATTAGCTAAGGTAGAAGTATAGCAAAGACAACCAAGAACTTTTAAATGCAAATATGTAGGTGGTTTGTTGTATAGACTTGTTTTTTAAAACTTTAGATGGAACTCTATTATTAATATGAGCCGCTGCAAACACAAAGTTAGTCCAAAAATGTAATGGAAGGTGAACATGAAACATTAGAGATCGTGCTACTTGTAAGAGGTGTTGGTATTTTCTTTCAACTCTTCCATTTTGTTGTGGATTTTCCACACAACTACATTGATGTATTATCCATGTTGTATGATATAAATCCTTGAGTAGAAATTCAGCACCATTATCAGACCTAATAGTCTTTATTTTCAAGTCAAATTGAGTAAGTACAAGATTATAGAAATGTTGCAAATGAACTTTAGTTTCGGACTTAGCATGCATAGCATAGATCCAAGTACAACGGGTGAAATCATCAACAATTGTAAGGAAGAATCTATGACCATCATAAGAGGGGATTGAAAAAGGTCCCCATATATCACAATGGATTAGGTCAAAAGCTTTAACAGAAACAGAAAGACTAATAGCATAAAGAAGTTTCTTTTGTCTTGAAAAATGGATTAGGTCCCCATTTCGAGTATTACAACTGACATTAAGATCTGAAATTAAAGACAATCTGCTAAATGATAAATGTCATAGTCTAAATTATAGCATCCATATCAGAAGAAGGTAAAGAAGTAGTGACAGCTACAAAATGATTATTATGTAAGGTAAGACGATATAGCCGTCATGAGTCTTAGCAAAACCAATCGTTTTCTTGGTTATGAAGTCCTATAGAAAACAATGATTAAAGAATAATTGAAGACCAAAAACATTTGACTTTGTTATTTGTGAAACATAGATAAGATTAAAATTAAAACTAGGTACACAAAGAACATTGTCAAGTTTAAGAGTGGGCGTGAGTTGAATTTCGCCTATATGTGTGGCCCGTGTAATTGCACCATTTGGGAGATGAATATTTGTTTGAACATGAGAAAAATATTTGTATAAAAAGATCACATATCATGTGTTATGTGGCTCCTGTATCCAGGATCCAAGCCTGAGGATGGTGAGAGGTTATAACACTGCAACAAACAACCCCTACACTACCTGTGAAAGTACCCGTAACAGCAGTAGCAGCAGTGTGTGAGGCATTTTCAGAAGATACATTGGTGTAAGTCTGTTGAGATTGTGACTTAGCAAAAGACAAGAATTGGTTATATAAATCTTGAGAGAAGTCTATTGATGAAGTAGATGGAGATGCTACAGAAACAGCATTGGCTGCAGGATTGTCTTGCAAGATTCGTGTTCCTATTGGGCCTTTCCATCCGAGAGGATATCCTAATATTGGTAACACTTGTCTATGGTATGGCCAGTATAGTGGCAATTAGCACATTTGGAACGTTTCTTATCCTTAATATACACATTCTTAGCCATCAGTGATGTTGGGTCAGTAGCTAAAGTAGGCCGAATGTACGACTTATTCCCATCTTTAACTAACATAGCCAAATGATCTGAGTTAACAGAATGTGAATTAAGGGATCTCGGACTCTCTTCTTGTAGTAACAAGGAATACACTTTGGCAAGCGAAGGAAGAGGAGACACCAATAAAATTTTGGCTACGAATGGCAGCGTAGGAATCATGTAATCCAACCATAAACTTTAGAACAATATCTGCTTGTTGAGCGTTGGAAAGAGTTTCAAGAATCTGACAATAACAGGTAGACATTGCTCCACAATTACAACGGAAAATAGGTCTATAGCTCACATACTCTTCCCATATGGACTTAAAAGAAATATAGTACTGAGTTAATGATTGAGGCCCTTGATTCATCGAACATAACGATTTTTCCAATTGAAATGCCCTAGGTCCATCGCTCCTAGAGAATCTTGTGCGTAATTCCGTCCATACGTCTTGAGCAGAAGGCTTTGCTTAATATCTTTTGATATCGAATTTAAGAGCCAAGATAACACTAGATTGTTGGCCCGAATCCATGCAACATATAGAATTTTGGAAGAAATCGATGGGCAGGGTAAAGAACCATCAAGAAATCCCGATTTTTCTTCACACTGAAAGTCATTTGTACAGATTTAGACCAAGAAATATATTTCTCCCCAGTAAAAACTTCGCCAATGATAAGCGCATCTGGATTTGTCACTCGGATGTAGAAAGAACGGTGACGATCACGGTTCGCCGGAATGCCGTTATATCGGCCGGAACTGGCGTTCCGGAACCGGAACGACGTTGGCCGTTACAAATTTCCTACCTAGAACAGAAGGTGCTCCTGAACGCCAATGTTCACTGTGATAACGACAGAAAGGCCGTTTTTCTACGAAATGGAACTTTTTTTTGCCTGAAATCGGAAAGAAACAGCCGATTTAGCAATTGCCCTATTTTTTTTTATTTCATTGCACTAACTTTTTCAGTCGACTTCTGCTTCATGTGTTGAGGAGAGAGAAACGAAAGGTTGAAGAAAGTGTACGTGTTAATGAAATGCAATAGAGGAGGCCAATGTCATTATTATTTTTTATTTTTGAACAACCAATGTTATTATTTTTATAAAATAAGCTAAATTTGATTGTTTCATAGAGATAAAAATTGGATATATATATTTTTAATAAATAATTAAAATAATTAATTTATTCTGAAACATATTTAAAGAAATTTTCCAAATTGTCCAAAAAAATTCTGGTTTACATATTTTTTAAATAATTTTCCAAATTGTTCAAAAAAATTTGAATTCTTTAAAATATTTATAAAAAAATTTACGTCGTGACTGTTTCGTGAAAAGTCATTGAAACTGGAACGGTGACCTTCGTTCCGGACACCGTTCCCACAATGGCGAACCATGGTGACGATGGATCATCTGCCTGATTGAGCAGATTGGTCATCGAATCGTGTTCGTCTTCAGAGTCCGAAGGAGGGGTTGGCATCGCCATTGAAATCAATATCAGAGTTGCGCGGAAGATCAAAGATTGGATCGTGTATCAATTGAACACGATTGATTAATTCCGGGTACCATGTTAAACATAACTTTGGAAGAAAACTTGAACTAAATTGTATTCATCTCATCACAGGGAATTGTACAAGTATTCAATAATAATTACATGAGAGTGAAGTAATGAAAATACTTATACAGAAGAGCATGGGTGTTTTTGCAATACATTCAAAGTTTTCTAGCTAACTTTAACTGTAACTTAAGTAACAAATAATTTTGGTGTGTATTTCTTCAATCATTTGAATCTATATCTTCACACAATTTACATTCAACAAGGGATAGATTTATGGATACATAATATTTTAGGATATTCAAATCAAGATTCATACAGAAGCCAAATATTAACAGAACTAATACTGTTTAACTCGCAAATTTAATCCATGACTACTAATTAATTACGGCAGTTAATTAAGACATACGGCCTCTCCTGTGAACATGCATGTTTAAAGTCAGTCAGATGAGCTGCATCTCTTCAAATTTCACGCATTCCAGTCGAAATCTTTCTTGCACATTAGAAATATATCTAGCCGCCTTTGCGTCCACGGCTTCATCCTCCGCATCTAAGCCGTGGAAATTCTCCAGCTTGCCGGCTCTGTCGGACACCAGAAATGCAACCTGCGGTGGTTTCTGCTGAGAGTAAATTTGGTCCTGGTTCACGATAACGAAGCCCATGGGCTTGCCACCATCCGTGGTTGAAAAAGATGAATCCTTAGGCTTATTGATCATCTGAATAATGTTGTCTGTGGGTTCGGCAGAGGTAAGCTTATTCCTCTTGCAGTTGTATGGTTGCAGTGCGGTGCTGGAGGGTTTGGTCGCTCGATTATATAAAGACTTGACTAGCTTTGATTTGGTAAATAATCCCCTGCGTTTAGACTCCATTATCGAGTAGAGCTTGGTAGGTACGTAGGTCTGGTTTTTGGATGGAAGAGATGATTTGCTAATGCTTCTTCACCGAGTGATCTCTATATATGAATCTGTATTTATACAGCAATGCGCGAGAAAGTTGTAGGAAATAATAAAAGTTAGACAATTCTGAAACTTGATAGAGATTAGAGAGTGCTCTTAGATCAGTAACCATGGAGGAAACTTGACATGGAAGTATATTTACTTAAATTTAATTATTCCAACGTGTAGTATGCTACTGTTAAATATACTTCCATTCCATGTCAAAGATTCTATACGCTAACAAATGATTTTATATATGTTTTTAAAAGAATTCAAAGTAAGATACGATTCAATAATTTGTGGGATCTTTTCAACTTTTATTTGCTTTCTGAGATATGGGGGAATAAATGTACTCCTCCACTTGTTTTAGTATGGAATGTCCTTTCGAATTAGGGAATATATATGTAATGTTGGTTTGTACTTATTCCCGATTTAGTCCATATTATTTATACTGACCCGATTTATTTCATTTAGTTTTTTTAATTTGTCTCAAATCAGTCTTAATATTAAATGAACCGTTAAAACAAACGGAGAGATACTTAATCGGATCACTTAAAACTTTAGGGGCTGAATCAGGAATTGACACAAACATTAGAGACTGAATCGGGTCACTTATAAGATTGAGTGACTTAATTGTTTAAATTTTTAATTATTATATTAACTAATATGGATACTTTATTTCTAATTTCGGTATTTTTTGGTAAAATTATTTTATTTAAATAATGATATAATATCACGATTGTGTTTTTGTTACCCTTTAATTATATAATATGCCGACTGTGTTTTATTAACCATTTTATAAAATTTTAAGAATACTGAGGAGTACAAACTTACAATAGTATCTATCAATTAAGCTATAATTAACTAAATAGGACAATATATAACGTAAATTCGTGCGTTGGAATCTTTAAAGCAATTTCCTAGATGTTTTCTTGCTTCGATCGGTACTTGTCATAGAAAAGAGAAATCCAAACTTAATTTTCGAGAGATAGATATATGGATAAGAAGCGAGTCTTTTTCAATGGATTGATTCCATATTGCTAATTAAGCATTTGTTTAACTTAATTGATTTAATGGATGAAAGAGTTGTACTTGGGATTTGTATGTGTTGGCGGGTACTTTTTAAGGATAGCATGGACATATTCTTAATTATTATTATTATTATTGGATCATGGAAAGATGAGTGTTTTGTAGAACTCGAATATGAGTCATGCTAAATTATTTCTTAATTATTACGTATACCGGATTGTAACATTTACTCGTGAGAATCTAATGTATGTCTCCATTGCATGTTGTGCAAGACCAACAGAATCTCACACCCTCTCCCCACCCCTCTTTTAAAATATTTCCTATAACCAATAGGGACTTCAGCCAGGTGAATTCTTGTAAACCATCAAAGCACTATCTAGAGGTTTTTGACAACGAACCGTACGTGGTTTGAAATTAGACAGTTATCTCCTCTGACTTTGAAAATAGGCAGTTTATCTTTCGTATTTTTGAAAATGGACAGTTTACCCCGTGTGATTTATGAATAGGTGCAAAATACCCCCTCCATGTAAGGGGTATTGTTCTATATTTTTCAAACCATAGGGAGTAAAATACTTATTTTAAAATCACATGTGAGTTAACTACATATTTTCAAACTACGATGTGTAAACTGTCTATTTACAAACCATAGGGGGTAAAGTGTATATAATACATTGGGACATGTTGCACCGACACTCCAAAAAATACCACATGCAGTGTCGGACACTCCGCGGACACGGACACAGCAGGATGCGGGTGCGACATGGCGTCGGACGTGGTGTGTCCGATATTTATTTTAAAAAACGTTCTGACTCATGTCGGACACGGCGTGACACGCCGTGGACAATTGCAGGACACGTGGAAATTGATTTTTTTTAACTAAATTTTTTTCAAAGAAATTATTTAAAAAAAGTACAACTTTTAAAATTATATAAAAATGTTAAAAGTATAACTTTTGTATGCAGCTTTATGTAGTTTGACTGGTATTTGTTGTACAATGAGTGGTATTTAGTATAGTATAAAAAAACATAAAAAAAAATTATATTTTTTTATGTTTATGTTGTTTGAGTGTTATTTGTTATGCTTTAATTAGTTAATGATGCATCCACAACTTTACATCTTTTTGTATTTTATTATTCAAATATTTGATAATTAATTTTTTCTTATATTTTAGTATATTAGAACATAATGTATATGTAGAATATATACTAAAATAAATAAAAAATTATTGACATATCATAGACGTGTCGTGTCGTGTCGTGTAATTTTTGAAAATCCATGTCCTCATGGTGTACCCATATCAACGTATATGTGTCCATGCATCATAGACATTGTGTAAATTGTCATGGACTCCATTCACATGTGTCGGCCACTTTTGCATCCTATCCTATTGCTTATGCTCCATCCAGAAGCAAAGCTGTGTTTTGCTTTTCTTTTCTTTTCTGATATAAATGGTTTTGGGAGATAAAAATGTGTGTTTTGATATTACTTTTAAGAGAATAGTTTTTACTGTGTATGTTAAACCATGTGGAAATTGTTTTTTTAGTAAATCTATCATATAATGTTCAAATAGATTTTTTGTGTCATTAAATGTAGGATGAAATTGAAAAGTATACAAATTAATGAAAAAAAGGATAAATTTCTTGTTCCATTATGTTAAGCAATCTTTCTGAATGGATGAAAATAAAGGGGAAAAGTAGAATATAAAGCATATAGTTTTTTTGTTCAATTGTTAGGTTGAATTTGAAAACCTCAAAGTAACACCTGCAGAAACAACAATTTATTTATGATGAAGTTAAAATTCTTTAAAATTGCCAACATTTGTTTCACTACGATTTTATTGGTTCCATTTGTAGCATTAGCATCGTTCCTTTGGCAAGGCATTATTCAAAATCAACCCAACAAGTATGTAAGAATTGGCATATATATGTCACTTTCTTGACAAAATTGTGGCATTCCATTTTATTTACTAACACTACCAAAACTTCAAAGGTAAACCTTCTAATATTGTCCTATGCCAAGGGACTTTTTTATCAGAATATTATTAAAAAACATATTTTACGAAATACAGTAAAATCAAATCTATTTATCAAAATATAGTGAACTGTTACATCAAGTAATGGGTTCTACTCTTTTTATTTCTTCAGAAAAGTAACGGGTCCACTTTTTTTAAATATAATATAAATTATATATATATGATTATATATATTTTATATACGTATATATACATATACATATATACATATAACTAATATAAGTATTATATAAAAATAACTTCTACTCCTCCCCCTCTCTTCTTTTCTACCATCATAATCCTCCTCTTCTTCTTTATTATTTACTAATTTTTCTTCTGCTTTATTATCCTCCCTACTATTACTATCCCATAAATGCCGTGCCGTGCTTGGATTCTTCTTATATTTTAGTCAAAAGTAAATCAAATCACCACTATCTCTTGCCGACACCCAATGTTCTTCCGTGCCCACTTTAGTCGTTTCCTGTGGGCTCGACTCGGCATATATTATTTTATCCCTTATCTGGTACCACAATCTATTCATAAATCTAAATTTCTATGATTTTACTTTTGTATAGTAAATACGTAATTTTAAGGATCTCAGTTCCTAATCCCGTCATTAGTGCATTTATCCTCTATATGAGTGCATACATTTATATCACTGGGAATTCACAATACACGCTTCAATGGTACTGGCATGACGACGATAAAATTTTTGGCCAAAATCCTTTTAACATCCGATTCCCAATACAACTTAACTAGCATATATAGCATATATGTATACACTTCACAATGCACTAACATGTTCTCAATTCATTATGCAGTTTCCTCAATTAAATTGCATGCAGTACTCAAATGAAAAGAGAAGCAGTAAGATACTTATACAATTCATATATAGCTCACAGACGAGCATTGCCAAATAACTATGTATCTACTTGTATAAGACACATACTCTATACCAATACTAGTACCTCGCTCCCAGGAGCCCCTTGTTCCACGGCTCGAACTCATTTCCCAAGCCAATGGCGTACCTGCTTTACCTGTTCCAACAGAAACAGCCCCCACATGGGTGAGCATACCAATAACATAATCACAATATCAAAGCATACACAATTAATAATTTACAGAACACAATACTGTAAAATAAAGGAATACTCTCTGAGTACACAATGCCCATAAGCGATCTCCCGCACTGTTCATGTTCTCACAATACCACATCATCAATCCATAATTGATAATCACAATTGTCAATCACATAATTGACAACAATCTATAATCGACAATAAGATAAATCATTATAACAATGATTTATTGAAATTACATGCTTTTCAATTACCAGTTTACACTTTAAATCTCATGATATCACTTTGCTCGCTCACTAGCAGCAGTATCATAAATCATTGCACGCTTGAGAGCGACCTCATCACAACCATCGCACGCTCAATAGCGGCCACACTATCAATGATCGCACGCTCAAACAACGACGACATTATAATCACCAGCACGTTCGAT
This sequence comes from Haberlea rhodopensis, assembly GCA_907163345.1. Taxonomy (NCBI): domain Eukaryota; kingdom Viridiplantae; phylum Streptophyta; class Magnoliopsida; order Lamiales; family Gesneriaceae; genus Haberlea; species Haberlea rhodopensis. Next base: position 8,526 of record CAJQUN010000433.1, on the reverse strand, counting down.
AGCGTCTTCACAAGAAATCTCAGCACCATTCATTGATACTTTCAACGCTAACCAACGCATTATTCAACAGTTAGATTAATGAATATAACATTCAAACTGGCATGTCTCTACGTACCAATTCAAACACCACACGAATATATTATTCATTACACATAACAATAATATATTTACCTATGCTTGTACGTCACACATACCTGGTAGTCGACCACAAGATTATGACATTCCCTACATCCTAGGGCTCGTGAAGCATCTATGTTAGTTCCGGATTTTAAAGATGACAAAACAAATCAGAACGGATCGATAGAAATCAGACTGACCAAATCGATCGCTCAAAGCAGATATCAGATCAGAGCAGACAAGGATGAATTAGATTTGCTCTTCAGTCCGAATCATTAACGGCTATTTATTAAAGCATTTATTGTTGCAATTAATGCTGAAAAAGACCAAGGACTGAAGATTACCATAAAAGGTAAGAAGAAAGAAGAGCTTACCTGACAGTCGCCGAAAGCATAAACCAGAATGGCAAGTGCCCAAAAGAATAAGACTGTAGCGTACTCAGAGTTTGAGCAGAGTCAAGAGTTGCACATAAAGGGAAATAATGTCGTTGGTACATACAACTATATAAGGATGCAACAGAAGAGCTCAAGAGAGAGTCTGAAAAATCGAAAAACGCAAAAAGAAAGCTAAACATCACAAGCTTACAAGCTCAGACATTCTCGAGCTGAAAATCTTCATAAGCACAAGCATATTGTAATATTTGATCATCTTAGGATCATTGTGTGCATAGACTTAAGTCTATCTTTTGTATTCTGTAATAAGATAGAGAAGTGAGAATCAATTGTAACTGTCAGACAGAGTGTGTCTGAACAGATCGAGAGACTAGGAGTTTCAGTCTGGTAGTGAGGTAAATCCAGCTGAATTGGGTTTGTACAACAGGATTGTATAAATCAAAGTCTTCTAGCGGAATCCTTCCTTAATTGGAAGAAGGGGAGACGTAGAAGGATTACACCACCTTCGAACTTCCAGAAACATATTCTGTCTTTTATCATTCTGCACCTGTTATACTTTTCAAGCCATCGAGCCGTTCTTACTAGCCTAAGAACAGACCGTTCCGCACTACATTATTCAGTGGTCTGTTCTGCAGAAAAGTTGATTAAGAAACAGATTTCTTTCACTAATCCGAAAGAAATCACAAAGGAATATTTTTAATAGGAGTGTTCATTCACCCCCCTCTAAACACTCCGGACCGATCCTAACAAGTGGTATCAGAGCAGGTCGTCTTAATCATCACAAAGACACTTGAGCTGATGGCATCATTCAACAAAATTCCTATGTTCTCAAAAGAAGACTATGATGATTTGAGAATCAGAATGCAAGCTCATCAGGCAGCACATGATGACGATATGTGGTTCGTCATCACTGATGGACCAATGAAGATTCTGAAAGTCAATACAGCAGCCTCCATTACTGGCGGTGAACCCCAAATGGTCGAGAAGGACAGATCCCTCTGGACGAATGAAGAAAGAAAGAAAGCAAATCTAGACAACGTTGCCAAAGACATCTTGTTCAAGACGTTGGACAAGAATATGTTCAGTAAAATCAAAATGTGCTCTACTGCTAAAGAAATTTGGGAGAAGATAGCACAGCTATGTGAAGGGAACGACCAGACCAAGGAAAACAAGCTGACTGTTGCTCTTCAAAGATTTGAGAGCATACAAATGAAGATTGGACAAACTCTAAACGAGTTTGATGAAAGAGTTACTGGTATTATCAATGAACTAAATTGTCTGGGCAATGAATACTCTAAGAGAGAGATTGCTCTGAAAGTAATGAGAGCGTTGCCAAAAGAATGGGATGTAAAGACCATTGCAATGAGGGAGTCTAAAGATCTGAACAAAGTTGAACTTCATGATCTGTTCGTAGATCTTAAGGCATATGAGTTCGAACTGATCACCAGAGGTGAAGCAGAGCCATTCATCTCTCAACCAAACAAAGCACTGACAGCCATTCCAGACCAGACCACCCCCACAACAGATCGATCTATCGAACAGATAAGTAATGATGCTATGTCATTATTTATCAAGAAATTTGGTAAATTTGTGTCTAAGAATAAAAGGAATTTTAAACCTTCTCATCATTATAAATCAAGAAAGACGATGCTGTTAATGATCAGGCTTGCTACAATTGTGGTAAGACCGGACACTTTATTGTAGATTGCACCAGACCGAAGACAGAAGAACGTAAAGAGAAGCATCGTGATGACAAGAAAAAGAAGCACTACAAAGATCGTAAAAATCACCATGGGAAGTCCCAAAAGGTCCTAGTAGCAGAGGAAGGAAACAACAAGTGGGCTCAGACTGACTCAGATTCAGAAAGCTCCGAATATTCATCCAGCGAAAGCGAGGAAGATATTCAATGTCTTATGGCGGACGAAGAAATGAGTCAAACAGACGAGATACTCGATCTTGACTCAAATGAATTCACACGAGAAGAGCTTATGTGCGCACTGCAAGACATGGCTAATGATTATAGAATCTTAGCTGAATCATTTGAGAAAACTAAAGCTAAAGCCAATGATCAAATATATGAGCACATCAAACCAAGCTGCTCTGCGCTAGGTGAGTGCAATAATCTACAGATCGAGCTGACCAAGCTGAAAATCTCTTACGATCAGCTCCATGAAGAAAACAAGAGAATTAGCACACAAAATGCTAAGCTTTCTCATATTTTCAAAATATGGACAAAATCAAGAGCATCACTGGAAGAATTGCAAGAGGTACAAAGAAATATCGGTGATGTCACCGACATAGGCTTTGATATCAAAGACTGCACCAAAGATGAATCTGAACTGTTGCTGGTAAAGAACAAAATCAAACAAATGACATTTGTTAAATCCAGCACAGTATATGAAACTGAAGCACCTACAATTCAAACGGGAGTCTCCTTCGGGGATCATGGTTTGAGAAGAGGAATTGGGTACGTTAACCAAGCCAAAGAAAAGGCACCAGCAAGCTTTGTGTCTATCAGACCAAATCTAAAGGTGCAAGATCTAAGACAAGGAAGACCATCCAATTACTATAACTCAAAACCAGTTCAACGAAGATATAGATTACCTCATAACAATCAAAGGTTTCCATATCGCACACATTATCACACACAACATCGAAACAGATCAGCTCACAGCACACGAGACACACACAAGCCATTAAAGCTGATACAGGTGTGGGTTCCCAAAGGGCTAATCCATTCTGGACCCAAGTAGGATTGGGTACCAACAATAATTATGTTTGATGACAGGTACCGAAGAATCAAATATCAGACTGGTACTTCGACAGTGGGTGTTCTCGTCACATGACTGGAAACGTCGAGCTGCTGTCTGAAGTCACAGAATGTACTGGACCCAAGATCATCTTAGAGGATAACTCAAAGGGTAAGACCGTGGGAAAGGGTAAGATTGTCCATGGTAACATTACTATCAATGATGTGCTGTTAATTGAAAATTTATGCTATAATCTGATCAGTATAAGTCAACTATGTGATAATGGTTATGCTGTAGAATTTGACAAACACACTTGCACTGTTAAATCGTCAGACGGTATGACCATGCTTGTAGGAATCAGAAATGGAAATACATATAAGATTAACTGTAATTTTGCTCAACCTGATAATCCTACTTGCTTCATCGCGAATAATGATAATAAACACTGGCTATGGCATAAACGCTTGAATCATCTCAACTTTAAGACTATCTCTAGCCTGTGTAAATATGATTTAGTTATCGATCTAACCCAGATCGATTTTGCTAAGGATAAGATCTGTGAAGCTTGCCAAATGGGCAAACAGATCAGATCATCCTTCAAAAACAAGAATGCCAAATCCTCCTCACGCTGCTTAGAACTATTACATATGGACTTGTTTGGTCCTATACCAATAACAAGTTTAGGGGGAATGCGGTATACTCTTGTTGTTATTGATGATTACTCACGTTTTACATGGACTATATTTTTGAGCAGTAAAGATCAGACCGGTCCGAAGTTGATCAAGCTGCTGAAACGCACTCAGAATGAGAAATCATCAAGCATAGATAGGATTCGAAGTGACAAAGGCACTGAATTCTCAAATCAGCATCTTGAATCCTTTCTAGAAGATCAAGGAATTAAGCATGAATTTTCAGCCGCTCGAACTCCTCAACAAAATGGAGTTGCAGAACGAAGGAACAGAATGCTTAAAGAGGCAGCAAGGACAATGCTTGCAGATTCTGGAATTTCACAAAAGTTCTGGGCAGAAGCTGTAAATACTGCTTGCTACACTCAAAATCGGTCTATGATTAACAAGAAGTTGAATCTTACTCCATATGAAGTATGGACTGGTAACAGACCGTCTATCTCTCACCTTCACGTATTTGGCTGCAAATGCTTCGTTCACAATAATGGTAAGAATCATCTTACAGCATTCGAAGCTAAGTCAGATAATGGGATATTCTTAGGATCTTCATCCAATAGTAAAGCTTTTTGCATCTTCAATAATCGCACTTTAACTGTAGAAGAATCAGTTCATGTAGTGTTTGATGAATCTTTATGTATTGTGGGTAACAAGGAATCAATTCAAAATCAGATGGAAAATATCCATCTCGAAGCTAACAGTGATGATGAGATTGTAGCTAACAGGTCAAGAGATAATCCATCGGAACCAGAAGTACCAGATAGACCGGATCAATGAAGCTCCTTCAGATAAAGCCAATCCGGAAGCTCTAAACTCTAATGTTAAAGCAGATGCTGATAATGCTACTACTACTCATCATTCTGGACCAGATAATCCAGAATCAAGCTATCGATGGAAAAAGAGGCATCCACCTGATCTAGTAATTGGAAGTCCTTCTGCACCTTTAAGAACCAGAGGATAGATGATGGATGAATTCACTCATGCCGCTTTCATATCTAATCTGGAACCTAAAAAGATTGATGAAGCTTTGACTGATTACAACTGGATTAAAGCCATGCAAGAGGAGCTTAATCAATTTGAACAAAATCAAGTCTGGAGTCTAACCCCCAGGCCTAGTGATCTGCCTGTTATTGGAACCAGATGGGTTTCAGAAACAAGCTAGATGCAGATGGAGTTGTGGTTAGAAACAAGGCCAGACTGGTGGCACAAGGATTTCGACAAGAAGAAGGAATTGACTTCGATGAATCTTTTGTACCAGTCACCAGACTTGAAGCAATCCGAATATTTCTTGCTTATGCTGCTTTTAAAGACTTCAAAGTATATCAAATGGACGTTAAGAGTGTCTTTCTTAATGGTAAGCTTCAGGAGGAAGTCTACATTGAGCAACCTCCTGGATTTCAGAACCACTCATTTCCAGATCATGTATATCTACTGAATAAAGCAGTATATGGACTGAAACAAGCTCCAAGAGCCTGGTATGACACTCTGTCTCAATTTCTGCTTAACCACGATTTTCAGATCGGCTCAGTGGATAAAACTCTATTTAAATTTATTAAGGGGGAACATACTTTATTAGTTCAAATTTATGTTGACGATATCATTTTTGGGTCAACTAACCCCAAATTATGCGAGAAATTCTCTAAGTTAATGCAGTGACAGTTTGAGATGAGTATGATGGGAGAACTTTCATTCTTTTGGGTCTCCAAGTCAAACAGCTCAGCAATGGCATTTTCATAAATCAGACCAAGTATACCAAAGAGCTTCTCAAAAGATTCGGAATGGAAACTTGTTCAACTGCATCAACTCCAATGAGTCCTTCAATCAAGCTAGATAAAGAAGGGGGGAACAGCAGTTGAAGTATCTATATATCGAGGACTGATCGGATCGCTCTTGTATCTTACAGCGAGCCGGCCTGATATAATGTTCTCAGTCTGCATGTGCGCTAGATTTCAGTCAGATCCAAAGCAATCACACTTTATTGCTGCTAAGCGCATTCTTAAATACTTAAAAGGATCTCAGAACGTTGATCTTTGGTATTCCAAAGATTCAAACTTCAGTTTAATCGGATATTCAGACGCTGACTATGCTGGCTGTAAGATTGATCGCAAAAGCACCAGTGGAACATGTCAATTATTAGGTGAAAGATTGATCTCTTGGTTTAGCAAGAAGCAAACATCTATTGCCACATCTACAGCTGAGGCAGAATATCTTGCCGCTGGAAGCTGTTGCGCTCAAATGCTCTGGATTCAACACCAACTCAAGACTATGGCATTCAAGCTGTTGAATCTCCAATATTTTGTGACAACATCAGTGCAATTGCTATAACGTATAATCCAGTTTTGCACTCTCGAACAAAGCATATTGATATCAGACATCATTTTATTCGAGATCATGTTGGCGAAAAGGAAATTCGGATCGAGCATATTTTAACAGACCAGCAAGCAGCAGATATCTTCACCAAACCACTTCCTGAGGCTAAGTTTAATTATTTTCGTCAAATTCTTGGTTTAATAGACTTATCCTGATGTTTTAGAGGTATCTTTCTTTTCTCTTTTAAAGATTATATGCTAGCACAGATCGATAATACAATGATCAGAAATACACAGACCGGTCCGAACTTTCAGACCGATCTATGTCAAATCTGATGTTATCCCATGATCTGTCTGGTCAACAAATCTTTAAATACAGTAATTATTTAAAACAACCCGGACTGATTGCAATTTAACCGCCTTATCTCTCTATCATCCTGTCCGTTTATTTTGAATTATTTAAATATCAGTCATCGAGATAAAGACACGTGTCTTCTCTCTCCTATTTAGCGGGCTGAACATTTCACTTTCATTCACTTTTTACAAAATACTGCTGTCTGTTTTCTAACTCTCATATATCTTCAATGTCTCCGTATTCTTCATTACACTCAAATGGCTACTATCACTCACAATTCTCTATCTGTTGAGTTCAATGAAATCTACAGGGCTGAAGATCCAGAAATGGGTTCCATGTTCAAATCCTTGGAGTCTTCTGGATTGAGGAACTTTCTGGAATACGGGACGGTGGTTTACGAGTCGAGATTCGAGAGTTGTTTGCCAATGCTGTATCTCAGAAGACGTTCATCTCCACCACCGTCAAGGGCAAATCATTTGACATTTCTCAGTCGACACTGGCAAAGACCTTTGGTCTTCCAACACCGGACTAACTGACTTGGCCACATTCCTCAGGCCACTATCACCGATCTCCAGGGGAAGGTATCCATTTTTGGCCATCGACTGTACCATCATTCAAGAAGAAGGAAATGTTCTTTCATTTCCAAGTTTTATGCGAGATTGTTGGCAAGCCACTTTTGGGGGAAAGCCGGAAGCTATGACGCTGTTACTGTCGAGAAATTCCGGGCCATGGCTGCTATTCACTCGGGTCAAAAGATGATTGGTCTGCAATCTTGTTTGGAGTTTTGCTCGAACAATTATCACCTCCAAACAGGTTTGTTGCTTTGCAGTTCCCCTCAGCAAGCTTTTGGAGACTTTGAACATCGAGCTGGGGAAGCCGTCTGCTTTGAGTCCCTTTAAAATTCTCAACCCCAAGGGATTGGCACTACTGAAGTCCAAAGGTGCTCCACCCACTTCTTCCGATCTGGTGGCTGTCAAGATTGAACAAGGAGAAGAACAGGCTGCTGCTCGAAAGACTCGAGTCAAGCGTAAATTGACTATTCAGACTGACTCCGAGGAAACTCAGTCTGCTCCTTCAATCTCCAGCCAAACCCCCTCCTAAGAAGCCAAGAACCGAGATCACCAAGCCAATCAAAACCTTACCTATTAAAACCTTACCTATATTGCCTCCCACAAAAGCCACCCCTGCACCCCAAACTACAAACCCAACCTTCAACAGCTCCAACCACTGTACCCAGAGTAAACCATCAGAGTCCCTTCTGCTATTCATGTGGTCAAAGGCATGTTATCACTGAATTGGGAGACTACACCCAATCGGGGATCAAGACCTCATCTCCCACCGGCAAAGGCAAGGCAATCCTCACTGAATCCCTCTCTCAAAACCCAAATCAGCCGCTCAAACAGCCATCGACATCGCTATGGAAGATGTTGAAGAAAGGTCAAGGAGCTCACTGTGGTGTTTGATGAATATGTTGAGTACATAACGATCAACCACATTGATATGTTCTTCGGAAAGCTGAGAAGATTACAAAAGATGGAACAAGAAGTCTTAAGGGGACAGGGACAGAGACTGACGACGTCAGAATTGCTGTGCATCGCAAAGATCTGTTCCAGGCCAACCAGAAGATTCAGACTGGCAAATCTGCTCATTGCAGCAAGAAGGCAAATTTTGATCCGAGCAATCCGACTGCCAAAGATGATGGTGCCGTCATTGCTCAGCTGGAAATGGATGTTCATGCTCTTCATTTGGCTGTTCGTTTTCAACGACAGAAGCTCAACATATCCACTCCAGTTCCCAGCCCAGATCATCCATCTGCACAAGCAAGACTTTGGTGAACCATTCCTTGAGCAAATTCATCTGAGTCGCGGAAGCAGACAGAGGAGCAGCAACTGACTAATGCTCCATCTGCAGTGAAACTGA